>CM063499.1:23623178-23640678 GCA_032207245.1 Pardosa pseudoannulata
ATACAAAAAAAAGAATACCATAAAAAATTCAAATAAATGACACTGAATAACATATTATATGCACTTTACACAAAAATTTTAACAAATACAATTGAAAATACGTGTCGCCAATCTAATAAAAAGAATTATTTATACAGAAATTTTGAATTCCTATCAATTATATGCACAACTATCAATTTTCCTACTCAAAATTCCCTGAAACTTTTCAACAACACTATTTACAGTAGGCATATTGAAAGCTAAAAGATAAAAATAATTAATAGAAAAAAAATATAATTGGAAAATACAACCAGATTTGCAGCAAAATACAGCAAGTCAGAAATCCGCTTGATCACTTCACAAAGAAATGGCGAATGAATGAAATGGTGGTAAAACATATATGAAATACAAAATTGTTGCCACAAAACTTTTAAAAAAATGGTACAAAATACAAGAAAATACTAAATTTGGTAACAGCAAAAACCTAAAAGCTGAAAAAACCTAAATGGGCAACACCAAAATAAGAAACAGCAACCCTAAAAAGTCCGTAGGGAGTGCGAGATTTTTTTTTTTTTTTTTGGGGGGGGGTATATCAAAGTTGTACCAAAGCGAGCCCTTACACACCATCGCTTAACACGTATTGGTACATTTGCATGTGGAATAGCCCTAAGATATACTATATGGTATCGTACATCTAATAGATACTGTAAGACACAGTATGAAAGAAACCCACGAGTCAAGCCGGTAATGAGGATAAAACTTTAATTAAATATCTTTGAACAAGAGGAAAAATACAATTCCCTGAGATAAGCCACAGGCGTTGAATTTTATCTTTTTAATACATCGGCAGCGGTTTATCTACACGAATTTACTGTACTTTTGAAAAAACAGGTGTTTATTTTGTTAAGATTCCCTAATAGCACTGTACATCAGAAGCTGGAAGAGTAGAAACAATCTCGTATATTTTCCTATAATTTAACTTTCTGAATGAAATGTCTCAAACTGAATGCAGTGACTTACTCTAAAAGGCCACCACCATCTTCTAGAGAGTCGGTAGATCAGGTATCCACCGGCAAAACAACCGCCAAATAACACAAAACGCCTAAAGTTCTGCATAACGACAGTACTTTAAGAGGGTCAATTTTAGACTGAACAAAGCCGTCAGATAATATTTCACGCATATTGTTTCTTCAACAATAATTGTTGCCTCTTACGAGCCAACAATGGATGATGACAAAGTAGTTCTGTCGAAGCATTCACGCTTTAAACTTCAAAACAATATCAGTTGTTTTTATTGTTACTGTTCTATATTGTTTCTATAAATATATCATCTGTAATATTAAACTCCATCGGCGATATTTTGTTTTGGCGACTTTTCTCGCCTATACAAAATAGCCAACTCGCCTAGTCAAACATCGTATTGTTAATACTGTACGATTTATGTAACTACTTATTTTTTAAATCATAAATTAAAAAAAATTACAGTAATAAAAACAGCATGAACTATGAAGGTCTAGAAATTATACCCAAAATTTCACCTAAATTATTAATTTGTCCCAATTTATATGCATAATAATTTCTAAAAGCAAAACTGCCTCAATTGTAAAACGCCGCCAGTGGGGCACTATACTTAAGCTCTTGCCTATTACATGCTTTCTTTTACAATATGGGCTCGAAATGGATGTATGGAAGAAATAAGGGCCAAAATTATGTAAGAAAACTGTGATAGTTGCAAATATCTTGTAGCTTTCCTCAGCAATAAGCTAAGGTACAACTTTGATATACCCCCCAAAAAATTACGCGCCAAATTGGGCACTCATTACGGACTTTTTTGGGAATTAACTGTAAAAAATGGATAAAATGAAACTGTCATCATACATAGGCGTATTGTACCTTCTATGTATGATGTCACCCTTCATTTTACAGTACCTTTTCGGAAAGTCTGATTGGATACAATGTCATTTTAGTTGGAAAATCTAGTCTTTGTGCCTCGTTGGGTTTTTAACTTATATTCATATACATATTCAAATACATATTCAGAGTATATTTATTCTCGTTAAATAAAAAGAAGCACAGTAAAATTACTGTTAACAAAAATATATATTTAAGAAGGACTTAAAAAAGTATTTTATAATTAAATAAATACACTATCATTTTAAAGGAAAATAAACAGAAATAAGTGTTTCAATAAAAGTATTTTATGAGGAAGTAGTCAGCTTAAGAGAAATGCTTTACGAAATTATTCTGTTCCTTTCACAATTAAAATTCATGCCTCACCATATTTATAAGAAATATGGCCTCTAATTTTATATTGAATTATAATATTTCATATTTCTTTCTTTTTACCAATTTGCAACAGTGTGGACACCGGAAATACGTTATATATAACAGTTATTTTTATATATAACCGTTGTATATAGCAGTTACTATTTTATATCTGTGCTGTGTAGTGTGATCGTCTAGTAAAGCAAATGAATATGTGTGTATTCGCTTTTTAGTAGATTCACCTTTACTTCTGAGTTTTGACATATATCCTTATTTTATTATGTATAATATCGGGTAGATATTATGGTCACTTTTTGAAAATATTGCACAACCTCTGTACTATAGCTTATTTTAAAATAAAACATCACGTCCATAGGTAACTTTATTTTAAATTTAACACTAGAATTACGGAAGTAGTCATTTTGACAACTAGCGAACTTTTATCTGTAACAGCTCTTCCTCTTTTTTTTTCGCAAATATCTTAATCTTTTCTCGACTTTTCATAAATCATTTTGATTTACGAAATAGTACAGATTTCAAGAAAATTTTATTTTTATTTTAGCCTTAACAAATGATTATACCTAGAAATACGTCAGGTGTCCTTTTGACACCTTTGAGAGAAAAGAAATGTGGATACATACCATTGTATTATCTGAACACTGTTACTTCTGTAAACTATTTTTATTTGCTCCTGCTAAACAAAATACAAAGGAAAACTATATGGTGAGTCTGCTTAGTCACATCTGCCAGTCCCATGATTTGAAATACGTGCAATACTTTTCTTTGTGGAAAGAAAACAGAAAAGAGATTATTACGAGCTGAACGTTTGTAGATTTTTCGTAGATATTTTGTTTTTTTATTCATAATAAATTTTAGTGGAAAATTTTATTCTATTATCATGATTTTATTATAGTGACGTACTAATGGCACGTAGAAAAGGACTAACGCATGAAGAAATCGTGAAACTGATGCACGAACTATCTGATGCTGATTCCGGTTCTGAAATAATTCTGCAGATAAAGATGGAAATGAAACATCTTGTGATTCTGAATTTATTATAGCGAGTAATCAGGTAATATCATCCTCTAGCTCAAGTGAAAGTACAAATGAATTTTTTTCTATGAGTTCGAATTCTGCAGTAATTAAGAATGCCAAAACGGGAACTAGTAGAAGCTCAAAACGCTAATATGAAATTCAACGTAATTCAGACTAACACTTGTAAAGAAATTGCTAGTGATGGAACTATATGGAAAGTAGAAAATGCTTCAAATACTTAAGGCCGACGACCCTTGCAAAATATCTTGAGAGAGAAAATGTAGAGAAATTAGCAGATATCTTATCAAGGGGTGAAAATGACACCCGCCGTAATTCTAGGTATACAAAGGCCACCGTAATTCTAGTGTTAAAGGGATCACATCATTTTACAGGACAGATATCTGTTCGTTGGCGACGAACTGGGGACAGCAGATGTAAAGAATCATTAGACAAAGATATTCCAAACAGCAAGAGTGGTTTGCTAAATGGTCGTCCAAACATCGCTTTGAATGGGAAAAACTCGCCCTTACTTTCAACACGTCGATAGTGTGTCAGGGAAAAGTCGTCTTTCGATTAATTCCTTTCTCTTCATATCTGAAGAGCGACTGGATAGCAGGGTGATCTAAAGTTCCAAATTGCCGCAAGAAAGTCTATATATCTGATAGGAGAGAGATCTGAAAAAAAAACATCTCTTACGTAGTGTTACAATTTTTCTATGAGTTACCTTTTCGTTTGAAACTCTGCATCTGGTTTAGTTTAACCATTTCGTTTTTGTAGAAGTAGCAATCTGAAGAAAAAAACGTGGTAATTGCTCATAGGGCTATATAGCATTACGAGACATCATAGTGCTATATAGAACTATGTGACATAGCACAGGAGATTGCATAGTGTTATGTAGCACTATGTGATGCTCTGACTCACTCTCTCTAGTCGCGATATTGTAGAATCAGTAGAGCTCTGCTTTCGGATACCGGAGTCAAGTTCCCATGGTAGTATATTTGTTCACAACTCTTTTGAATCTGATTTTAAAAGTTTCATGAAGCCTTCTAACCACGTCTTGTTTGCATGTTGAAAGTGTATCTGCTTCGATAAGCTATAAATATATAAATACCTTTATAAAATAGCCAAAAAAATTGTAACACATTTAAGACCTGTTTAAAGTTTCTAAAAATAATGAAACAGTTGGTCTTAATTGATAACAATTAAAAGTGTTGAACAATTAATAAAGTCGAATTTCGAAAACAAATTTATATCTACATTTACGGTCCTCACAATAACGCAGTTTAATACCTCAGTATTAATCTACAATTTAAATTACAATTATTTGAAAACTGCATTTTATAGAATGATTTAACAATATAAAAATTATCTTGGTATAAATTATTCAAAAGTTTACAGAAATTGTTTTAAAAGTTTAAGAATGACATCATATCTATAGAGCCTTTAAGAATAACGTAAGTATTTAATTAAAAAAACGATATTAATTCATGCTATACATAATTCAAGTCTATATACATATACAGAAAATTTTAGGTTAATATAATTAAGTATATGACTTATTAATTCTTACAAACACAAATATTATATAGTTTTCATTTCTTCTATATAAATTGTTCTATAATTCTTAATCAACTAGCTGTCTCTGGCTACTCATTGCTATGGCTCAGTGTAGTTAAATGGAAAGGAAAGAAAAAAGAGCCTCTTTAATATGTTTAATTTAATAACACTGCATCTAGTGAGATTCAAATCACTATTTTCATTCCTCAATGCTAGAAACTTTACCACCGAACCAAACACACAGAAGCAAAACATATTGCTGGGAGACACACACAGACATTTTAAACTTTATATATAAACGGTGTCGATAAAAACTTACCCGGACTGTAGTACAACGTTATGCCAAAATTTCAAGACAATAGTTCAGTATTTTGATAGATCTTGGGTTACTAACAAACATTTACATTTTTATTTATATCGATTCAGACGAAATTTCATATGTTTATGACAGCTAAAACAAATCTTGAATATCTCTCAAATTGTCGTATAATATTATTTAGCACTTAGAAACCTGTTTTAAGTAAGTTCAGACATAATTTCATCTATATGCAATTATCTTTAGACGGTATGAAACTACTGGAAGATTAAATCCCGCTTTCATTATCTCTCATGTATCTCTCATGTAAAATATAATAATAAATATCAAACCCAAATCCAAACTAATTCTCTCTCTGCTAGCATGTGTTTCATTTATTGCAGAACCTTGGTAGCTCAGTCGGCAAAATTAACGATTTTCTAACTAGAGGAATGCAACTACAGGTTTCGAGCTGGCCTAAGATCCACCGTGTAGGTTTACAGTGACTAGGGAACGTAAAATATGCTCGTGGTCACAATGTCCTTTAAGCTCTCAAACGAAACCCCTGGAGGTCTACTTGGTCCCTGTTTCTAAATTACTAGGACTTACCTGAGCTAAGACGTTCTTTCACCCTTGCAAAGCTACTTAAAACGAAAGGCACACCGTTTGTGGCTTCTGGCTCACGTGTTTGGCTAGTCCAAGTGGCATTGACAACAACAACAACAACAATAACCATTCTTTAGAGCCGCAGTAGATCACTAACGCTCTTGTAACTGGAGAGTTACAGTTTTGGAGCCCGAGTCCTCCTAAGATTCGTCGTATTCGTTAAAGGTGATTGGGGAACGTAGAATACGTTCATGGTCACAATGTCTTCCAAGTTCTGAATCAATTCCTCTGGAGGTGGTAGGACAATCCTACGGGCCTTCTGCTTGGTTCCTGCTTATAAGTTACGCGGCCCCACTTGAGCATAAGTCGTACTTTTATCCGTGTGATGCTGCACAAAAGCTGCACCGCTATGCCTTAATACGAGTAGCATCTGACTCAATCGTGGTTGGTTTAACCAAGTAGCATAAAACAACAACAACCACCATTCCTTCCTTGCAGGAAAGCTGATCGATGTAGCATGAAATGGTTTTTCTTGACCTACTCTTTTATTATTCTTGTGAAACCTTCCTTCAGAAATGCCCATCCGGTGGTAACACATATAATCTTTTTCCCAACTACTTTTCCTGACGAGTCTGGTTTCTTGGTGGATAAGGAATGACTATTCTAAGCTGCTATCAAGCCGCTTCATCGTTTATATTTCTGTGTATATCTAGATATTTTGTGAATACCACCACTGCAAGTAGTACGGCAACACCTTGCAATTAAAAATTTAAGGAACAAAATTATTATCTTATCTAATAGAAAAAGTACTACATCCCTTCAAATACAAGAAGTCCATCTGTGTGGATGCATATAAAGAATATAATGCTTACGTTTTCTTTCATAAAATAAGAATAATATAAAATTACTAAATAAATTTATTACATTAAATATCTAATTTACACGATTTTTAGCTGTAATAAAACGAACTTACTTGGTGGTACCAGAACCATTTATTTCCATTCTCTATGTTCTGCTTGAAATTGGGTGGACATTCAGAAAATATATTTAATCAGCAGCATTCGTTTGGTTTAGTTTAGAGCCTTATGGTGTACTCTTACGTAACACGAGGGCTATTAAGACCAGGGCCTACTAGTTAAAAACAATTCCTAAGGACTGCGAACATGTATGTTCCAGTGGGATTCGAACCCAGGAATTGAGGAACGGAATATCAGAGCCTTAACTATTCGTTTAAGCATTGCTTCAGCGTGTGTCAGTAAAAAAAATTTGATTTATAACTATACTGAAGAAAATTACTTAAACACTTTTCCTTTTATAACTGAGTACACTTTGAATTACGCGATTTATATAAAGGGGGAGTTAAGTAAATTTTGGTTCCGTAAGGGGCGGTAGCTTAGAAAAGATTGAGAATCATGGATGTAAACAATATCAGGAGGGGGTGGTTCCATAGGGGGTGGTAGCTTAGAAAAGATTGGAAATCATTGATCTAAGCAATATCGTAAGAATGGAAAAAATACTATAATAATTATAAAAAAATTCTTCCTTCTCGAATTCTTCCTGGACAACCCTGCACATTAAATTACGGAAATTTTACAAAGGGGGGGTGTTGATAAATTTCGTCTCCAGAGCAGGACGGTAGCTTAAAACAAATTGAGAATCACTGATGTAAACGATATCATAAGGATCTAGAAAAATGATATAATAAGTGTGAAATATTCTTTCTCAAGCTGTTTCTGTGCAAACGATTAAATGTGCTAAAACAGCCAGTTCAGCAAAGAGAAGCAGAATGCAGAGGGAGATAAATGAATGCATGCTTGGGCAGATAATCCGGCGAAGCAACAAGTGACGCCGCTGTCGGGGCCGCAAACTAGACGTCGCTACCGATTTTTGTGATCCCGAAGTGAGGGGGAAAACAAAAACGTTTATCAGAGCCGGTAATGTTGGCATGAATAGAATCTGAGAGAATAGATGACAAAAGGAGCGTCAGCACTATGCTATTGATCGCATATTATCGTCTGCTGCACATCTGTAGAAGGTTTCTTTTTGTTTCATTTTTTAAGCGGTTTCACTTCCACTTGGAATTGAAACAAATTAATTCAATTTTTTTTTCAAATAACGGCTATATATGTAAGATTAATATGTTAAATTTAAGCAATAAAAATTATGTTATTACATTATAATAACAACTCAATGTTCGTACGGTTCTTGAAAGTTTTTAATTTTTTTCAATGTGGTAAAAGGTTATTAAACCTTTTTTTTATGTGAATAAGCTTTTGTATACATAAAATTGTGTAAAGGTGATTTTATTTCCTTTGTTACATTTAACTCCCTCGTGCATAACTATTATAATCCATATTTCTAGCAGTACAAGACGACCCTAGAGACTTTGCCTTGTTGTAACTCTGTAAATTCAAAAATTGTAAAACGTTTTTTTAAATAAATTTTAAATTGGACGTTTTGAATGGAAAAGTAAGGAAAAAATTTTAAAAGTACATGACGCCACTACGCGTGTGGTGGTCACAAACGTCATTAGATTAAAATTCCCACGTCGCCTGTACAGGGATTCGATCCTGGGTCCTTCTTGTGCTGAAGCCCTTTGCCACACCCCTTTACGACCCCTGCGCCACACACGTTACCAGTGAAGAGTTTCGAGCGGCATTATAATAATCTCAATAAATCTACAATTCTGGATGTTTAATAAAAAAATTTTACCGGATCAAACTGTGAATCTAAACCTTTCTTGAATGAACTTAATTACGTACACAAAATTTCATCAAAATCAGTCCAGCCGTTTAGCAGGACTTCTATTACAAACACATGGACATAAGAATTTTAAATATAAAAATTAAGTGAAGACATCCCTTTTAGCAACTTTTAAAGGGAGATTTTTTATCTTTTGCCTTATCATATCTTTTTTAATTATAATCATAAATGCATGGTATTATCAGTATTTTTCCTCTGTTTTTGTTTAATTAGTTTTGCTGAATTTACTTTGTTTAATTAAATTACAATTTATTTTATATGGTATTAATACCAACTCCATTTGATTATATATTACAATTTATTTTATATCAGAGACTTGACTTTATGTAGGCCTGCAATTAAATCGCATTTAAATTGCAGAAAATGCAAGCATAAAATGTACAATACTATCCTCTGAGGGCAGGTATCGCTAGTTGGTATCTGCATCGCAGCTCGATTACAGCCAGACTTCACCACATACACTGCGCTATTTGCTGACTGAGCAACATGCACTCGAGAAGAACAGTTTAACGGCCACTGTGCACGTGCTTGGAATCTTAAACAACCAACTACAAGAAGACCACAAGCTAACCAGTGTACCTTCTTCGAATGGAACATAATTATCTGTCTCAACTGTAAGTTCTCCTTCCAGTTATTTGGAGAAACGCAAGTAATCCATTTTCCTGAGAGATATATAACCAGAATTTTTAGCTAAATTCCCTTCGTCTACTCGAAGCATAATCTAGTTCAATTAAATAATGTTCCTGGGTATTTTAAGATTGATATCTCGAATTGTCTTGACAGGACTATGTAAACATGTGGATAATCCGAGGTAGACTTGTTAATTCGCAACGCAATCAGCAATATTTTCATTGCAGATTTCCGGTTTTGTTGAGGGATTTGTAAAACACTGTCTACAACCCTGTAATGAAAATTTGTTTTAATGTCCCTTCATTACATATTTCCCTTGTGGGTTGTATATGTGAACCTACATTTTGCGCCTTTTTTTACATATTGCCCCTTGCAGGTGCAGCTCTAGCTGTTTTCTCACGATAGCAGCCTCTGTCTTCAAACAGAGCCGCCCTCGATCTGGGATTAAGTTTTGGACTGAGCGTCCAATTCTGGCCACCTGCATCCTCAGCCCTTAAACCTTTTGGCCCTAATTTGCGCCCATCGGCTCGTATTCGGACAGTTGGCATAGCCATAAAGTTTCGGTTTGGGGTGACAGCCGCTCTTTTGAAAAGTGCCGCGTTGTGGTGTGTTGCCAAACTGCGCTCCGCATCGTCCTTGGCGAATTTTCACCTCCTTGGATGCACCTCCCTACGATTGGACTTTTTAGTTCTCCGCTGTCCTTGTCTCGGCTTTTCATTGGTCAGAGCCGAGGGAACCCTACACCTCCTTGAGAGCGCTGGGTTTTCTTGGCGCCTGATAACTCTCTTGCTGGCTGCGTTTCGGCGCTTTTGGCGTGAGCGCAGTATAGAAGTTTTTGTAATTTTGAGAGACAGAGAGATAAAATTTTAAGAATCTTCCGGACGCGTTTTTTTCTCGGGGAAATGTTTTCGTCGGAGCCATCTCGATCTTTAACCCAGCCTAAGCACTCTCTCGATGTTTCGGTCTTATCTGGAATGGATAAAGGTATCCATATTGGATTCTTGATGAGTTAGGTTAACAAAATTCAAAGTAAGCAAAGTTTCTCTCCTCCAAAACTATCGATCCGGTTCTAAAATAAATTGGCATAAATATGCTTCATATCACAGCGAAAAATACTGTCTTCTTAAAAACGTTCGAAATCCACCTCTTCCTCTCCTTTTCGATGCCATTATTTCAAGCCCGATTTTCCCCGGTGAAGAGCAGGAGATAAAATTCAGCAATGTATTACATTATAAAAAGATGAAAATAACATTTTCTTTCTAGCATTATGACATGATTCCTATAACATTTTTTCATTTAATCATTCTCATTTAATCATTTCTCATTTTAAGTTCTTTAAATAAAGTTTGCATTATTTTTATACGTTTTGTCACTGAACTTAAATGTTACGTAAATAGTTTTCTTTTATATTTGGCTTAAATGATAGATTAGGTATATATGTAATAGTTTTAAATTTAATCATCGATTATTTTTGTTGCAATGTAAATTTTATCTAAAAAACTTACTGGACTAATAAATGTCTAGCTTTTAAGTTATATATCTTTGAAAATAAAGAAGTTTGTTCGTTTGTGTGTTTGTTTTTTATACATAACCACATGCTTTGCAATCGATTCGCAAAATATTGGCCATCATTCATATATACCGCCAAAGAATAACTGTCAATATTAAAACCTCTGCTGTCCATTCTATCACGTAATACGACAAGATAAATTGAAGTTGGCAACTAACATTTTTAACATATTTAGTATTACCATTTTTAGCGTAACCATTTTTTTTATCTGCCTCATAGGGTACTTTAGTGATCCCGTCATATGATGGGCTATATGCTAGTTTGAATTGAATACATACATTTTCTCCTAAAACCGTCAATGCACTTCTTATTAACGAGTGTAATGAGTCTTTAATAGCTGTCTTTCATCCTTTTTTAAACAAATTTTCCATGTCTTCCCACTGCACATCTCCATATCATATTCTAAATTATCACTTTTTTCCATTTCTAAAACATAATTTACAACTTTACTAATTTTCTTTCTCCGTCAGCATGATCCTATTTTATTCTTTCACAATTATTTTCTGCAATCAAAAATTGAAGAAAACCATCTTCACACCGACGAAATCGAGTGACGAAATTGATTACGCTACGGCAAACCCAAAAGGCTACACAGTATGATAAAGTAATAATATCCTTAATCTTTAATCGATACGCGATTAAGTATATCGATTTCGGATGAATGTCACTTGCACTTGTTGGAACGGAACCTTTGTTCGGAAAGTGTTTGTCTTCGGTAGATAATTTTAAATCAAAAATAAAGTTTCACATTTCAGTCGATTAAAATATTAATAATTTTTATGTAATATCGATTAGAAATTTTCGTTCATTTTTATTATCTAATTATAGCTTGAAGGAAATGAAAATTTTTAGATTATTCGTATTAGGGCAGGACATTTCTCATCATGTTTATAATTAGGTATTTCACTTCGAAACGAATTCCCTCATAATGAGCAGATAAAAGAGTGAAATACTTCAAAGGAACCTTATAATTAATAATTTATAATTCGTTATTAATTTTCTCTTTTATTTAATGAAGTAATTTATTTTATATAACCTCTTTTGATTAAGAAATTTATTTTATATTTCATGTTTTATATTTAACTAGCAAGTGTGCCCCTGCTTCGGTACGGTGAACTTAATATATTACTTTTAAACAAAGATTTGTTTCTTGCATAACTCTCTAAATTCGTCACAGTTCAGTTCGAGTCATTGGCATATTATATATTTCTATTATAAGCGTATTATAACAATATTCAATTTTTATAATCGAATTTGTGTCTTATATTAAATTTACTCAAACTTTTTTTTATGGTAAAATATAAATGTAACCCTAAATGTAACATTACTATATTACTACTGTACGTTGATTAGCAACGTTAATAGATCTTGCCATATTACGTTATAGAATAGGAAGCAGGGGTTTTGACAGCAACAGTGCTAATTTTGTTGGTATCAATAAACGTTGTCCAAACCACATGGTTTTGTATGAAACAAAAACACACATTCGTATTGGCAACCATATGAATATAAAGATAACTATATAAAATAATATGTTTTTATTTGCCCACGAGAGTCACTGAAATCTGTACTTTTTGTTGTTAGAATATTGTTGATAAATATTTCACTGTAACGTAAAAATTAACCAAGAATTGAATTTAAAATTAGTTCCTATACAAAAATGCTATGATTTGTGTGAAATGGCTATAATTTGCGCCACATAGAAATGAAAGTGAATCACTTAATATCAAAATTTCCAGGTCAAATCGAATTGATACTACGCAGACGATGTTTAAATATAAAATAAGAAATGAATAATTCAGATATTTAAAGTAATGACGTCATAATGATAGGAAAATATAGTTTTCACCTATTTGTTATGTGATAAATTGACAATTTTAATCTCCTGCTTTTAACCGAGGAAAACTGCGTTTAAAACAATTACTTGGGATGACGTCACATTGCTAGAAATATTGCTTCTTTCTCTTAGCTATGATGCGATAAATTAAAAAATTAATCGTTTGCGTTTAATCGAGGAAAACAATGCTTGGAATAATGACATGAAATGCTCGAAAAAGGGGGAAGGAATGATTTTCGAACGTTAAAAATTTTCAAAAACTTTCCCAGGGATATATCTAAGAATTTCTCAAATTTTCAAGGCGATTGGATGAATGGTTTTTGAGTCTATCGAGTAGACACAGACAGACAGACAGACACAAATTCATATATATATATATATATATATATATATATATATATATATATATATATATATAATATATATATATATATATATATATATATATATATATATAGATTAATAAATATAATATAATATTTATTGAAAATATTTTTTCTATTTTATACTCTAATTAAACATTCGTACTCTCAGTTGCCAAAGATAAATATTTCATAACTGGAGAGTTACGAGTTCAAAGCAGGTCAAGGATCCACTGTGATCATTAGCGGAGAAATATTTTATGTTTGATAGTTTCTTTTGTATGATGGGGGAAAATATATATTGGTTAATCTTAACGATTTATTATAAATTTCTAAATTTTTTGGTGCAATGATTTAAACAGCCCTTTAAATTTAGTGTAAATAAGATTACATAGTACATTTTAAAATTTATTTATGGTATAGAGTAAATTAATACAATAGAGAAATTGAGCTTGTAGGTCTAAAATTACATGTGTTTACATGGCTGTTTTCTACATCTTCGACTGGAAATTTTCTTCCACCTTTCACTGTGTGGTCCTCGTTTATATTTGAGTATCAACCTATGATCAAATGTATAGTGGTGATTTATTTTTAATTGCGTTGTGTTAAGTATTTTTGTACTAAATTTAACCACAGGTTCTGAGAAACTACAGACATAAAAATGAAAATAAACTAACAGCTAAATTGACAGCAACCGAGACTAGCTTAATATTAGAAAAAAATATTTACATACAAAACTGATGCTAATTTTCATAAAATAAGCTTTGTCAACATCTTCTAAATTTAGTTCTGACAAATTTTTTATATACTTAAGTAATTTTGTAAATAGATAGAGGACCTAATCTCAATTTCAAAAATGTATGTAAATTTGGGGTACCTTTGTGGGTCTAAAATGTTGGGCCCGGAACACTTCTGGTTGAAGGGTATCTATGGCTGATCAGGAGAGGGAATCTATATATCATCCGTTGGTCTCGTCAGGGGCTTTCTCCTGAGTCTTTGAGGTGCGGCCGTAATTTTTGGTGCCGGAACACTTCCTGACTTGGCTGGACTCTCCTAGTCTGGACTATCGAGCACCTTCTCCTCTGGCCTCACGAACAACTTCCGTCGGACCCCACTGGACTCCCAACTTTCCAACACCTTCTTTTGGGACCTCCCAACCGATCAACTCATCTTTTAGATTTTTCATATTTAATTATTTCAACCTTTTCCCCTCTTATTTCTTGTCGTCCAATCGGGATAGTTGTAAGAATTTTATTGGTCTGCTTCATACCCGCCTTGAGACTGCCAACGTACCAAACCTTATCTCTTCTAATTGGGCACTGTCCCTAAGGGACTCATAAATACTCCAAAAAGGTACATTCTTATTTAATGTCAAATACGTAGACGGGATTCTAATCTGGGACTAGGATCAGAACCCCGCCCAATACCACCGTACAAGACAACAATATCCGTTGAAAAGAAATTTATGGTCCTCCATCTCTTTACAAAGATGTGATGAGGTCAGATTTAGATCCCGAACATTTTACTTCTTGTATGAATGAATCAATTATATAACAGATCTAAATCGCCTCATCACACACTGTGGACAAAATTTAAATTTATATGAAACTTGGACCAAGGGTGGACCATCTGGTGCATTATATGGAGGCACAGAGTCAGGGTGGACGCATGATACAATGTTTGCTTCTTGGATAGATTTTCTCAAACAGATGGAATATTTGGGAAAAAACCCCTTCTTTTGATATTCAATGGTCACTTGACATATAAGACAGTAAATTAAGCGATGGTCAATAGAACCACCATTAATTGCCTTCCATTAAAGTCAAGCCATAAGCTGCAACCTTTGTATGTCGAAGTATTATCCCCTGTGAAGTGTGACTGGAGAGAAATACTGAAGGAGTGGTACAGAGAGCTGTCTTTAAAAAGTGTCTAAAGCGACATTCCTAACCTGCTGAAACAGATATTTGACACTGTGAAGGAAAAAGGCTCTTAAACACAAAATAATTTTAACTGAAAAAGATGGAGAAAAAACAGTGTTGCATAGACTTCAAAAACAGCTACTGTGGAAGCTAAGCAAACTTCCAGTTCAATCACTTCGAATTTTGACATTTCTTCTCCATGTAAGGAATTGAAAAGGGCCATCCTTAAAACAATTTTATAGCTTCAGTTGTAGGGGAAAAAGCCTTAGAAAATCCTGAATATGTGGTACACGGAGAGCTTTCTTTAAAAAGTGTCCAAAGCGACATTACCTAAGCTGCTGAAGCAGTTATTTGACCCTATGAAGGAAAAAGGCTGTTGAACACAAAATATCGTTAACTGAAAAAGATTAAAAATAACTGTAAACAGTATTTGTTGCACAGACTTCAACAACAGCTATTATGGAAGCTGTCTCTACGCAAACTTCAATTTCAACTACTTCGAATTTTGCCATTTCTTCTCCATATAAGGATTTAAAAAAGGTAATCCTTACAACAATTTCACCACTGTAGTTTTAAGGAGAGAAAAAAGCCTTAGAAACTGACAGACGAAAAAGAAAGCGGGTACAAACTAAGGCCGAAGATGTGATGACTGTTTCTGATGTAGCAGATAGTAGCTCAACTTAATAACCGTGGCCATCACAGTTTTGCAATACAAATTGTATTTATATCTCAAAAATATAGTAAAAAATAAAGTTTTGATTAAATGTTTCGTAATTAATAGCATTTTTAAATTAATACTCATTTTACCCACCTCTGGGGTAAAATGGGTATAAAAAAAGTAAAAAATTATAAATTTCCAATTTAAGAAAATGTAAAAAATTAATTTAACAATAATGGTAATGAATTCATTGCATGAATACATGCAAAAAATTGCTCATGTATAGCTTTTTAAGTGAAAAAGAGTGTGGACTAAGAAATCCAGCTTTTTCTACTCATTTTACCTCACCAGAACCTATACGATACTCAGGAATTGAGGATGGTTGGTTGGTCGGGAGCACTACAATCTACTTTTTGCAACACGAGGTCTAATGAGACCAGGACCTACTGTTTAAAGCCGATTCCAAACTACTACGAACATCCATGCCCGAGTGGGATTTGAACCCACGAACTCCGGTTCGAAGGTCAGCACCCTAAACATTCGGCAATCGTTCAGCTCATGAATTGAGGAAATCATAAGCAAAGTAAAACAAGTTCTTTTGGAAAACTGGACAAAAATTATTATCTGAAGTTACTGAATCATTCACTGAATTCAGTTTCTGAAAGTTTAAATATTATTTGAAAATTCTTAGTGACTTAAGTATTTTTTAACATAGCAAATATGATATAACAAATTATTATCAATTTTAAGACTTTCAAAAATGATAAAATACATTTTAAAAGATTCAAACATACGCATAATTTAAAATTATAGTATAAATTAAAACCACGAATGCAAGTTAAACAAATCGGATATTTTACAGATTAACCATTTCCCGTAAGAACCCGAAATAAAACTCATTAAAACTCATGAGAAATTATTGGAATATTGTAGTAATTAATAATCCTAAAATCCTACCTCCTCGCAAAATAGGAAAGCAAACTTCAAACACATACCAAAGAGGTGTTGACTGCAATTAGCAAACAAAAGCCGGGAACTTAAGCCAGGAATTAAAGTAGGAAGTAATTCAAAATTTGGTATTAAGATGAATCACTTCCCACTGTAAAACCTGCGAAAGTAATGAAATTTTAAACTGATGGAAAATAAAAATAACTATGGTGCTTAATTAATTCAGAATCTTTTCTCATGAGAATTACAATAATTATTTTACTCGGGATGGGTTTATAATTAAAAGTTTATAATTAAAATCTATTTATCAATGGAACATGTCATAAAATGATTTTGGTTCTTCAAAAATGGTTTTAACATCGACTGCAGTATTTGACATTTGAAAATTGCTTCATGCCGCGTGCATAGATAATTTTTTTTAAGATTTTTAAAGACTGTTGTTTGGCATTTGTAAAATATTTTAAGCCTGCTTTTAAATGAGATAATGACTTTGAAAATATTCACTCACATACATAAATTTAATTAATAAATAAATAAAAAGGAATAATATAAATTAAACCGGATATTTTATGAATCAATCCACTGATTCTCAACCTTTTTTTTTGTCGCGACACACTATTAACAATTTCAAAACTTGGCAGCACAAAAAGAAAAAGATAAGTTTAAAAATTGCTTACTTACCTATAATACACAGTGTAAAATAGTTTATGATAACAATTTTGAATGCAAAATAAAATTATATTTACTATAAAAGCAACAATACGTATATCAAGTGATTAATTTTAAGTTATTAATAAGAATAATTTTAATCAGAAATTTAAGACAAATTTTTTTGATAATTGCATTTATATATATATATATATATATATATATATATATATATATATATATATATATATATATATATATATATATATATATATTAGATATATATATTAGATATATATTTATTTATATATATGTATATATATATATATATATATACATATTTATATATATATATATATATATATATATATATATATATATATATACATATATATATATATTTATATATTTTTTTTATATTTATATAA
>CM063499.1:23648744-23656244 GCA_032207245.1 Pardosa pseudoannulata
AGTTACAAGTAAATAAAGTGATCCAATAGTGTGCTCGCATAGTAGTTTCAATTACCATTTATTTAAACCAGCCACTGGATATACTCTAATGGCTGTAATTGGGATACTTGGGCACGCCCCCCCCCCAACAATCTTAACCAAGATGAAAGAGACACGTTGTCCACTTGATCGTTAAGGTATCTTTCTTTCTCTATTTAGTCTTCGCTGAGTTGCATGCCAACTACAGGTATCTTCTTCAGAATGTAGGGGGGAGGTAAAGCTTGTTTTACGGTGTCCGAAAAAGAGTTCCGAGGTCACAGGCTCATCCTTGGTACCCGATCCGCCTTCATTGGAACAATGTTTGGCCAGAAATGGGCCGAGATGGTAGAGAACAGGTGGTCATCGACGACCTCGACCCAGAGAGTTTTGGCTACTTTCTCCACAACCTGTGAGCGGGACTCGTTTGTGCCGACCTTTTGGCAACTGTATTTAGGATCTTTATACAGCGGCTGACAAATACGATGTTCCCACTCTCAAAAAGAAATGCGGGGTGTTTAAACAAAATACTTCTTGTGTCTTCTTTACGTCATGTCAGTGACACTGCAGACCGGAAAAAAATCTTGCTGAAAATGTTGGTGCGATTCTCAAAGAAAATACAATGGATAATTTTAACGTCGAAATGGTAGAATGTAATGATTCCCAACGTCCCGAATATCAACGTATTTTTTCTAAATTCCTCGTGCGTCAATGATAGTGAGACACGCTGTCCACATGATATTTTACAATATCTTTTTAATTCAGACTTAGATAAGCTGCATTATAAATATTGATATTTCCTGCAGAAGGATGTGGCGAGTGACGAGTACTTTGTGGTATACAAAAAAAATTCCGATTTCATCAGATAATTTTCCTTTGGTGAAATTATTTACACAGTTCTAAAATGAACTTTTAATAATTTCTGGTTACAGATTTATCATCCGTATTGTTGTGAATTGTTATAATTAATATCTTTTTTACATAAAAGTGCGTGTTTTAATGTGTGTTTTTCACAGATTAACCCATACCCTATTTTGCCCGTACAGGGTACGGGCACATCTTTCGGGCCTTTACTGATTTGCCCGTATGGCGTACGGGTAATCTGATTTCTATTTCGCTTGCACTGTTTCGGCTGTATTTTTTCCAATTTTAGTAACAAATTATTCGTATAGAAAGTGGTGGTTGTGTAGTAAATGATAGTTTGCAATTTATTGTATTTTCTACTCTGATTGGTTCAAAAGCGCGGGTTTTTTCGCATGTTTTGTATCAGAAGACGAATTGTTATCTTTCAGTGTATAGCTCTCTGGTTATATTTTACTAACCGCCTGATAATTTTATTGATGTAAGAGTTGAATAATATATTTTTACTTTTAAATAATGGATAATTCAGAGCGTATGGAGCTAAATTGATTGTAAATATAGACTTTATTATAGTAAAACTCTTTCATCTTCTTTCAGCTAAACAGTCTCTTAGGTTGTAGTTTTAATGTTTTGTGAAAAGCATAACGAAATAAAAGGATTATATATAATATACAACAAATAGATACTCTTTCTGTTAGAAAAATCCCTTATATAATAATACCCTAAGTTATGTGTCCGTTTGTCCTCCAATTTATGAAGCGGTTAGACCTGGAATCGGTAGAAGCATACATATTGGATTCTTGATGAGTTAATGTTAGCAAAACTCAAAGTTTTTCTCCTCCTGATCTATCGATCTGATTCTAAACTAAAATCGGATAAATATACTGTACCTCACAGCGGAAAATACTATAGTCTTTAAAATGTTCGAAATCTAACCCTTCTTTTCTTTTCGAGCGTTTAATGCCATTATTTCGAGCCATATTTTCCCCGGTTAAGAGCAGGGGATTAAATTTATCAATTTATCACATAATAAATAGGTGAAAATAACATTTTTCCAGCATTATGACGTCATTCTTTAACCATCTCCCTTAATCACTTCTTATTTAAAATTATTTAAATATCGTTAGCAGTATTTTCATATTTTTATCACTGAATTTAGATATTACGTAAATAATTTTCCTTTATATTTGTATTAAATAATATATTAGGTACATATGGGTTAATTTTAAATTTAAACTTCGATTATTTTTGCTGCAAAGAAAATTTTATCACCGGTATTAACAACAAATACGTTTAATAAAAGTCTATTAGCCTATTTCATGGACTAATAAATATCTAGCGTTTAGGCTATATATTTTTGAAAATTAAGAAATTTGTCCGTTTGTGTGTTTGTTTTTCATACATATCCACACGGTTTGACTAAATGAATTCAACGTGATTCTAAACTACATTCATAATATCGGGAGACTTTAGAGGAATATGAAAGTAAACAAATTATTGAGAGTGTACCAGGTAATGCTCAGCCAAAAATCAAATCATTTTTTTATCTGCCTGATAGGGTATTTTACAATTCTGGAAAATTAAAAATTTTACTGATCCCGTCATATGATGGGCTATATGCTAGTACAATATTAATTCCCCAAATACTGTTAAAGACAGTGTCAGTTGTTTTTTAATTCACACTATTCAAAGCCACAAGTAGCTCGACCGAAAGCTTAAAAGAAACAAACTTGATAAGGAGTCTAATAATGATTTGTAAGTATAATTCCATGAAAAACTAGTTAAAAAAATCTTTCTTCTCTTAAGATTGTTAGTCTCCATACGAAGTTTGATAACATTTCGGTTGTTAGATCGAGCTACGGGTGGCAATAAACAGGGTAAGTTTGAAAGCAAATCTTCTTCTATATGTTTCATTGGTAGTCAGATAATTAATCTCACACATATAGAACCGTATAGTGCATGTCACAAATAAATAAAACACTACTAAAATATTGTAAATAACTATTGTTTTTATTTTGCTATTTCGTTGGATAGAGATGGTGATCGGTACATATAAATTACTGCATGAGACATTTCAAACAGGACATTGTACAGTGATACATTCGTACTATTTTAGACAGTTATTGGCTTGTTTCATAGACTGTAGAATGTTTCTGGACTTGCATGGATTACTGAATCATAGTCTGTTACTGATCTGCAGATAGTTTTTGGATGAGCTATGGAACTGTAGAATATTGTTGCATCTTAGACTGCTATTTCATGTATTACTGGCTTTAGGGCTGTAACTGGTACTAAACTTCATTTGGATTGAATGGATTGGTATTGGATGGATTACTGAATTACTGTCTGTTACTGATCTGCAGATAGTTTTTGGATGGGCTATGAAACTGTAGACTACTGTTGTACCTTAGACTGCCATTTCATGTATTACTGGCTTTAGGGCTTAACTGAAAACCAGACTTCATTTTGATTGAATGGATTGGTATTGGATGGATTACTGAATCACAGTCTGTTACTGATCTGCATATAGTTTTTGGATCTGCTATGAAACTGTAAACTATTGTTGCACCTTAGACTTATTTCTTGTATTACTGGCTTTAATGCTGAAACTGGACATCAGACAGCCTTTGATGGAACTATGGAACTGTAAACTTCTTTCTACTTCAGTCTGATTTTGGATGGTATATTAGACAGTAGATATTATGAGACTTGAAATGTCTATTAGTATGCTGTTATTAGACTGTACACTTTTACTGGCAGAAGAATCGCAGAGACTGCTTTTGTAGGGGCTATGGAAGCTTAGAATGATGTTGCACTTCAGACTGCTATTCGATACTACATGGTAAGCTGCTTCTTGACGACAGGTTGCTATAGTATATGCTATGGAACTGTAGACTTTTATTGCACTTCAGACTCTTAATAGATGGAATACTGGATGTAAATCTGTTGCTGGACCCCAGACCGCATTTTTATGGACTATGAAACTGTGGCACTGTGTATTGGATGAGTTATGAACTTCAGACTGCTATTGGATGTGATATGTGACAATAGATGTTACTGGACTTTTTTCTTATTTGACTGTAACTTTTTACTGGCAGGAGATTGGAGGAACTCTTTAACATTTCTTCTGCAAAAAAGAAAAACTAATTTAAAAATTTGAAAATTTCCGTATGACTTAAAAAAAGATTAGCATTAATAATTTATATATAAAAACCCACACCCACACTCAAACATGTAAATATTTTATATAGTAAATAAACATAAATTCATGCTCGGATGTATCCTGACATAAGAATCTTTTTTCACCAATGTTGAAGACATAGTAATTAACATCATATTATCTTACTAACATGATAAAAATTTCAAAGAAATTTTCGGAATTAACTCTTTATAAATGAAAATTTTTCTGTTGAATGTTTATAATGT
This sequence comes from Pardosa pseudoannulata, assembly GCA_032207245.1. Lineage (NCBI taxonomy): Eukaryota > Metazoa > Arthropoda > Arachnida > Araneae > Lycosidae > Pardosa > Pardosa pseudoannulata. Next base: position 23,653,047 of record CM063499.1, read on the forward strand.
AAACAAAAACTAATTTTTTGTCAGCAAAAAGACTTAGCACTTGAAAAGATAAGGGTATAAATAATATATATTAATTATATTTGTTTTAATACAGATATATTTAAAAAGTATGCTTAAAAAATACTAAGAAAAACTACTATTTTTAAACCTTTATTATTAATGCATGACATTAACATACAATAAAAGTAAATCTTTGTTGCTATAAAATATTTCTATTTGGTTCAAATTTTCTAACTGAAGCTTTTTAAAGACTTGACAGATTTAGAAAGTTAAAAAAAATTACTCATAAATATGTTTTTAACTATTTAAGAATTATGTTAAGTATTAAAAAAACAAACATATTTTAAGAGAAAAGCTATTTGTAATTTTTTACTTTAAATACACTTAAAATCAGCTGATAAATTGTAATTAGAACTAATTAAGTAATCAGTCATATTTCAAATTTTTGTAAGTTTTAAGCAACAAATTGAGATTTTATACAGATTTTTAACTGAAATTCGATATTTTAAAATTTTTAAAGCCAGTGAAATCTTTGAAAACAAAATATTTCCCTTTTCATAAAGATGTAGTGCGGTTGTTTTGTGAGTAGAGAAGTGAGTCACGTGAATTTAAATTTTTAAAGGGTCAAATGCCGTATCGTACTTACCTTTTTTACAGCAGAAGCAAGATGTCAATAATCGTCGTAAATTCCGAAATCGTTTTCTTTTCTGCAAGAAAAAAGTATTTCATATTTACATATGTGCATGTGTTTGAAAATATTTGTTTATATATAAGAATGCAGGGGGTAATATATTTGTATATATATAAGAATCAAGGGAAGGAATAACACGCTCAACGAAATGTAATTATTTTTGAATCGAATTAAATTTGGAAAAAATAATTTAATCTACTATTAGAATAAGTTTTTTATAGTATTATTACACACACACACACACACACAAACACACACACACACACATATGTGTGTATATATATATATATATATATATATATATATATATATATATATATATATATATATATATATATATATATATATGTATATATATATATATATATATATATATAAATATATATGTATAATATATATTATATACATATATATATATATATATATATATATATATATATATATGTATATATGTGTATATATATATATATATATATATATATATATATATATATATGTATATATATATATGTATATATATATATGTACTCAATAGACTCAAAAACTATGCATCCAATCGCCGTGAAAATTTGGGAAATGTTTAGGTATATCCCTGGGAAGGTTTTTGTAAATTTTCAACGTTCGAAATTCATTCCTTCCCCCTTTTTCGAGCATTTCATGTCATTATTCCAAGCATTATTTTCCCCGGTTAAACGCAAACGATTAAGTTTTTAATTTATCGCATCATATCTAAGGGAAAGAAGCAATATTTCTAGCAATGTGACGTCATCCCAAGTAATTGTTTTAAACGCAGTTTTCCACGGTTAAAAGCAGGAGATTAAAATGTTCAATTCATCACATAATAAATAGGCGAAAATGATATTTTTCTATCATTATGACGTCATTCATTTAAATATTTCATTTATTCATTTCTTATTTTATATTATTTAAAATCGTCTGCTTAGTATCTATTCGATTTGAACTGAAATTTGAGATATAAAGTGATTCACTTTCATTTCTATGTGACGCAAATTATAGCATTTTTATATGAGAACTAATTTTAAATTTAATTCTTGGTTCATTTTTATGTTACAATGAAATGCATATCAACAATATTCTAAGTACAAAAAGTACAAATTTCAGTGACTCTCATGGCCAAATAAAACCTATCATTTTATATAGTTATCTTCATATTCATATGGTTGTCGATATGAATGTGTGTTTCTGTTTCATACAAAACTATGTGGTTTGTCATAAATTTCCTTAATTTTGGAAAACATTTATTACTACCAACAAAATTAGCACTGTTGCTGTCAAAACCTGTGCTTCCTATTCTATCACGTAATATGGCAAGATCTGTTAACTTTGCTAATCAACGTACAGTAGTAATACAGTAATGCAATTTAGGGTTAAGCTTATATTTTACAATAAAAAAAGTTTGAGCAAATTTAATATAAGACAAATTCGATTATAAAAACTGAATAATGTTATAATACGCTTATGATAGAAATATATAAACATGCCAATGACTCGAACTGAACTGTGACGAATTTAGAGAGTTATTCACGAAAAATAAATCTTTGTTTAAAAGTAATATATTAAGTTCACTATATATATATATATATATATATATATATATATATATATATATATATATATATATATATATATATATATATATATATATATATATATATTATATATATATATATATATATATATATATATATATATATATATGTATATATATATATATATATATATATATATATATATATATATATATATATATATATATATATATATATATATATATATATGTATATATATATATATATATATATATATATATATATATATATATATATATATATATATATATATATATATATATATATATATGTATATATATATATATATATATATATATATATATATATATATAATATATATATATATATATATATATTATATATATATATATATATATATATATATATATATATATATATATATATGTATATATATATATCTATATATATGTATATATATAAATGTATATATATGTATATATATATATATATATATATATATATATATATGTATATATATGTATGTATGTAATATATCAAAATTATTTAACTTTAATATTTCCTTAAAAACCTCCTCTATCCCATTCTAATTCCTTAAAATCTTTTTCCCAGCCTCTAAATGTCTTAATCAAAGGAACGTCTTCGACTTAAAATTCTTTCGATACATTTCCCAAAGCTTTCTATCCTATAGATGTAAATTTTCTGTCTATTTAACACGTTTTCCAGCTGTAGCCGGCAAATGGCTCCAGGTTTTTCTGATCTTAACACTTAAATTCGCTGAGTAAGTTTCTTGTCCCTTGGGAAAATTCTTTCTGTCTTCGCTCTTGGATGCACCTCTGTTTCGAGCAGAGTGATTTTTGTGTCTTTTCTTTGTCTGTCGTTGACTAATTCGTTTTAGCAGCTCTAAAATAAGGATTTAATTAGACTTGTGCAGGT
>CM063499.1:23661244-23681244 GCA_032207245.1 Pardosa pseudoannulata
GGACCTTAGGATCATTCCTGTTCACCTTACGTTGCTGCTTAACCCTCATCCAGGGATACAAGAGCAAATGTAACACTGAAAATGTTGTTTCGTGTATGTTTTTCTTCAAACTTGTATGCTTCGAATATTAATTAGTCCAAGTATTTGTTCTGGGTAACTGAGATTCTCACATAAAGTTAAACTTTATTCCAAAAGAGATATTTAAAGAAACCGAAGTGTAAACAAATTATACAGTAAAATAACTTGTTATCCTAAAAAAAGAACAAGTGTTATTTTAATTTTTTTAATAAATATAGGAAAGGTGTGATATTTAACGTTGTATACTTGTTTTGCGTATTTAAGATTTATCTGAAAAAGATCAAGGCAGCCATAAAAATTTTAAAATTATTAAGGCTCCATCTCAAAAGGTTAATTAAAAATTAACAGATATTTGGAGTTTTATACAGGGTACACAATAAAGTTTAAAATAAGATAATTTTTCTTTTATGGTATTATCACTCCTACAGTGAAATACAGTGATATCCAGTACCAGCAAACTATCCCCTAAGTCAGATCCGGACATTAGCACAGGAATAGCATTCATTCGTACGGAGCTTGACGTAGATACTGCACGTTATAGTATTAAAAAAATAAATCGTGTAGTAGAGGAACGTTAAAAATATTTACTTAAATTGTAATTTCAAGTAAAAAATACACATCATTCACGAAGTAATGCACCTAAAAATACAAAAGTTCATTAGATAGCTACAATGTGTATATACAGCTCACAATTCTGTCTCACTAGCTCTCATGTTTGAAATTTTGACAGTTTTGATTCCATTGAAACGAAACCAATTTTACTTTCTCTGACTTGTAACTCTTATATGAATAGATGAATTTCGTCAACTTTTATTTTTCCTTTTAAAATACAGCAATATCCAGCCCTTACACACCATCGCTTAAAACGAATTTGGTACATTTGCATAGGAATAGCCCTGGGATATACCGTACGTTACCACACATTGGATTGATACTGTAAGACACAGTATGTGATTACAGTATGAAAGAAACTAACAAGTAAAGTCGGTAATAAGGAAAACGTTTGATTAAATGTCTTAAATGTAAAAATACAATTTCCTCAGATACGATAATTTTGCCTTTTAAATACGTACAGACCGCGTTTTATCTACTCGAATTTACGGTACTTTTGAAAATACAGAGATTTGATCTTGTTACGAATCTTTACTAATAACACTGTACATCAGAAACAGGAAGAGCAGAAACAATCTCGTGTATTTTCCGATAATTTAACTTTCTGAATGAAATATCTCAAATTGAATGTGGTCACTTACTCTAAAAAGCCACCACCATCTTCTAGAGAGTCGGTAGATCAGGTATCCGCCGGCGAAATAACCGCCAAATAACACAAAACGCCTAAAGTTCTGCATAACGACAGCACTTTAAGAGGGTCAATTTTAGACTGATCAAAATCGTCAGAATATTTTTCAAGAAGTATTGTTTCGTCAACAATATTGTTGCCTAGTGCGAACCAACAATAGATGATGACAGAGTAGTTCAGTTGAAATAATCAAACTTTCCAATAATATAAATTGTTTTATTGTTACTATTCTATATTGTTTCTATTAATATAGCCACTGTAATACTAAACTCCATCGACGATATTTTGTATTTCGCCAAACATTGCATTGTTAATATTATATAATTTTCATAAATTAGATTGTAATATAAATTTGAAAAAAATACAATACAGAAAATAGTATGAACTTCGTAGATCTAGAAAGTATAGATAGCATTTCACTGCAATTATTAATTCGGCCCAATTTATACCCATAATAATTTCTGTACACAAAAGTAAAACTGTCTCAATTGTAAAAAGTCACCAATGGGGTATTGTACTTAATGTCTTACCTTAATATATCCACTGTAATACTAAACTTCGTCTGCTATATTTTGTATTGGTGAGATTTCACGCTAAGCAAAACATTGTAATGTTAATATTGTATGATTTACATAACAAATTAGTTTTCAAAATAGGAATTTACCCCTATTTATATAGATAATAATTTCCGTAAATATAATAAAACTGCCTCAATTATAAAAATTCGCCAATGATATATGATACTTAAGCTATTGCTTATTACATGTTTTCTTTTCCAATATGAGCTTGTAATGGAGATATGGAAGTAAAAATATAGTAATAAACTCACATCTATACACAATCTGCACTAGTATGTGTGTATATTTATATACTGTAAGGAGAATATTTATGTAATGTACAAAAGACACTGTACATAATAGGTTCTGGTAGAGTAAAATGGGTAGTGGGTTAAAATGGGTATTTTTTATATGTTATTTAAAAAGCACATCATAATTTTTAACAATTATATCTTAACTTTGTAATATATTTTTAGATATTTGTTGGCAACATATATTTTCCTTGAGATTTTGTATATATTGCATCTGTCAGTATAGGTTGCCTTGTCTTCAAGTCAGAAATAAATTCTTCTTTTCTAAGATCTTAAAGACTTTCAAAAAAGTAATATTTTATTTCTTTTATAGTCAATATTTTTTCGATAATCAACTGCAAAGGTTTCTTAACAACAGTTTTTGAAAAACAAGCAAGAAATATTTCAAAAATTTTATGTTTAATGATCATTTTTGTATGGTGGGGGAAAATGGATATTGGTTAGGCTTAAAAATTTATTATAAAGTTCTAAGCTTTTAGATGTAATTATTTAAGCCAGGTCTTCCATTTTAGTGTAAATAATATTACATACCAATTTTTTCTAAATTTATTTGCTGTGGTATAGAGTAAATTAATACAATAGTAAAATTGGGCTTGTAGCCTAAAAATACATGTGTGTACATGTTTTGTACATCTGAGACTGGAAAGTTTCTTTTCACTGTGTAAAAAAGTCCAAATTTATATGAAACTTGGACCAAGGGTGGACCACCTGGTGCATTATATGGCTGCACAGAATCAGAGTGGATGCATGATACAATGTTTGAATCTTGGATGGGACATTTTCTCAAACAAGTGGATTACCTGGAATAACTCATTCTTTTGCTATTCGATGGTCACTTGCAATAAAAGACAGTAAAATAAGCAATGGACAAAAGAATCACCATTTACTGTCTCCCATCAAACTCAAACCGTGACCTGCAACCTTTGGATGTCGATGTACTTGCCCGTATGAAGTGGGCCTTGAAAAAAAATTTTGAAGATTTGGTACACAGGGAACCATCTTTAAAATGGGTCCAAAGCGACATTCTCTAACCTTCTGAAACAGCTATTTGATACAGCGATGGAAAAAAAGCTGTTAAACACAAAATAGTGTTAACTGAAAAAGATGGAGAAATAACAGCGAACGGTGTTGCCCAGACTTCAACAACAGCTACTATGGAAGCTCTTTCCAAGCAAATTTCCAGTTCAACCACTTCTAATTTTGCCACTTTTTCACCATATAAGGGTTTAAAAAAGGCCATACAACAATTTCACCACTACAGTTGTAAGAAAAAAATAAAAGCCCCATAAAATACCAGACGAAAAAGAAAGCTGGTAGAAACTAAGGCTGGAGAAGTGATGACTGTTTCTGATGTAGCTCAACTTAATAACCGTGGACGTTACAGTTTTTCAATATAAATTGTAATTATATCACCTATAAATGTGCCAAAAAAATGAAGTTTTAATTGAAATTTGCCTAATTAATACCATTTTTTAATTAATGTTCATTTTACCCCATCTACTACTCATTTTACTCCACATCTGGGATAAAATGGGTATAAAAAAATAAGTAAAAAATTGTAAATATGGAATTTAAGAAAATTCCTAAATGTATTTTAACAATAATGATAATATATCCATTGCATGAATACATGCAAAAAATTGCTTGTTTATAGTTTTATTTAGTGAAAAAGAGTGCTAAATGAGAAATTATGCTGTTTCTACTCATTTTATCCCACCAAACCCTATTTTTTTTAAATACTTTGATCCTGCATTATATTAATACACTATATACTTTTATGTAAACGTGCATACATATATATATATATTCATCATAAATATTTTTAACTTTAATGTTTCAAGTTTTTTTATTTTTTTATTTAAGAATCTTTAATGCTTTCCAAATTTTACGTTTACAGATTAAAAAATATATTTCATTTTTATTTTAACAAAAATAGTTTCAAATAAATATATTTCAAACGTAAGCTTGGGTAAATTAATTAATCTTTTATCATTTGACATAGTGATGTTATGTTTTTTAATATATTGTTTGTAATGACTAAAATATATATATTCTTTATATTTTATAGATAGTTTCATTAAATAACTTTTAATTTTTTATTATAAAGCGAGGAAAATGACTCTTCCAATTTTACTTATCTTAAATTTGTAATTAAAAAAAAATCTTTGATGCTTCTAAAATTTCAAATTTACAGATAAAATGTTTATATTATAATTTGAATTAAAAATTTAGTTTCTAATAAATATATTTCAGACCTTTTCTAGGTAAATAAATTAAACTTTTGTCATTTGTATAGAGATCTTTTATTATTATACACTGTTTCATATAACTAAAGTATACACTTTTAAAAAATAGTTTTATTACTGAACTTTTAAATTCTTCTTAATTTAACGAGCAGAAAGATTTTTCAATATCTCGAATTTTATTAATTTTCTTAAAATGAAAGTTATTTTTTACTTCTAAAATTTTAGATTTATAGATTAAAAAGACCAAGGATTTAATTCGATATTAAATACTTGTTTCTGATAAGTATATTTCATAAGTGATGAAAATTTATTTAATTTTAAACATTTGGTATACAGATGTTATGGTTTTTAGCATATATTTTGAGATGACTAAATTAAATAATTTTAAAGACAGCTATATTAGAGAACTTTTAAAATTTTTTAGTCCGAAATAAGTTGAATGGGAATCTATATATATAAAAATGAATTTGTGTGTGTCTGTCTGTCTGTCTGTCTGTACTCAATAGACTCAAAAACTATGCATCCAATCGCCGTGAAAATTTGGGAAATGTTTAGGTATATCCCTGGGAAGGTTTTTGTAAATTTTCAACGTTCGAAATTCATTCCTTCCCCCTTTTTCGAGCATTTCATGTCATTATTCCAAGCATTATTTTCCCCGGTTAAACGCAAACGATTAATTTTTTAATTTATCGCATCATATCTAAGGGAAAGAAGCAATATTTCTAGCAATGTGACGTCATCCCAAGTAATTGTTTTAAACGCAGTTTTCCACGGTTAAAAGCAGGAGATTAAAATGTTCAATTCATCACATAATAAATAGGCGGAAAATGATATTTTTCTATCATTATGACGTCATTCATTTAAATATTTCATTTATTCATTTCTTATCTTATATTATTTAAAATCGTCTGCTTAGTATCTATTCGATTTGAACTGAAATTTGAGATATAAAGTGATTCACTTTCATTTCTATGTGACTCAAATTATAGCATTTTTATATGAGAACTAATTTTAAATTTAATTCTTGGTTCATTTTTATGTTACAATGAAATGCATATCAACAATATTCTAAGTACAAAAAGTACAAATTTCAGTGACTCTCATGGCCAAATAAAACCTATCATTTTATATAGTTATCTTCATATGGTTGTCGATATGAATGTGTGTTTCTGTTTCATACAAAACTATGTGGTTTGTCATAAATTTCCTTCATTTTGGAAAACATTTATTACTACCAACAAAATTAGCACTGTTGCTGTCAAAACCTCTGCTTCCTATTCTATCACGTAATATGGCAAGATCTGTTAACTTTGCTAATCAACGTACAGTAGTAATACAGTAATGCAATTTAGGGTTAAGCTTATATTTTACAATAAAAAAAGTTTGAGCAAATTTAATATAAGACAAATTCGATTATAAAAACTGAATAATGTTATAATACGCTTATGATAGAAATATATAAACATGCCAATGACTCGAACTGAACTGTGACGAATTTAGAGAGTTATTCACGAAAAATAAATCTTTGGTTAAAAGTAATATATTAAGTTCACCGTAGCGAAGCACGGGCAAACTTGCTAGTTTACTATAAAAAACTAGTAAAATGAAAGTGGCATCACGCATAGGCGGTATTTTATTTGCTATGTATATGCCACCCTTCATTTTACAGTACCACTTTGGAGGGTCTGATTCGATAGATTATACTTTTTGTTTTAGAAAATATAAAATCAAATAGGTGTACGATTTGTAGAATATCTTATTAACTGTACATAAAAGAAAATATAAGCAAGAAGCATAAAAATTTTTAAGATGAAAGAAAGAAAAATAATGAATAAATGATTTTAACAATTTAGTATAAAATAACTTTTTGATCATTCATTTTATTTAAATATAAAATCAAATAGGTGTACTACTTGTAGAATGTCTTACATAAAAAATATATGCAAGATGCATAAAAATATTTACGATGAAATAAAGAAAGGTAATGAATTAATGATTTTAACAATTTAGTATAAAATATTTTTGATCATTCCTTTTGTTTCAGAAAATATTAAATACCAGCTGCTTCGCACCCATCCTTCGGTCTGGGTAGCAAATATTTTCCTAATAAAGGATTAAATCAACTACTACAGATAAATAAATTTATAAAAATTATAAATAAACTGGTATTCAGCAGATTGTTGTTAAATAGTTTATTAACACAATGTGTGTGGGTACATTTCGCAGCGGAATTGTACCGGGAACCAGCGTGCTGAGCATAAATTTAGTTATTCACTTAAATTTCAATAGATCGAAAATTATTTAATTTTTTAACCAAGTTTTAGTATTTTATATTAAAATATATAAACAAATATATATATATATATATATATAAATACAAATATTATATAATATATAAATAAATATATATATATATATATATATATATATATATATATATATATATATATATATATATATATATATACATATATATATATATATATACATATATATATATATATATATATATATATATATACATATATATACATATACATATATATATATATATATATACATATATATACATATATAAATATACATATATAATATCATTTTTGCAAGGATAAATAAAAAGTTCATTTTAAATCTAAATTGATTTTTTTAATCAACCTTCCCGTTCTGTGGATCCGCATCGACTGATCTAAAAACTTGTTTTTATTTGTATAAATTTTTCCAGAATCTATGTAGTAGACAAGAACATTCGGCTTAGTTTTCGTGTACCGTTATTTTTATACCCACAAACAACCCATGTTGTTAGACTAACCCGTACTAGTACGTGTACATCGCTCAAGTATGAATTACCAGAAAACGTACTTGTACGTGTCCCACATACAGTATGTTAACAACAGAGAATCCAAATTATAAATATGTACGTGCATAGTACATCCCGGAAACCGCATAATAATGATGCTAAATTCCACGACTTTCTGTACTACATGAATCAGTTTTCAAATTATTATGGATATGCATTTATGTCTTTACTGTGAAAATTTATTTCAAATACATTTTTAAGAACTTTTTTTATTGCATATCCAATTTTAACCCTCTTTTTTTAGTATATATAATACATGTTTATTTTACGATGTAATAGAAAACCAAGAAATCGTCAAAATGAATTAGTTTGATTTTTTAAAGTCATTATAAAGAATTTAAATTATTATCTTTAACATATTGTTACGAATTTGCGAAAATTGCTTGAGTTTAGCATGGGACTCTATGGATATCTCGCCAAATTGGCGAGATATCGGCTCGTTGGCGACGGATTTGGCAACCTATTTTTGTCGCCAAGTTCATCGCCAAGTGTCGCCAAGTGTGGCGTCACGTGGCCACTTCCGGTTCCGGCTTCTGGAGTGTTCTGGCAGTTTCTGTGGGCCTATATAAGGCAGACGGAGTCCCATGCAGAGAAGAGTAATTAAGAGAATCTCTTGGTCTACGGAGTACGCACGGTGTGTTGTGCTTGATGCGGAAAGTCTTGCGTGAGCCGACGGCATTGGGCTCAAAATTGTTCCGCGGAGATTTTGACGGTGTGTGTATTTACTGAATGCTAATAAAGTATTTGTCTTCGTGCTGCAGTCTTGCTTGCTTGTAAAGTCCATTCAATTCCGGAACCCAGCAGTTTTGGAAGTTCGTAACAATATATAGGGTTAAACTACATAAGACATACGACAACTTTATATTAGTTGTTTTATGTTATAGACCCTTTCGATTTTATAAATTGTTACGTTATTAAATGCTTAATTCATATTTTGATTAATTTTTGAAAAAATCTTAAAAAAGTTATGTCGTTTCATTCGATTTTTACTTGCTTAGACTGTCATTCCACGTGATAGATTGAAAAGAACTTTTAATTTAGACAGTGTACATTTGAGGATATCAAAGAATTTGGAAAATTCAACAAACCTTATGTTTTTATATAGGGTTAAACTACATAAGACATACGACAACTTTATATTAGTTGTTTTATGTTAAAGACCCTTTCGATTTCATAAATTGTTAAGTTATTAAATGCTTAAGTCATATTTTGATTAATTTTTGAAAAATCGTAAAAAAATTATGTCGTTTCATTTGATTTTTACTTTCATAGACTCTCATTCCAATTAATAGATTACGAATAAGAACTTTTAATTTAGACAGTGTACATTTGAGGATATCAAAGAATTTAGAGAATTCAACAAACCGTATGCATTTATATAAGCAAAACATAGACAAACTCTTTACGTATAGGACACTTTTTTATGTATAGAGGTAATATCTATCGATTTAATGGTACAAATGCAGTGTAGGCACTCATTGGCGGGTTTTGTAATTTTGTAGCTTTTTTCTTATTTTGTAGAGATATGTGTTACATGTGATAATCGTTACAAATTTGTTTTCATCTTTGAAATTTCTTCTTAATTTTTAAATATTTAAAAATTTTATTTTTCGCTGTTACATATTTTATCATTACTTTTGGGATTATTTTAAATTTCCTAAGCACGATTTTATTTAGCCTAAATTTCAGTTAGATTACAGAATAGTTATTTTAAAAGAATAAAAAAAAAGTAGAAAAAAATGTACTGCAAACCTACTTTTAATGAAACAGCAATAGGCTGTAAATGCAATGTGGAATAATTAATCTAATGAAATTATTTATTACAGGTGAAAAATAGCCTTGTTCTATTAATTTAAATTGAATTTAAAGTTAGTAACACATAAAAGAAAACTATTTTTTTCGTCATTTGCGTACTGAGGATTTTTTGTATTAATGTTTTAAATACAAAAAGTTTAAAATATCTGAACCTATTTAGAAAAGAGACTCTTATATTTAAGGTATGTCAAAGTAAAAAAAGAAAAATATATCGAGATGATAATTATTGAAATTGTGCTTATTCTCTTATTATTTATTTATTATTATAAAAATCCACCTCTAAATAATAGAAACCTTTGACAAAAGTTTTGCATTAAGAAATTTCAACTGTAAATTAAAAACAATTTTTTTAGAACTGGCTAGTTTACAATAATTGAAAAATAAATATTGCCAAGATATAACAGAAAAAAATACTTTCCTAACAAAGATAAATGATGTAAAAAAAAAGATTTACATTTATCGATGTACAAAAAATTAATCTAATCAACAGCGATTAGTGCAAAGTAAACCTGACATACACACTTACATTCATATATTTGTTTTAACAGTTAGTTAAGTTGTACAGGACACTAAATATCTGGGAATAATGATGCCAAGAATGAGAATCTGGTTATGCATTTTCAAGCCAACTCAACAGCGAAAATGAACTTACAACATAACGTAAACGGTGTTTGGGTCAGTTTTGCATTAATATTTTCCGAAATAATTAGAATATCAGAACGCAATTCAACCAGATTACTTCCTTAAGCAATGCACAAGAAGCCAAATTGTCAATAGATGGAATTGTGGTCTCAAATTTGGATAAATAAAAATGGCGCAATTAAATTGAAAATGAAAGAAAAATACCAAATTAATATTGATAAAATGAAATAAGTACATAAAATCAAAAGATGACAAAAATATTATATTACCTGAAAGCGTTATGATAGGAATGAATTTAGTTTAAACTAATTCAATTTTTATAACACGTAATTTAAAGAAATATTTACCGAAAGTCGCCAAGCTGAATTAAGAATAGGTGGAATGCAGATTGAAGTCTCAATATTTGATAAATAAAAATAGCAATTAAATTCAAAATGAAAGAAATATACCAAATTAATATTGATAAAACTAAATAAATATATAAGGCTAAAACACGAGAACAATTATTATTAGAAATCACATTTTAAACTTTAATCAAAAATGGCAATAATATCTCACCATTTCATAGTTGCCATTTCTAAAATGAAAACTTATTTGATCCCTATGTATCATTTTTGTATATTTTTTTTTTCTCTAGTGTAGTTGACTTTAACATAACAAAACCTAGAACCATATGTTAGTTTTTATTGAAAAAATGGCAACTGCAAAATGAAAACAAATTTGATAGAACATGGCGAGTTTTTAATTACTAAAAATAAAAATCTCGCCAAGAAAATAAAATAAAAAAGTGAAAAAGCGAAAAATAGTAAAGTGTTTTCTAAAAACAAAATGAGTTTAGCATTTAGTAGATACAAAAATAGTCTCGTATACATAAATGCAATCATACATTTATATATTTATACTTGAATTTTAATAGCATAGATACGTTTTTATGTTACTCGGAATACCAAATATTAGACCATAATAATGCCAATATTGAATAGCACTTTCATTTTTTGACGTCAACTTAACAGTCTAAATGCGCATGCCGCAAAATTAAAGTGGTATTCTAATCGGTTTTTCGTTAATAACTTTGAAACTAATTAGAATATCGGAACACGAATGGGCGAAATGACTTTCTCGGATCTTTCCGCGTCTTTTGGTACCTTTGTCGTCCTTCTGTGACTAGTGGTTCTTGAGGAGATGGACTCACAAGCATAAATCCCCTATATAATAATAGCCTAAGTTGTCTGTCCGCAAATTTTTGAAGCGGTTGTACCTGGAATGGATACAGGCATCCATATTGGATTTTTCATGAGTTAGGGTTAGCAAAATTGAAAGCGAGTTCGAAATCCACCCATCCCCCCTTTTCGAGCGTTTAATGCTATTATTTCAAGCCTTATCCTTCCTCTTATTCTATACGAAATTCATTCTTGATAGGATGGCAAAGGCGGAGAGTAATATTTAAATTTCCGGACTGTTTCTACTTGACTACCTGACTTCGAATACTCTAATTAGTTCGCTCACAACGTGCAGGCGTTGTACGTTTGGTAGAAAGTCCGCCCACTTGATCGTCGAGCTTTTCGGTTTGACGGTTCTATCCCCAACACAGCCAATTTTTCTAAATGTCTAATAAATTTGATATTTTCTGCTTTTTTAAAAAAATTCTTATTCCTAAGTTGTTTTATTATATTTAAAAAAAGTTTTTACTATTTTTTCAACTTTTTTATGATTTTTATAATTTTTATTTTTTAAAATTCACGTATTGTTGTACAGAAGTCCCTTACCACATAAACATTTCATGTTTTGTATCCTTAAACATTCTTCTCGTAATGAAATAATAGCCTAAGTTATTTATATTATTTATAGTTTCTGTCCGTCTGTCCTCGATGTTATGAAGCTGTTATACCTGGAATGGATACAGCATCCATATTAGATTTTTGATGAGTTAGAGTTTGCAAAATTCAAAGCGAGTCAAGTTTATATTTTCCTAAACTATAGATCCAATTCTGGAGTAAATTGGTATGAATAAGCTTCGTATCATAGCGAAAAATACTGTGCTCTTTAAAACGTTCGAAATCTACCCCGACTCTTTTCAAGTGTTTAATGCCATTATATCAAGCCCCATTTTAAGAGCAAGCGATTAAATTTATCAATTTATCCCATAATAAATAGGTAAAAATAACAATTTTTTCTAGCATTATGACGTCATTCCTTTAACCATCTCATTTAATCATTTCTTATTTTAAATTATTTAAATGTGTTCTGCATTATTTCCATATGTTTTATCACTAAACTTGGATATTACATAAATAATTTTCTTTTTTATTTGACTTAAATAATAGATTAAGTACATATGTGATAATTTTAATCGATTATTTTTGTTGAAAGGTAATTCTTAGCACAAAAAAAAAAAAAAAACCATTTTTTTACCTGTCTCATAGGGTACTGTACAATTCTTTAAAATTAAAAACTTTACTGATCCCGTCATATGACGGGCTATAAACTAGTAGATATATAGTTACAATCAGAATTTATTTTTTTTAGAAAATAGGTGTACTATTTGAACACAAAATATATGCAAGGTGTATAAAAATCTCTAAAATTAAACAATTTAAGCATAATAAACTTTTTAGTAGACCGATTTATTTTGGGAAATAAAATTAAAATTGTATATGTGTATGGTGTGAAGCATGTTTTAAGAACTGCATATAAAAGTTAATATACATAAAGTGTAAGAAAATCTCAGAATTGAAAGACAGAAAAATAAGCATAAATAAACAATGTTAAAACTTAAAAGAATTTAGTATAAATAAACTTTATGGTCACATCATTTTTTTACACAGTAAAATATAAAGTAATAACACAATTTGAGGAATGTATTCCCAAATAGACATAATGTATATCTACACGACATAATAAAAAGATTAGGAAGAATGAAAAAAGCATAGATAATCAGTTTTAAGAGGTTAATTATAAATAAAACTTTTATTTATGATTAAAATAAAAATAAGAGAAGTGTACTGCTTGATGCAGGTTTTACAAACTGCTCATAAAAAAAATTTGTAAGATGTTAAAATACGATGAAAGAAAAAAAAAAGCATAAATGAAATGTTTTAGCAGTTTAAGCATAAACTTTTTTATCCAAACTATATTATTTTTGGAAAAAAAAATATAAAAGAAAATAAGTGTACGGTGTAAAGCATGTTTCATAAACATTAAGTAAAAGACAATTACTGTAACATATACAAATATTTTGGGTTGAAACAAAAAAAACTAAGCATATATAAGCAGTTTTAATAGTTTAAGTATTAACGAATTTTTTGATCGTCTCAATTTAATTTAAGAGCATAAAAAATACAATAAAGTAAATGTACAGTTTTAAGCATGTCCTACAAACTGCACATAACAGAAAATATCTGAGTGTTAAAAAATAGTATAAAATAAATAAAAATAACCAATTTCAATAATATATAAATTTAGCATAAATTACTTTTTTGGTTATACTTTTATTTTACAAAATAAAAATAAATTAAGTCAACGGTTTCAAACATATCTTACTAGATTATATGTGTAAAATCTTTTACGATGAAAGAGAAAAAAAATTAAGAATAAATGAAAAAATTTTAGTTTAAGAATAAATAAATTTTTGATTACCTACATTTTATTTCGAAAAATAAAATGTAAAATAAACTAAATATACTATATTAAGCATATCTAACAAAAGTTACGTAAAAGACAGTTAAAGTAAGATATAAAAAAACCATCCAAGAAAAATAAGCATAAAAAAACAATTTTGACATTTTAAGCATAAATAAACTTTTTAATCTTTCCTATTTTAGAAATTTTTTTAGAAACTAAAAAATAAAATAACATAAATGTAGGAGTCTAGCCATGTCTTACAAATTTCCTTTAAAAGACAATAAAAGTAATCTATAAAAAGATTTTTAGGTATAAAAAAAAATTTACCTTATAGAAAAAACTTTTACAATTTAGCATAAATAACCTTCTCGATCGCCACTTTTATTTTAGTTACAAAAAAATAAAATAAGAGTAAAGTTTGAAGTATGTCTTACAAACTGCACATGAAAGAAAATGTCTGTAAGGCGTAAGAAAAACTTTAGAATGAAAGAATGAAAAATAAGCATAAATAAACAATTTTTTAGCTCAAGGAAGCAAGCAAAGTTTGTAGAAATAGGCAAAAGAATAAAATAAATCCACGTGACACACGTTTCATAGATATTCAGCCACGGTGCACCAATGTATAAAAAATAAATGCATAAAAAGTTCTTGGTGATGGGCCTACGCGATGGAATGGAAATGTCGCCAAACGGAAATGAGATTTTGAATTCTGAAGCAGCACTCGATAATTGCAGTTTGCTTTGCCCATATATTTTACACCTAGTTTGTTTGTATTTTTTTTATCTTTTTGGCAAAAAACTTTCGAATATTTTAAGAAATAATATGAAGTTGGTATTTTATTATAGAACCAAACATGCGGTACTGTAGTGGTTCTTAAATATATTAATTGACTCCTTAAAACAACAGATTTTATCAAAGGAATGTAAATATTTATATCGTTTATTCATCTTTCAATAACATTTATATTTTATTTTGTTTCTCTTACGTTAATATCTTATATCTTTAATAATATAAAATTAATACTTTTCTTTTTCATAACATACTTGTAAATAGGTGTCAAGATTACATCAGATATTCTAGCAACACTAAAAAGAGTTAGAAGTAAAGTGATCGAATAGTGTACTCTCTGGGTTTCGCATAGTAGTTTCGATTGCCATTTATTTAAATCAGCATTACCATATTCTCTCTAATGGCTAGAATTGTAATATACTTAAGCAGCAAACACCCCCGTTATTCTTGACCAAGAAGGAAAAGTCATTTTGTCCACTTGAACTTTAGGGTATCTTTCGTTTTCCCTTTAAAATTTGTTTAAGTTACATGCCAACTGCAGGCATCTTCTTCAGAATCTATGGAGGAGTGTTGGTTTGTTTTTTTAAAGCGCTATGGTCTATTTTTTGCAACACGAAAACTAATAAGACCAGAACCTACTAAAGCCAATTCCGAAGGGCTACGAACATCCATTCCACAGTGGAATTCGAACCCACAAACTCCGGTTCCGAAAGCCAGCACCCTAACCATTCGGCCATCGTTCGCCCTATGGGTGAGGAAAGCTTGTTTTATGGTGTCCAAGAAAGAATTCCAAGCTCACAGGCTGATCCTGGGCACCCGATCTGCCGTCATTGGGGCAATGCTTGACCACAAAACGGCTGAGTTGCAGCGGAGAAGTAGTCATCGATATGCTCGATCTAGTAAATTTTGGCTACTTTTTGAAGTACCTGTACACGACAATAGTTTGGGCTGGACTTTCGGGTGACAGTGCCTTGGAGCTGTAAGCGGCTGTTGAAAATTACGATGTTCCCACCCTAAAATGAAAATGCGTATATGGACAAAATACTTCCTGAGTCTTCTTTTACGGCATGTCAGTGGCACTGCAGACCTAAAAAATGGTTTCGGATAGTGTTTGTAGAATTCTTAAAGAAAATACAACCGATAAATTTAACGGCGAAATGGCAGAAGTTCATGATTCATAACGATCCGAGTGTCAACGTGTTATTTCTTAACCCTCGTGCGTTCATGATAATGATACACACTTCCACTTGACCTTTTACAGTATTTTTTTCTTTTCACTTCAGACTTAGCTAAGCTGCAATAAGAATATTGCTATTTTCTGTACAAAAGGATGTGGCGAGTGACGAGTGCTTTGTGGTATCAAGACAGATTCCGAGCTCCCCTGCTTCACCCCCATGCCCGCTCAGCCGATTTCAATGCCATTTTTGGACAAGTTTAGAAACTTTTGCCATAGTTTACACAGCAATTCGAATTCTTTACGTCACTAATGCAAAGTGTTATTTTTTAATTTTGCTCCAACTGTAGGAGAACAGCGAGACAAAAAGCATCGCGCATAGGAAATTATACAAGAACATTTTTAACACTGAAGTACTCTTTTATATATTAACACTCTAACACTCTAAGCGATTTTGGAAAGATTCCTATTCGTTCATTTAGGTCTCTTTGTATGGAACAGAATATTGTGGAACAATTTGCTTGTAAAGAACAGCTCCTCAAGTATGGTACATAATAAGGCGAAAGGAGTTGGTTGTAAAGAACAGTACTAAGGCATTTACGTTCTTCAGTTAATCTTACGTACAACAGACTTTCCGAACTTTAGAAGTACCATTTTAAATTGTACAATATAATCAGATAATTCTCCTTTGATGAAGTTAATTACACAGTTCTAAAATGAACTTTTAATAATTTCTGGTTAACAGATTTATCATCCATATTGTTGAGAATTGTTATTATTAAATATCTTTTTTACATAAGAGCGCGTGTTTTAATGTGTGTTTTTTTTACACAGATCAACACCTTATTTTGTAAAATCAATAAATATAGAACAGAAATTATATGACACCACTTTGTATTATACCATAGTCACTGCGTTAAAAAAAAACCATCTGATCATCGTTTCACGTCATATATTAAAACTAGTTTTAACGTTGCCAGTAGAGTTTGGTAAGTAATGGATAAATTTTATTATTGAATTTTATCTATTTAAAAAAATAAGGTAACAGTTTCGATAATTAGAAAATAGTAATTTACCTACACATACAATTTTTACAAGTGCTTTAAAATATTTTTTTTAATTAAGCTATCAAATAAATAAAATATTATATAGAAAACCGTAGCCTAATGAAAATTGTGGCAAACCAACTGCTTATATGGAATACTGGTGGACACTCCAAGTTATTTGCCATTAGCATGAAATCTTGATAATAAATCTAGACCTTATTATAGTAAAACTTTTTCATCTTCTTTCAGCTAAACAGTCTCATGGGTTGTACTTTTACTGTACTGTGAAAAGCATTACGAAAATAAAGGATTATTATATACAAAAAATAAATATTCTTTCTGTTAGGAGATTGCAATGATAATTTGCTACTTATTGTTAAATACAGAGTGAGTGATTTAAACTCACACTATTCAGATTTACATATAGCTCGACCTAAAGCCGAAAAGGACCAAACTTGATGAAGGTGACCAATGATGACTTGGAAGTATAATTCCATGAAAATATATAGTTAAAACATCTTATTTCTCTTTTCACCATTTGTCTCTATACTAATTTTGATACCATTTCGGTTGCTAGATCGAGCTACCAATGGTTCGCAATAACTTCAGTTTGATTTGGTTTTGGTTTAGAGTGCTACGGTCCGCTTTTAGAAACACGAGGGCTAATGGAACCAGGACCTACAGCTTAAAGCCGATTCCTAGAGGCTACGAATAAACATGCCATAGTGGGACTCGAACCGACGAACTCCGGTACTGAAGGCTAGCACCCTAACCATTCTACCATCGTTCGGAACATTTCAGTTTATAAACAAATTATCCTGTATATGTTTCACTGGTAGTCAAATAGTTAAATTGACACATATAGAACAGTGTAGTGTATGTCCCAAATAGATAAAACACGACTAAAATATTGTAAATAACTATTGTTTTTATTTTGCTATATTCATTGAATAAAGATGGTGACCTATACATATAAATTACTGGATGAGACATTTCAAATAGGACATTGTACAATGATATATTACTACTATTTTAGACAGTTATTGGCTGCTTTCATAGACTGTTCATTGTTGCTGGACTTCAGACTGGTATTGGATGGAGTACTGGATCACAGTCTGTTACTGATCTACACATTTTTTTGGATGGGCTATGGAACTGTAGACTGATATTTTATTTATTACTGTCTTTAAGGCTGTTACTGGATACCAGAGTTCATTTACAGGAGCTGTGGAACTTTAAATTGCTATTCTTCTTCAGACTGCTATTGGATGGTATATTTGATATTACAAGACTTCAAATGGCTATTAATATATTATTTTTAGACTGTAAACTTTTATTGGCAGAAGAATCGTGAAGACTGCTTTTGGATGGGCTATGGAACTGCAGACAGATATTGCACTTCAGAATGCTGTTGAATACACTGCATGGTAACCTGTTACTTGACTACAGATTGCTATTGTATGGACTATGGAACTGTAGAATCTTATTGCACTTCAGAGTGTTATTAGATGTATCACTGGCTTTAAGACTGTAACTGGACACCAGATTGTATTGCAGGAGCTATGGAACTGGAAACTTCTATTCTACTTCAGACTGCTATTGGATGATATAGTGGACAGTTGACATTACAAGGCATCAAACAGCTATTAGTATTCTATTATAAGACTGTAAACTTTTACTGATAGAAAAATTGTTCAGACTGTTTTTGTATGGGCTAGGGAAGTTTAGAATGATCTTGCACTTCAGACTGCTGTTGGATACTCCATGTAAAGCTGCTTCTCGAACACATTTTGCTATTGTATTGCCTATGGAACTGTAGACTTTTATTGCACTTCAGACTCTTAATGGATGGAATTCTGAAAGGTTGTTACTATACACCAGACTTCATTTTATGGACTGTAGAATGCTGTTGCAATTCAAATTGTTCTTGATGTTATATTGGACAGAGAACGATACTGGGCTGCAGACTGCTGTTAGATTTTTTTTTTCTTTTTAAACAGTAACTTTTCATTGGCAGAAGAAGGGAGGAACTCTTTAACATTTCTTCTGCAAAGGAGAAAAATGAAATTGAAAATTTGAAAATTTCCATTTTATTAATACAAAAGTAAAAGAATAAAGTTTATAACTTATATTTACAGACACAAACATGTAAAGCTTTTATATTATAAAAAACATAAATTTTTTCATGTTCGGCTGTAATCCTCACATAAGAAATTTTACCTAACAATATTAACGACATATTAAATAACAACATATTATATTAACAAAATGATAAGAATTTCAAAGGGATATTTGAATGGAAGTTTTTATAAAAGAAGAACTTTTTCCAGAAAGCTTTTATTGTTAACAATCACTAACCTTTTATCAGAAAAAGACTAAACCACTTTTGAAGAAAGCGGTACAGTTAATATATAATAATTATATTCATTTTTTGCACTGATACATTCAAAACATATGTGAAAAAATACTACGCAAAAATTACAGTTTTCATAGTATTATTATTAATACATGTCATTGGAAAAAAAATAAAAATAATTCTTTCCTGTTTAGAATACTTCAATATAGTCCGAATTTTCTACTTGAATCTGATGAACGACATTAAAAATTTACGCAATTAAACATACGTCATAAATATGTTTACAGGTGTTCAAGAATTATCGTGCACGAAGCATAAAAACATATATTTATAGAAGAGTTATTTGGAATTTTTTACTACAAATAACCCTTAAAATCAGTGAAATCTTTGAAAAACAAAATACTTTACTTTTCATTAACATGTAGGGTGGTTGTTGAGTGGATAGAGAAGTGAGTAACGTGATTTTAAATTCTTAAAACGTGAATTGATGTATGGTACTTACCTTTTTACGGCAGAAGCAACATGTCAATAATCGTCGTAAATTCCGAAATCGTTTTCTTTTCTGCAAGAAAAAGGTATATCATATATACTTATGTGCATGTGTTTGTAAATATTTACACATACATACATACATACATAAATATATATATATATATATATATATATATATATGTATATATATATATATATATGTATATTACACATATATACATATATACATACATATATAGATATATATATATATATATATATATATATATATATATATATATATATATGTATATATATATATATATATGTATATTACACATATATACATATATATATATATATATATATATATATATATATATATATATATATATATATATATATATATATATATATGAATACAGGTCAAGGGAAGCAATAAAATGTCCTATGAAATATAATGATTTTTCAATCGAATTAAAATTGGAAAAAAAAGAATTTAATCTAGCATTAAAATACGTTTTTAATAATATTATGACACACATATACATATTTCACTTACTGGAATTTTTACCACATCAGGGACAATGTTGTCGTCATAATCGGGAGTTCGTCACATTCGGGAGTTAGGACACGATTCGAGAGTGTTTCTTCAGTCATATCACTGCGATGGGAGGATAATTTGATTAATAATATGTTTAACATATGTACAAAAAGTAAGTAAAATGTTCTTAGGA
>CM063499.1:23686244-23688744 GCA_032207245.1 Pardosa pseudoannulata
ACTGCTGCCACTTTTCGGGGGTCAGTTCTTACTCCCTCAGCGGAAATTATATGACCAAGGTAGCTTACTTCGCTGCGAAACAAATAACATTTGGCTGGATTTAACTTCAAATTGGCTTCTTTCAATTTTTCTAGCACCCTTCTCAGGTTTTGAAGATGTTCTTCAAAACTTCGCCCCACGATTATTATGTCATCTAAGTAAACAAGACAGGCTTCGGGAGCAAGTCCTCTCAACACCGTCTCCATTAGGCGCTCGAAAGTAGCAGGTGCGTTGCATAGGCCAAAAGGCATAACTTTAAATTGCCAAAGTCCTTGGCCACCAGTCGTGAATGCTGTCTTTTCACGATCTACGGGATCCATCTCTACTTGCCAATAGCCACTCTTTAAATCAAGTGTAGAGAACCACACATTTCCCAATAATGTGTCCAAGGTGTCGTCGATTCGGGGAAGAGGGTAACTGTCTTTCTTGGTGATGTTATTTAGGCGACGGTAGTCCACGCAGAATCTCGTTGAACCGTCCTTTTTCTTGACCAAGACGATAGGAGAGGCCCAAGGACTGGTAGAAGGTTCGATGACGCCCTTCTCCTGTATATCATTTAAAAGATCTTTCACTTCTTCTACTTTGGAGAATGGTAATCTTCGAGGATGTTGTTTAATAGGAGCATGATTTCCTGTGTCGATTCGGTGTTTTGTTAACTTTGTTCTTCCCAAATCGTCGGATGACTTCGAAAATAGTTCACTAAATTCACCAAGCATTTTCTCTACAGCGCTTTTCTGTTTCTTACTTAATTCTGTTTTTGTTAGCAAGTCCTTCGTTAAATCTTCAGAGGACACGTTTGATGTTTGGAAAGAACTTCACTCCACACAAATCACTGGGGTACATGTGGCTAACACCTCACCTTTCTTAATAATCTTCGGTTTATCACTTATGTTGGCAATTCTCACCGGTATGGCTTCTTTTGAGAAATCTATGAGTGTTGAAGCTACTAAAACCCCTTTTGGAAAATTCCCGAAGTTAGGAAATTCGAGGAGTCAAAGTCGAAAATTCTTCTCTTCGTCAGAATAGCCCTCCAATATTAATTCTTTCCTGGCTGGTATGATGAAATCCAATGGAGCAATTCCATAGCAGGATTTGATTTCACTAACTTCTTTCCGGAACAGTGTTACATCTTCTGACGTAGAGTGTAGAGAATTAAAGTCTAATATAAAATTGTATTTCTTTAGAAAGTCCAGTCCGAGGATAAAACTGTCCGTAATTTTTGCCACATACACAGTATGAAGGTACGAGTTGTTTCCAAATGTTATTTTAATATTCATCTTGCCAATAATCGGAATTTTGTCACCGGTAACAGTCTGGAGAGTAACGCATGGCGGCGTCCAGATAATCTTCTCATTAAGTTGTTGAGCAACATCTTCATTCATGATGGTAACATTGGCCCCTGTGTCGATGATCATCCGGCAGGATAAATTATTTACATAGGCTTCAATAAAGAATCCATTTCCGTCACCACTTTCTGAAGAAATTTGGAAAACCTCAAAATGGGGCTCTCTATTAACTGGCAATCTCTGCCCCACGAGACAGCCATGTTCTAGTTTTCCTGTTTCTTGGTTCTAGTTACATTATCAGCTCGTTGATCTTGGCGAGCTTGGCAGCTTCTTTGTATATGTCCTTCGGCTCCGCATCTCCAGCACATTACATTCTTCTTTTGTGTGTTTCGATTGGATTTAGCATTCAGGGATAACACAATATCACGCAATTCCTTCAGAATTTCCGCCATATCAACATCGCTTACTGCTGCTCCTCTCACCTGATGTCTGTCCCTTCTCGAAGCTTGTTGGGCAGCTTCGTATTTCAAACCGTACACTAGGGCCGATTTCAAATCTTTTAACTCCGCTAGTCTGAGGGCTTTCTGAATTTCGGGATCTTTCACACCATCAATAAAATATTGCAGGGCCAAGGTATCCCGTATGTCAGCTGGGTAGTCGTTAAATGCAAGATGGGAGAGCCGTTCTACATCTGTCGCCAAATCTTGGAGAGTCTCATTTTGTCTTTGTTGGCGGGATTTTAATTGCAGACGATTAAAGTCCTTTAAACATTTTTCGCCGAAACGTAGCTCTAAGACCTCTGTAAGTGCTTCAAAATTTACTTGCTGTTCCTCCGGGATTGTTCTTAAGACATCTGCAGCCTCCGCTCGTAAGGATGCAGCCAATTGGAGTGCATTGGTAGCCGGATCCCAGTCATTTCCATCGGCTACAATTGCGAACTGGGTTTTATATACCTGCCAAGATGTTTTCCCATCATATGTGGAGAGCTTGATATTCGGCTTGGCGAGAATGGGTTGATCTTGGCTGATTTCTGTTCCACGAATATTTTCTACTGCAAATTTGGATTTTTCCGAAGATAACCTAACATTCATTGCTTCTTTTAATTTATCAATATCTCGCTCCATTTTCTTTTCAATTTCGCCAAATCTACCTTCATTCTTCTCGATTATTTTTTC
>CM063499.1:23693744-23711244 GCA_032207245.1 Pardosa pseudoannulata
TTTATGAAATGGATTTAAATTTGTACACTTGTGCTGACAAATTTTCAATGAGATTCCCAAATGAAGTTAGAATTTATTCTAAAAGAGATTTAAAAAACAGAAAGCTAAACAATTTAGGAAATAAAACAACTTATTTTCCTAAAATGTAAAACACGTTCTATTCTAATTTATTAATAAGTTTATGAAATGGATTTAAATTTGTACACTTGTGCTGACAAATTTTCAATGAGATTCTCAAATGAAGTTAGAATTTATTCTAAAAGAGATTTAAAAAAAACAGAAAGCCAAAGAATTTATAAAATAAAATAAATTATTTTTACAAAATGTAAAACATGTTTTTCCTAAAATAAAACAACTGATTTTCCTAAAATGTAAAACACGTGCTATTATAAGTTATTAATAAGTTTATGAAACGGGTTTAAAGTTGTACACTTGTGCTGACAAATTTTCGATGAGATTCTCAAATGAAGTTAGAATTTATTCTAAAAGAGATTTTAAAAAAACAGAAAGCTAAAGAATTTATAAAGTAAAATAACTGATTTTCCTAAAATGTAAAACACGTGCTATTATAATTTATTAATAAATTTAGGAAATAGGTTTAAATTTGTAAACTTGTGCTGACAAATTTTCAATGAGATTCTCAAATGAAGTTAGAATTTATTCTAAAAGAGATTTAAAAAAACAGAAAGCTAAACCATTTATAAAATAAAATAACTTTTTTTCCTAAAATGTAAAACACGTTTTTCCTAAAATAAAACAACTGATTTTCCTAAAATGTAAAACACGTGCTATTATAATTTATTAATAAGTTTATGAAACGGTTTAAAGTTGTACACTTGTGCTGACAAATTTTCAATGAGATTCTCAAATGAAGTTAGAATTTATTCTAAAAGAGATTTTAAAAAAACAGAAAGCTAAACCATTTATAAAATAAAATAACTTATTTTCCTAAAATGTAAAACACGTTTTTTCCTAAAATAAAACAACTGATTTCCTAAAATGTAAAACACGTGCTATTATAATTTATTAATAAGTTTATGAAATGGGTTTAAAGTTGTACACTTGTGATGACAAATTTTCAATGAGATTCTCAAATGAAGTTAGAATTTATTCTAAAAGAGATTAAAAAAAACAGAAAGCCAAAGAATTTATAAAATAAAATAACTGATTTTCCTAAAATGTAAAACACGTGCTATTATAAGCTATTAATAAGTTTATGAAGCGGGTTTAAAGTTGTACACTAGTGATGACAAATTTTGAATATTTATAAATGATCAGAAAAAGACCAAAGCAGGTAATAAAATTAAATAAAAATTATTAAGTCTCGATCTCAAAAAGTTAATTAAAAATTAGCAGATATTTAATTTTTTATACATGGTACGCAGTAAAGTTTAAAACAAGATAATTTTTCCTTTTATGGAATTATCAATCCTACAGGGAAATACAGTAATATACGGTCCCTGTAGACTATCACCTAAGTTAGATCCGGATATCTGCACAGGAATAGCATTCACTCATACCCTGCAGTACGGTGCGTTAGGTAGGTACTTCACAGTAGTGTTAAAAAAATCGTATAATAGAGAAACGTTAAAAATATTTATTTAAATTTAATTAAATTAGTTAAAAATATTTTTTGCAATTTCGGGTAGAAAAGTCGTACTGCTATACACATGGTAATCGATGTAAAGTACCTAAAAATACGAAAGTCCATTGGATAACTTCAATCCGTATATACAGCTCAGAGTTCAAGCAATAGACTTTGGTCTCCTTGCTCTCATATTTGAAAATGTGACCGTTGTAATCCCATTTAAACCAAACTAATTTTAGTTTCTCAGACTTGCAACTCTATACGAATTTCAGCAACTTTTATTTGTCCTAGGAAAATAGCCAGGGAAATACTTTGATATACCCCCCAAATCGGAAATTTGGCGACTTTTTTTTCTCGCTAAGTAAAATACCTGTTTTTTGGCGCCTTTTTTTCTCGCCAAGATGGATTCTCGCTAAATACAAATAATTAATACATAAAAAATACGGAATCATTAAATACAAAAAAAAGAATACCATAAAAAATTCAAATAAATGACACTGAATAACATATTATATGCACTTTACACAAAAATTTTAACAAATACAATTGAAAATACGTGTCGCCAATCTAATAAAAAGAATTATTTATACAGAAATTTTGAATTCCTATCAATTATATGCACAACTATCAATTTTCCGACTCAAAACTCCCTGAAACTTTTCAACAACACTATCTACAGTAGGCATATTGAAAGCTAAAAGATAAAAATAATTAATAGAAAAAAAATATAATTGGAAAATACAACCAGATTTGCAGCAAAATACAGCAAGTCAGAAATCCGCTTGATCACTTCACAAAGAAATGGCGAATGAATGAAATGGAGGTAAAACATATATGAAATCCAAAATTGTTGCCACAGAACTTTAAAAAAAATGGTACAAAATACAGAAAATACTAAATTTGGCAACAGCAAAAACCTAAAAGCTGAAAAAACCTAAATTGCAAAAACCAAAATAAGAAACAGCAACCCTAAAAAGTCCGTAGGGAGTGCCAGATTTGGCACGTAATTTTTTGGGGGGTATATCAAAGTTGTACCATAGCGAGCCCTTACACACCATTGCTTAACACGGATTGGTACATTTGCATGGGAATAGCCCTAAGATATACTATATGGCAGCGTACATCGAATAGATACTGTGCGACACACTATGAAAGAAACCCACGAGTCAAGCCCACGAGTCCCTAAGATAAGCCACAGGCGTTGAATTTTATCTTTTAAATACGTACAGACAGCTCCTTATCTACTTGAATTTACTGTACCTTTGAAAAAACAGGGGTTTAATTTTGTTACGATTCTTTACTAATAGCATTGTATATCAGAAGCTAGAAGAGTAGAAACAATCTCGTACATTTTCCGATAATTTAACTTTCTAAATGAAATATCTCAAACTGAATGTAGGGACTTACTCTAAAAGGCCACCACCATCTTCTAGAGAGTCGGTAGATCAGGTATCCGCTGGCGAAATAACCGCCAAATAACACAAAACGCCTAAAGTTCTGCATAACGACAGTACTTTAAGAGGGTCAATTTTAGACTGAACAAAATCGTCAGAAATTATTTCAAGGAATATTGTTACGTCAACAATAACTGTTGCCTCTTACGAGCCAACAATGGATGATGACAAAGTAGTTCTATCGAAGCATTCACGCTTTAAACTTTCCAACAATATCAATTGTTTTTATTGTTACTGTTCTATATTGTTTCTATATATATATCATCTGTAATATTAAACTCCATCGGCGATATTTTGTTTTGGCGACTTTTCTCGCCTATACAAAATAGCCAACTCGCCTAGTCAAACATCGTATTGTTAATACTGTACGATTTATGTAACTACTTATTTTTCAAATCATAAATTAAAAAAAATTACAGTAATAAAAACAGCATGAACTATGAAGGTCTAGAAATTATACCCAAAATTTCACCTAAATTATTAATTTGTCCCAATTTATATGCATAATAATTTCTAAAAGCAAAACTGCCTCAATTGTAAAACGCCGCCAGTGGGGCACTATACTTAAGCTCTTGCCTATTACATGCTTTCTTTTACAATATGGGCTCGTAATGGATGTATGGAAGAAATAAGGGCCAAAATTATGTAAGAAAACTATGATAGTTGCAAATATCTTGTAGCTTTCCTCAGCAATAAGCTAAGGTACAACTTTGATATACCCCCCAAAAAATTACGCGCCAAATTGGGCACTCCCTACGGACTTTTTTGGGAATTAACTGTAAAAAATTGATAAAATGAAACTGTCATCATACATAGGCGTATTGTACCTTCTATGTATGATGTCACCCTTCATTTTACAGTACCTTTTCGGAAAGTCTGATTGGATACAATGTCATTTTAGTTGGAAAATCTAGTCTTTGTGCCTCGTTGGGTTTTTAACTTATATTCATATACATATTCAAATACATATTCAGAGTATATTTATTCTCTTTAAATAAGAAGAAGCACAGTAAAATGACTGTTAACAAAAATATATATTTAAGAAGGACTTAAAAAAGTATTTAATAATTAAAGAAATACACTATCATTTTAAATTAAAATAAACAGAAATAAGTGTTTTAATAAAAGTATTTTATGAGGAAGTAATTAGCTTAAGAGAAATGCTTTTCGAAATCTTTCGGTTCCTTTCAAAATTAAAAATCATGCCTCACCATATTTATAAGAAATATGACCTCTAATTTTATATTGAATTATAAGATTTCATATTTCTTTCTTTTTACCAATTTGCAACAGTGTGGACACCGGAAATACGTTATATATAACAGTTATTTTTATATATAACCGTTGTATATAGCAGTTACTATTTTATATCTGTGTTGTGTAGTGTGATCGTCTAGTGAAGCAAATGAATATGTGTTTATTTGCTTTTTAGTAGATTCACCTTTACTTCTGAGTTTTGACCTATATCCTTATTTTATTATGTATAATATCGGATAGATATTATGGTCACTTTTGTGAAAATATTGCACAACCTCTGTACTATAGCTTATTTTAAAATAAAACATCACGTCCATAGGTAACTTTATTTTAAATTTAACACTAGAATTACGGAAGTAGTCATTTTGACAACTAGCGAACTTTTATCTGTAACAGCTCTTCCTCTTTTTTTTCGCAAATATCTTAATCTTTTCTCGACTTTTCATAAATCATTTTGATTTACGAAATAGTACAGATTTCAAGAAAATTTTATTTTTATTTTAGCCTTAACAAATGATTATACCTAGAAATACGTCAGGTGTCCTTTTGACACCTTTGAGAGAAAAGAAATGTGGATACATACCATTGTATTATCTGAACACTGTTACTTCTGTAAACTATTTTTATTTGCACCTGCTAAACAAAATACAAACAAATTAAAACTATATGGTGAGTCTGCGTAGTCACATCTGCCAGTCCCATGATTTGAAATATGTGCAATACTTTTCTTTGTGGAAAGAAAACTGAAAAGAGATTATTACGAGCTGAACGTTTGTAGATTTTTCGTAGATATTTTGTTTTTTTATTCATAATAAATTTTAGTGGAAAATTTTATTCTATTATCATGATTTTATTATAGTGACGTACTAATGGCACGTAGAAAAGGACTAACGCATGAAGAAATCGTGAAACTGATGCAAGAACTACCTGATGCTGATTCCGGTTCTGAAATCGAAAATAATTCTGCAGATAAAGATGGAGATGAAACATCTTGTAATTCTAAATTTATTATAGAGAGTAATCAGGCAATATCATCCTCTAGCTCAAGTGAAAGTACAAATGGATTTTTTTCTATGAGTTCAAATTCTGCAGTAATTAAGAATGCCAAAACGGGAACTAGTAGAAGCTCAAAACGCTAATATGAAATTCAACGTAATTCAGACTAACACTTGTAAAGAAATTTCTAGTGAAAAAACTGTATGGAAAGTAGAAAATACTTCAAATACCTGAGGCCGACGACCCTTGCAAAATATCTTGAGAGAGAAAATGTAGAGAAATTAGCAGATATCTTATCAAGGGGTGACAATGACACCCGCCGTAATTCTAGGTATACAAAGACCACCGTAATTCTAGTGTTAAAGGGATCACATCATTTTACAGGGCAGATATCTGTTCGTTGGCGACGAACTGGGGACAGCAAATGTGAAGAATCATTAGACAAAGATATCCCAATAAGTAAGATTGGTTTGCTAAATGGTCGGCCAATCATCGCTTTGACTGTGAAAAACTCGCCCTTACTTTCACCACGTCGATAGTGTGTCGGGGAAAAGTCGTCTTTCGATTAATTCCTTTCTCTTCATATCAGAAGAGCGACTGGATAACAGGGCCATCTAAAGTTCCAAACTGCCTCAAAAAAGTCTATTTATGTGATAGTAGAGACATCTGGATAAAACGTCTCTTAGGTAGTGTTACAATTTTTCTATGAGTTACCTTTTCGTTTGAAACTCTCTATCTGGTTTAGTTTAACCATTTCTGTTTTGTAGAAGTAGCGATCTGAATAAAAAAAAGCGTGGTAATTGCTCATAGTGCTATATAGCATTATGAGACATCATGGTTCTGTATAGAACTATGTGACATAGCACCGGATATCTCATAGTGTTATGTAGCACTATGTGATGCTCTGCCTCACTCTTTCTAGTCTCACTATTGTCGAATAAGTAGAGCTCTGCTTTTGGATACCGGAATCAAGTTCCCATGGTATTATAATTGTTCACAACTATTTTGAATCTGATTTTGAAAGTTTCATGAAGCCTTCTAATCACGTCTTGTTTGCATGCTGAAAGTGTATCTGCTTCGATAAGCTATAAATATATGCCTTTATAAAAGAGCCCAAAAATTTGTAACAAATTTAAAACCTATTCATAAAATTACATAAAATAATGAAATGATTCGTCTTAATTGATTACAATTAAAAGTGTTGAACAAACAATAAAAACAAATTCCGAAAAAAAATTTAAATCTAAATTTACGGTCCTCACAATAACACAGTTTAGTACGTCAGTATTAATCTACAATTTAAATTACAATTATTTGAAAACTGCATTTTATAGAATGATTTAACAATATAAAAATTATCTTGGTATAAATTATTCAAAAGTTTACAGAAATTGTTTTAAAAGTTTAAGAATGACATCATATCTATAGAGCCTTTAAGAATAACGTAAGTATTTAATTAAAAAAACGATATTAATTCATGCTATACATAACGCAAATTTATATGCGAAATTATATGCAAATTAATATACAGAAATTTTAGGTTAATATAATTTACTATGAATTATTAATTCTTACAAACAGAAATATTATATAGTTTTAATTTCTTCTATATAATTTTTTTTCTAATTACAAATCAACTAGCTGTGCCCGGCGATGCGTCACTATGGCACAGTGTATTTAAACGGAGATGAAAAAAGGCGCATGTTTTGAATGTTTCATTTAATAACACTACATCTGATGGGATTCGAACCACTGCTTTCATTCATCAGTGCTAGGAACTTTACCTTAGAGCCAAACACACAGAAGCAAAACATATTGCTGGGAGACACACACAGACATTTTAAACTTTATGTATTAACGGTTTCGATTAAAACTTACCCGGACTGTAGTACAACGTTATGCCAAAATTTCAAGACAATAGTTCAGTATTTTGATAGATCTTGGGTTACTAACAAACATTTACATTTTTATTTATATCGATTCAGACGAAATTTCATATGTTTATGACAGATAAAACAAATCTTGAATATCTCTCAAATTGTCGTATAATATTATTTAGCACTTAGAAACCTGTTTTAATTAAGTTCAGACACAATTTCATCTATATGCAATTATCTTTAGACGGTATGAAACTACTGGAAGATTAAATCCCGCTTTCATTATCTCTCATGTAGCAAAATAGATCCTAAATATCAAACCCAAATCCAAACTAATTCTCTCTCTGCTAGCATGTGTTTCATTTATTGCAGAACCTTGGTAGCTCAGTCGGCAAAATTAACGATTTTCTAACTAGAGGAATGCAACTACAGGTTTCGAGCTGGCCTAAGATCCACCGTGTAGGTTTACAGTGACTAGGGAACGTAAAATATGCTCGTGGTCACAATGTCCTTTAAGCTCTCAAACGAAACCCCTGGAGGTCTACTTGGTCCCTGTTTCTAAATTACTAGGACTTACCTGAGCTAAGACGTTCTTTCACCCTTGCAAAGCTACTTAAAACGAAAGGCACACCGTTTGTGGCTTCTGGCCCACGTGTTTGGCTAGTCCAAGTGGCATTGACAACAACAACAACAACAATAACCATTCTGTAGAGCCGCATTAGCTCACTAACGCTTTGTAACTGGAGAGTTACAGTTTTGGAGCCCGAGTCCTCCTAAGATTCGTCGTATTCGTTAAAGGTGATTGGGGAACGTAGAATACGTTCATGGTCACAATGTCTTCCAAGTTCTCAATCAATTCCTCTGGGGGTGGCAGGCCAATCCTATGGGGCTTCTACTTGGTCCCTTCTTGTAAGTTACGAGGCCCCACTTGAGCATAAGTCGTACTTTTATCCGTGTGATGCTCGTTAAAAACAAAAGCTGCACCTCTATGCCTTAATACAAGTAGCCTCCTATTCAATCGTGCTCGGTTTAACCAAGTGGCATAAGACAACAACATCAACAACAACCATTCCTTCCTTGCAGGAAAGCTGATCGATGTAGCATGAAATGTTTCTTCTTGACCTACTCTTTTATTATTCTTGTGCAATCTTCCTTCAAAAATGCCCGTCCGGTGGTAACACATATAATCTTTTTCCCAACTACTTTGCATGACGAGTCTGGTTTCTTTACGGATAAGGAATGACTATTCTGATCTTTTATCTAGCCGCTTCCTCGTTTATATTTCTGTGTATCTCTAGATATTTTGTGAATTCCACCACTGCAAGTAGCACGGCAACACCTTCCAATTAAAGATTTAGGGAACAAAATTATTATTTTATCTAATAGAAAAAGTACTACATCCCTTCAAATACAAGAAGTCCATCTGTGTGGATGCATATAAAGAATATAATGCTTACTGGTTCTTTCATAAAATAAGTATAATATAAAATTACTAAATAAATTTATTACATTAAATAACTAATTTACACGATTTTTAGCTGTAATAAAACGAACTTACTTGGTGGTACCAGAACCATTTATTTCCGTTCTCTATGTTCTGCTTGAAATTGGGTGAACATTCAGAAAATATATTTAATCAGCAGCATTCGTTTGGTTTAGTATAGGGCATTACGGTGTACTTTACGTAACACGAGGGCTATTAAGACCGGGACCTACTAGTTAAAGACGATTCCAAAGGGCTACGAACATGTATAAACCAGTGTTATTCGAACCCAGAAATTGAGGAACGGAATATCAGCGCGTTAACAATTTGTCTGAGCAATGCTTCAGCTTGTGTCAGTAAAAAAAATTTGATTTATAACTATACTGAAGAAAATTACTTAAACACTTTTCCTTTTATAACTGAGTACTTCTCCACCCCTACGCTTTGAATTACGCGATTTATATAAAGGGGGAGTTGAGTACATTTTGGTTCCATTGGGGGCGGTAGCTTAGAAAAGATTGAGAATCATGGATGTAAACAATATCAGGAGGGGGGTTGGTTCCATAGCGGGTGGTAGCTTAGAAAAGATTGGAAATCATTATTCTAAGCAATATCGTAAGAATGTAAAAAAATACTATAATAATTATAAAAAATTCTTCCTTCTCGAATTCTTCCTGGACAACCCTGCACATTAAATTACGGAAATTTTACAAATGGGGGTGTTAATAAATTTCGTCTCCAGAGCAGGACGGTAGCTTAAAACAAATTGAGAATCACTGATGTAAACGATATCGTAAGGATCTAGAAAAATAATATAATAAGTGTGAAATATTCTTTCTCAAGCTGTTTCTGTGCAAACGATTAAATGTTCTAAAAGTGCAAGTTCAGCAAAGAGAGGCAGAATGCAGTGGGAGATAAATGAATGCATGCTTGGGCAGATAATCCCGCGAAGCAACAAGTGACGCCGCTGTCGAGGCGCAGACTAGACGTCGCTACCGATTTTTGTGATCCCGAAGTGAGGGGGAAAACAAAAACGTTTATCAGAGCCCGTAATGTTGGCATGAATAGAATCGGAGAGAAGAGATGACAAAGGGAGCGTCAGCACTATGCTATTGATCGCATATTAACGTCTGCTGCCCATCTGTGGAACGTTTCTTTATTTTTCATTTTTCAAGTTGTTTCACTGCCACTTGGAATTGAAACAAGTAAATTAAATTTATTTTATTTGAAAAGTAACGGCTATATATGTAATGAGAATACGCTAAATTTAAGCAATAAAAATTATGTTATTACATTATAATAACAACTCAATGTTCGTACGGTTCTTGAAAGTTTTTAATTTTTTTCAGTGTGGTAAAAGGTTATTAAATCTTTTTTATGTGAATAAGCTTTTGTATACATAAAATTGTGTAAAGGTGATTTTATTTCCTTTGTTACATTTAACTCCCTCGTTCATAACTATTATAATCCATATTTCTAGCAGTACAAGACGACCCTAGAGACTTTGCCTTGTTGTAACGCAGTAAATTCAAAAATTGTAAAACCTTTTTTTAAATATATTATAAATTGGACCATTTTAATGGAAAAGTAAGGAAAAAATTTTAAAAGTACATGACGCCACTACGCGTGTGGTGGTCACAAACGTCATTAGATTAAAATTCCCACGTCGCCTGTACAGGGATTCGATCCTGGGTCTTCTTGTGCTGAAGCCCTTTGCGCCGATCCCTGAGCCACACATACATTACCAGTGAAGAGTTTTGAGCGGCATTATAATAATCTCAATAAATCTGCAATTCTGGATGTTTAATAAAAAAATTTTACCGGATCAAACTGTGAATCTAAACCTTTCTTGAATGAACTTAATTACGTACACAAAATTTCATCAAAATCAGTCCAGCCGTTTAGCAGGACTTCTATTACAAACACATGGACATAAGAATTTTAAATATAAAAATTAAGTGAAGACATCCCTTTTAGCAACTTTTAAAGGGAGATTTTTTTATCTTTTGCCTTATCATATCTTTTTTAATTATAATCATAAATGCATGGTATTATCAGTATTTTTCCTCTGTTTTTGTTTAATTAGTTTTGCTGAATTGTCTTTGTTTCTAAAAAGTAAGAACTTTTCTACAAAGTGAAATGTAAGAGTTTGTTTCGAATATATTACAATTTATTTTATATGGTATTAATACCAACTCCATTTGATTATAGATTACAATTTATTTTATATGGGAGACTTGATTTTATGTAGGCCCGCAATTAAATCCCATTTAAATTGCAGAAAGTGCAAGCATTAAATGTACAATACTATCCTCTGAGGGCAGGTATCGATAGTTGGTATTTGCATCGCAGCTCGATTATAGCCAGACTTCCCCATATACACTGCGCTATTTGCTGACTAAGCAACATGTACTCGAGAACAACAGTTTAACGGCCAATATGCAAGTGCTTGAAATCTTGAACAACCAACTACAAGAAGACAAGCTAACCAGTGAATCTTATTCTAATGATTATCTTTCTCAACTGTACATTCTCCCTTCCAGTCATTTGGGCAATCGCACGTAATCCATTTTCCTGAGAGAGACATAACCAGAATTTTTAGCTAAATTCCCTTCGTCTACTCGAAGCATAATCTAGTTCAATTAAATAATGTTCCTGGGCATTTTAAGATTGATATCCTGAATTGTCTTGACAGGACTATGTAAACTGATGGATAATCCGAGGTGGACTTGTTCATTCGCAACGCAATCAGCAATATTTTCAGTGCAGATTTCTGATTTTGTTGAGGGATTTAAAAAAACTGTTTATAAACCTTTAATGAAGATTTTTTTCATGTCCCTTCCTTACATATTTCCCATTTGAGTTGTATATTTGAACCTACATGTTGCGTCCTTTTTTTCGCATATTGCCATTTGCTGGTGCAGCTCTAGCTGTTTTCTCACGATAGCAGCCTCTGTCTTCAAACAAAGCAGCCCTTGAGCTGGGATTAAGTTATGTACCGAGCGTCCAATTCTGGCCACCTGCATAATCAGCTCTTAAACCTTTCGGCCATAATTTGCGCCCATCGACAGTTGGCGTAGCCATAAAGTTTCGGTTTGGGGTGACAGCCCCTCTTTTGAAAAGTGCCGCGTTGGGGTGTGTTGTCAAACTCCGCTCCTCATCGACCTTGGCGAATTTTCACCTTCTTGGATGCGCCTCCCTACGATTGGACTTTTTTCTTCTCCGCGGTCCTTGTCTCGGCTTTTCATTGGTCAGAGCCGAGGGAACCCTACGCCTCCTTGAGAGCGCTGGGTTTTCTTGGCGCCTGACAACTCTCTTGCTGGCTGCGTTTCGGCGCTTTTGGCGTGAGCGCAATCTAGATGTTTTTGTAATTTTGAGACACAGAGAGATGAAATTTCAAGAACCTTGCTAACGCGTTTTTTTCTCGGGGAAATGTTTCCGTCGGAGCCACCTCGATATTTCTCCAGCCTAAGCACTCTTTTGTTGTTTCGGTGGATAGAGGTATCCATATTGGATTCTTGATGAGTTAGGTTAACAAAATTCAAAGTCAGTAAAATTTCTCTCCTCCTAAACTATCGATCCGATTCTAAAATAAATTGACATAAATATGATCATACCACAGCAAAAAATACTGTCTTCTTTAAAACGTTCGAAATCCACCTCTTCCTCCCCTTTCCGATGCCATTATTTCAAACTCGATTTTCCAGGTGAAGAGTAGGAGATAAAATTCAGCAATGTATTACATTATAAATAGATAAAAATCACATTTTCTTTCTAGCATTATGACATCATTCCTATAACAGACTCATTAAATCATTTATCATTTTAAGTTCTTTAAATAAAATCTGCATTATTTTCATACGTTTTGTCACTGAACTTAGATGTTACGTAAATAGTTTTCTTTTATATTTAACTTAAATAATAGATTAGGTATATATGTAATAGTTTTAAATTTAATCATCGATTATTTTTTGTACCGATTTTGGTTTGGTTTTAGTGCTACGGTCTACTGTTTTGCACACGAGGGCTAATGAGACCGGGACCTACACTTAAAGCCGATTCCGAACGGCTACGATACATCCATGCCAAAGTGGGATTCGAACCCACGAACTCTGGCACGACGATCAGCACCCTAACCAATCGGCCAGCGTTCGGCCGTAAGGTGTTTGTCTTCGGTAGATAATTTTAAATCAAAAATAAAGTTTCACATTTCAGTCGATTAAAATATTAATAATTTTTATGTAATATCGATTAGAAATTTTCGTTCATTTTTATTATCTAATAATAGCAAGAAGGAAATGAAAATTTTTAGATTATTCGTATTAGGGCAGGACATTTCTCATCATGTTTGTAATTAGGTATTTCACTTCGAAATGAATTCCCTCATAATGAGCACTCATTATCAGATAAAAGAGTGAAATACTTCAAAGGAACCTTATAATTAATAATTTATAAATCTTTGATAATTTTCTCTTTTAGTTAATGAAGTAATTTATTTTATATTACCTCTTTTAATGAAGAAATTTATTTTATATTTCATGTTTTATATTTAACTAGCAAGTGTGCCCCTGCTTCGGTACGGTGAACTTAATATATTACTTTTAAACAAAGATTTGTTTCTTGCATAACTCTCTAAATTCGTCACAGTTCAGTTCGAGTCATTGGCATATTATATATTTCTATTATAAGCGTATTATAACAATATTCAATTTTTATAATCGAATTTGTGTCTTATATTAAATTTACTCAAACTTTTTTTTATGGTAAAATATAAATGTAACCCTAAATGTAACATTACTGTATTACTACTGTACGTTGATTAGCAACGTTAATAGATCTTGCCATATTACGTTATAGAATAGGAAGCAGGGGTTTTGACAGCAACAGTGCTAATTTTGTTGGTATCAATAAACGTTATCCAAACCACATGGTTTTGTATGAAACAAAAACACACATTCGTATTGGCAACCATATGAATATAAAGATAACTATATAAAATGATATGTTTTTATTTGCCCACGAGAGTCACTGAAATCTGTACTTTTTGTTGTTAGAATATTGTTGATAAATATTTCACTGTAACGTAAAAATTAACCAAGAATTGAATTTAAAATTAGTTCCTATATCCAAATGCTATGATTTGTGTGAAATGGCTATAATTTGCGTCACATAGAAATGAAAGTGATTCACTTTATATCTAAATTTCCAGGTCAAATCGAATTGATACTAAGCAGACGACGTTTAAATAATATAAAATAAGAAATGAATAATTCAGATACTTAAAGTAATGACGTCATAATGATAGAAAAATATCGTTTTCGCCTATTTATTATGTGATGAATTGAAAATTTTAATCTCCTGCTTTTTACCGAGGAAAACTGCGTTTAAAACAATTAATTGGGATGACGTCACATTGCTATAAATATTGCTTATTTCTCTTAGCTATGCTGAGATAAATTAAAAAATTAATCGTTTGCGTTTAATCGAGGAAAACAATGCTTGGAATAATGACATGAAATGCTCGAAAAAGGGGGAAGGAATGATTTTCGAACGTTAAAAATTTTCAAAAACTTTCCCAGGGATATATCTAAGAATTTCTCAAATTTTCAAGGCGATTGGATGAATGGTTTTTGAGTCTATCGAGTAGACACAGACAGACAGACAGACACAAATTCATATATATATATATATATATATATATATATATATATATATAGATTAATAAATATAATATAATATTTATTGAAAATATTTTTTCTATTTTATACTCTAATTAAACATTCGTACTCTCAGTTGCCAAAGATAAATATTTCATAACTGGAGAGGGTTGCGAGTTCAAAGCCGGTCAAGGATCCACCTGTGATCATTAGTGGAGAAATATTTTATGTTTGATAGTTATTTTTGTATGATGGGGGAAAATATCTATTGGTTAATCTTAACGATTTATTATAAATTTCTAAATTTTTTGGTGCAATGATTTAAACAGCCCTTTAAATTTAGTGTAAATAAGATTACATAGTACATTTTAAAATTTATTTATGGTATAGAGTAAATTAATACAATAGAGAAATTGAGCTTGTAGGTCTAAAATTACATGTGTTTACATGGCTGTTTTCTACATCTTCGACTGGAAATTTTCTTCCACCTTTCACTGTGTGGTCCTCGTTTATATTTGAGTATCAACCTATGATCAAATGTATAGTGGTGATTTATTTTTAATTGCGTTGTGTTAAGTATTTTTGTACTAAATTTGACCACAGGTTCTGAGAAACTACAGACATAAAAATGAAAATAAACTAACAGCTAAATTGACAGCAACCGAGACTAGCTTAATATTAGAAAAAAAAGTAAATTTATTATAATATATATACATCTATTTACATACAAAACTGATGCTAATTTTCATAAAATAAGCTTTGTCAACATCTTCTTAATTTAGTTCTGACAAATTTTTATATACTTAAGTAATTTTGTAAATAGATAGAGGACTTAATCTCAATTTCAAAAATGTATGTAAATTTGGGGTACCTTTGTGGGTCTAAAATGTTGGGCCCGGAACACTTCTGGTTGAAGGGTATCTATGGCTGATCAGGAGAGGGAATCTATATATCATCCATTGGTTTCGTCAGGGGCTTTCTCCTGAGTCTTTGGGGTGCTGCCGTACTATTTGGTGCAGGAACACTTCCTGTCGGACTTGGCTGGACTCTCCTAGTCTGGACTATCGAGCACCTTCTCCTCTGGACTCACGAACAACTTCCGTCTGACCCCACTGAACTCCCGACTTTCGAACACCTTCTTTTGGGACCTCCCAACCGATCAACTCATCTTTTAGATTTTTTTTATTTAATTATTTCAACCTTGACCCCTCTTCTTTCTTGTCGTCCAATCGGGA
The DNA here is from genome assembly GCA_032207245.1 of Pardosa pseudoannulata. Taxonomy (NCBI): domain Eukaryota; kingdom Metazoa; phylum Arthropoda; class Arachnida; order Araneae; family Lycosidae; genus Pardosa; species Pardosa pseudoannulata. The sequence continues at coordinate 23,709,292 of CM063499.1, forward strand.
TAGTTGTAAGAATTTCATTGGTCTGCTTCAACCCCGCCTTGAGACCGCCAACGTGCCAAATCTTATCCCTTCTAATTGGGCACTGTCCCTTAGGGACTCAAAAATACTCCACAAAGGTACATTCTTAATTAATGTCAAATACGTAGACGGGATTCTAATCTGGGACTAGGATCAGAACCCCGCCCAATACCACCGTACAAGACAACAATATCCGTTGAAAAGAAATTTATGGTCCTCCATCTCTTTACAAAGATGTGATGAGGTCAGATTTAGATCCCGAACATTTTACTTCTTGTATGAATGAATCAATTATATAACACATCTAAATCGCCTCATCACACACTGTGGACAAAATTTAAATTTATATGAAACTTGGACCAAGGGTGGACCATCTGGTGCATTATATGGAGGCACAGAGTCAGGGTGGACGCATGATACAATGTTTGCTTCTTGGATGGAATATTTTCTCAAACAGGTGGAATTGTTGGGAAAAAACCCTTTTTCTGATATTCAATGGTCACTTGACATATGAGACGGTAAAACAAGCGATGGTCAATAGAACCACCATTAATTGCCTTCCATTAAAGTCAAGCCATGAGCTGCAACCTTTGTATGTCGAAGTATATGTCCCTATGAAGTGTGAATGGAGAAAAATACTGAAGGAGTGGTACACGGAGAGCTGTCTTTAAAAAGTGTCTAAAGCGACATTCCTAACCTGCTGAAACAGCTATTTGATACTGTAAAGGAAAAAGGCTGTTAACCACAAAATAGTGATGACTGAAAAGGATGGAGAAATAACAGTAAACAGTGTTGCATAGAATTCAAATACAGCTACTGTGGAAGCTCTAAGCAGACTTCCAGTTCAACCACTTCGAATTTTTTCATTTCTTCTACATATAAGGAATTGCAAAGGGCCATTTTTAAAACAATTTTACAGCTTCAGTTGTAGGGAAAAAGCCTTAGAAAATCCTGAATATGTGGTACACGGAGAGCTTTCTTTAAAAAGTGTCCAAAGCGACATTACCTAAGCTGCTGAAGCAGTTATTTGACCCTATGAAGGAAAAAGGCTGTTGAACACAAAATATCGTTAACTGAAAAAGATTAAAAATAACTGTAAACAGTATTTGTTGCACAGACTTCAACAACAGCTATTATGGAAGCTGTCTCTACGCAAACTTCAATTTCAACTACTTCGAATTTTGCCATTTCTTCTCCATATAAGGATTTAAAAAAGGTAATCCTTACAACAATTTCACCACTGTAGTTTTAAGGAGAGAAAAAAGCCTTAGAAACTGACAGACGAAAAAGAAAGCGGGTACAAACTAAGGCCGAAGATGTGATGACTGTTTCTGATGTAGCAGATAGTAGCTCAACTTAATAACCGTGGCAATTACAGTTTTGCAATGTAAGTTGTAATTATATCACATACAAATGTGTTTGTAGCTAAAAAATAAAGTTTTGATTAAATGTTTCGTAATTAATAGCATTTTTAAATTAATACTCATTTTACCCACCTCTGGGGTAAAATGGGTATAAAAAAAGTAAAAAATTATAAATTTCCAATTTAAGAAAATGTAAAAAATTAATTTAACAATAATGGTAATGAATTCATTGCATGAATACATGCAAAAAATTGCTCATGTATAGCTTTTTAAGTGAAAAAGAGTGTGGACTAAGAAATCCAGCTTTTTCTACTCATTTTACCTCACCAGAACCTATACGATACTCAGGAATTGAGGATGGTTGGTTGGTCGGGAGCACTACAATCTACTTTTTGCAACACGAGGTCTAATGATACCGGGACCTACTGTTTAAAGCCGATTCCAAACTACTACGAACATCCATGCCCGAGTGGGATTTGAACCCACGAACTCCGGTTCGAAGGTCAGCACCCTAAACATTCGGCAATCGTTCAGCTCATGAATTGAGGAAATCATAAGCAAAGTAAAACAA
>CM063499.1:23721244-23728744 GCA_032207245.1 Pardosa pseudoannulata
ATGGATTTATAATAGAAATTCTGTTTTACATCCATGAGCATTTACCTTTTATTCCAATGCGGTAAATCTAATGCAAAAAGAAAAAGTAAGAAGAATCGTTCTCAATACAAGCGTTTGATACATAACAGATATTTCAATAACTGGGCAACCTGTTAACCTCTTATTTTTAACGATTCATACCGTACATGTAATTTTTGAACTAATTGAAATCATATCAATATTCAATTCCACTTTGTAACACAACTCTACTCATCTTTAATTTACTCGATGAGAAATATCTAAAAATGTTGCCAAACTTTAAAAAATTAAAAAACCAAAAATTTAAAAAACCAAAGTTAAAAAATTCCGACTGATCATTTCACACACTTAGTTGACCATAAATATCTGAGTCGGGATCAGATAGACGGACGTAAAAAACTTAATAATCAGAAATAAATCACTGTACCAGAATTTTACCTAAATTTCTTTTTGAGATATCTAAACTTTTATTTTTCATTTGAAAGGCTTTTGCCTTAAAATGTTGGGCGATATATTTTGGTCCGCTCTCGGAATATTCTGGGAGAGTTAATATTTTTTATAAGGACATAAGAAATTAGAACTGCTATAAAGATTTTAAAGATGATAAATAACAGTTACGAAATGCTATTTTTTTAAGGATAGCAGGTCAATTAATCAGTACTCTAAGTGAGAGAAAACAATTAAAGGTAGAATACTGTTAACTCGACATATTTCTGTGATAAGAGGACGTTTTATTGATTAACATAAAATTCATTAGTTGAAAATTTTAACATCTATTAATTGAACTATCAAGAGTTTCCTAGATAAAAGTATGTATATTTATTGTCAATTACGAATCTACTGACGCCAATTATAGGAAAGGGATTTTGGCCATTCTCGCCAAAGATCTTTAACCCCTTGCCTTATGTATCGAGCGACGATTGTGTGTGCCACTTTCGATGAAAGTTTTGTGTCGTGACCAGAAGCAGTTTCATCACGGGCTAAATTGCAAGCAAACCAGTGGGCATTAATATTACTGCATTTACTATTTAATAAAAACACAGAATTTGATAATTAGATTTCATTTCATTTTTATTAAAAAAACTTATTAATGTTTTTATTTCACATAACAATATTTCTATGTTTTTGGTCATATAACAAAAATAAAAATTTTCAGTCATTTAATTATTTTCTATGTAGAATTTATTGCTCGAATAACCTATAAGTGAATAATGTATAATATTAGTCAAAATTTAGTAAGGGGTATTTTTTTATTAGTGATACGAGCTTTTCACTTTTGGCCAGACAGAATCATCACGTGTGTGATACAAGGTTCTCATTTTAGCCACAGCAGTAGGATCACGTCTTCCATACGTTGTTTTAAGGCAAAGGGTTAATTTTATATCTATTTTTTATAAAAAGTTAAAAATTCTACCACAATTTACAAAACGTTTATAAAATGTAAGGAAAGACTTTAAAATAATTAAAATCCGGCCATACATCAAGTTTTCGTACTCATTTCCACCTTTGGAATCCACTTAAATGCTACTGGTGGTATCTTGCAAATGTCAAAAATATTATTTGTTTAATCTTTAAAATTTCATTGGTTCTCCCGAAGCCAAGATAATCGCCCAAATATAGAAAACTCTTCACTCCACTTTTTTTCTCTGACGATCCTTAAACTTAAGGCACCCCAGATCGACCACTATTCTACTGGAGGGCGTACGCCCTTAACGCTTTCTGTAAATAGTCCACATAAATTTTTTGTCACTCTTTTCATGCCCAAATTTAAAAAAAAAAGAAAGAAAATTATAAAAAACTCTGAAGCTCTATACTGTATATGTATGTATTTCCTACCTTATTGTTGCTTTTGTAAAGAGTACATTCAGAAATAATAATAATATAATAATAATAATAATGATAATAATAATAATAATAATGATAATAATAATAATAATAATAATGGGCCAATGAAGTTATCTCTTGTTCTATTCTGATATTGTAATTATTGTGTTTGTTATATTCTTTCTTTCATCTCTCTCTCTTTTCTCATGGTATTACTGTAAATAAGCCAATTATTAACGACTAATAGTTCCACTTACTCATAATTAATATCGGGGCCCTTGACCCTAGGCACCCCAAAAGACTATTTTCCAGAGTTCCAGAGTTCTCGTCCCAGAGTACGGATGTCAATGGCCACAAAAACATTATGAGGTTTCTATTCCTAAACATTCTACTCTCTAGTTTTTTTGTGTTATGAACTCAAGAATCCACCCTTCTATCTATTCTTTATTCTTTTAGCTGTTTTATTTTCCGCTCGTTGTCATTTTTTATGCTTACTGTTAGAAATATCTGGATTGAAAGGCTTGGCCCATAGAATCCAATTAAATCACCTTTAAAACCTTTAAAGAGAGAAAAGTATTTATTACGTTAGCAAATAAATCATCATAATTACTAATAAACTTTTTGGGGGTAACAGACCAAGCCCTTGGTTCTTCTGCTTGGTCCCTGGTTCAAAATTACGAGGACTCACTTGAGGAAAAAGTCATACTCTTATACTTGAGGTGCTTGTTAAAACTAAAGGCTCACCTCTTTGCCTTAATACGAGTAGCGTATGGATCGATCGTTCTTGGTTTGACCAACTGGCATCAGAAACAACAACATATATTTTTCAAGGTACAACGAAATTATATGCAGTTTCTTACGTATTATGACGTATTTATGCCTGCATGCACAAGCATATATTATTATGCTATTTGCGTGTATGTGTAATGAAAATCTTGTATGAGATTTCAAGTTTACTGTACTTTGTATCAAGAGTGTACCTTCAACGAAATAATTTTAACTACGTCACTGAACAAGATACTATCAAGTAAAATTCGTAAACTTATAATATTGAAAGTTTCTTTCTTAATATTTATTTATCTTCTGCATTATTCATAAAATTAGTTTGAATTCGTCTAGTAAGTGCTGGAGTGTAAATCAAATTATCCATCATTTATGAGGCAATTCCAAACCTGGTAAAAAACTTTGAGCGTAAACTAGAAGACACATTGAGATTACAAATATATTTTGCAACAGACAGTGAAATTATGTACAGCTTTTCCGGACGTTTTATGACGCATTTATCCCTGCATACACAATTACGCATTGATTTATAGGACTTACGTATGTATTATGTACGTTGCATGTATGTGTATTCAAACTTTTGTATGAGACTCAAGTTCAATGTATTTTGAATCAAGACTGTGTACCTTCAAATAATTCTGACTACGTCACTGAACAAAATACCATCGAGTAAAATTCAAAAACTTATGACATTGGAAATTGTTTTCTTAATATTTATTTATCTTCTGCATTTTTTATAAAATTAATATAAATTCGTCTAGTAAGTGCTGGAGCGTAATTTCAATATTCTGTAGCATTTACCACACAAAGTTAAATCTGGTAAAAAATTTTGATCGTAAACTAGAAGACACATTGAGATTACAAATACGTTTTTCAAGACTCAATGAAATGATGTACAGAATTTCTGGACGTTTTATGACGCATTTATCCCTGCATCCACAAGTATGTATGGATTTATAGAAGTCGTGCTTGGTTTGACCAACTGGCATCGCGAACAAAAACAATAACAATTACTAATAAATTTTTGACAGTCAATAAAAAGTATTTAAATGAACTAGCTCTTTGTATAATTTATTTTGTCTTTTTTTTTTCATTAAAGCAATTTATCCGCAGACCTTGATATATATACTTGCTATCTTTATTTCTATTTTTACTCGGTGTTTATACCGATATATTTTATATTCTGTGCACTATCTGACAGTATGCTTGTTTGCATTTGTGCTGCTACAATTCTGTAAAAAGTAAAAGAGCGGTAACTAGAAAGAATGATTTTCGCACTCTTATATTGTTATAATGATAAGAATAGATTTAACGACAAGATTGTATTCTTACAATGCTTTATTTTTAGCAGCGTGAACAACAATCCAATTCTGCTTAGGAGCTCTAATTTCTTTTAAGCAGAACAGATCTGTAAATTACTCTCCTAATTTAGAAGAAAATACGGAATCACCGCACATTTCATACCTAGGAGACCATAAATATCTGGCTTTGATTTTAGATAGACAGATGTAAAAGCCTTTAAAACCATGAAAAAATTCAGGTACCAGAATTTTATCTTAATTTAGTTTTGTGAGATCTCCTAAATCTATATTTTTTATTTGAAATGATTTAATCGTAAAATACTGGGTGATGTATTTTCGTTCCGATGATCTGCTCTCGGAATGTTCTGGGAGGGGTAAAAATTTTGATAATAGCATATAAAGATAGTGCTGCTCTATTGATGTAAAATATGGTAAATAACAGTTACGGATCACTAATTTTTTAAAGCAGGGTAGATCTGTAAATCACTATCATGCGTGAGAGGAATAAAAATGGAACTTAGTAGGAAAAGTTTATATTTCTGCGATATAGAAAAGAATATTTGGTGATTAACATAACATTCATTATTCGGATATTTGGCATCTACCAATCGGACTATAAAGATTGGAAAAATGTTTATTTACTAGGAAGCAAAATATTTAATCCCTTAGCAAAAAAAAAAACATCAAAATTTACTATAATTTTTTTATGATACCTGAAAACTATTTAAATGAACTAGCTGTTTGTGTTATTTATTTGTTTATTTTTCATTACTGCTATTTATCCATAGACGCACTATTTTATATTTTACAGTGATCCCTCGTTTTTCGAGGTTAATGGGGACCAGAAACTTCCGCGAAAGTTGAAAAACTGCGAATTAGGATTTTCCCCCAGGAATTTTTGTGTATGCGGGTACACGAATATTTTAAATATGTAAACAGTATTTATACTTTACACATTTGAGACAAAAATTACAACAGTATACGTATTTACTTAAACGTGTCAGTGCTAATTAATAAGGTTCATTACAAAACCTTATAGAGTAATAAACATTAATGAACATTGTTTTCTGAGAGATGCAAAGAGTCTTGTGTTGGTGGCGGAGGAGAGGCTTCTACTTGACTCGTAGAAGCTTTAGGCTCACTCAGAGACTTTTGCTGGAGACGCTGATGGTAGAGCCAGGGGTAGAAACATGGTGATGGGTAGCTGTTGTCTTTTTTTTTCCTTTTCCTTCAAAACTTCCTGTACAAGGACATAACCCTGTCAACGCGATTGTTGCACTCGCAGCTGAAACCATATTGTCTTTTGCAAATTCTTGGTATGTTGCACAATTATTGCAGATTCTCCAAGGTAAAGGAAATCTTTTTAGTTTTTTCTTCCTCTTCCTCTTCATTTTCTTCCTCGCTTGAAGACCTTGTCATCTCAAGAGCCCGGGGTATGTAGTCTGAATCAACTCATTTCTTTGTTTGACATGCATCTTCTCTCGCGCATCAACATGAAACAACGCTCCATTCCGCAATGTGGCTGCCGATATGGTTGTATTTTTTCATTTTTATATTTTATCAATAATTTGGGAAAACCCTCGAAGCAATGAAGTCGCAAAACAGAAAGCGCGAAGTAGCGAGGGAACACTGTATACTATTTAGTTACAATTTTGAAACAAAATGAAAAAAACACACCTTATATTTATGTACTATATATTATCCTTTAAAACATAAGAATTGTATACATAATTTAAAAATATTGATCAATTGTCGACTGTCTACAATTTTTTCTAAGAAGCTCATTGATAAATTGTTCGTAATTACAATCCGCCTGTCATAACGATTTAAAATTTCGAACTTATGTTTTAAGGTTAAACCATTTCGCTTTCTGGCTTCCATGTCGACAAGTTGCATGTAAACGAGCAACGAATAAAATGTGATTACGCTCCTTCTCAATTTCTATAATAATGTGTTGACTTCTGCCTATCAGACAACCATTGACCATCAGCAGGTTGTGCGTATTTCTGAAAATTTCCATGATCGTGTAATACCCCACTCCCTTGTTGATTCCCGATTTCCTTAGGTTGAAGAGGAAAATTCTTGGAATTTCAAACAATAGCAAAGGGAAAGAAAAGAATGGGTTTCTTCTGAATAGATTGTAATTATTCCTTTGCCAGTTAAAAAAAGTTCGAAAATTGATAACATTAACCGATGTAACGATAACATAAAGGGATAATTTTAACATACAAATGAATAGAGAAGATCAGAACCAAGTGATTTCGATAACAATAAGCGATTCATAACAATAAACAATATACAAAATTAGATAAATTCCCCCCCCCCTTTAATTCTCTAGTACTAAATTTTGAAACAAAGTGAAAAAACACACCTTATATTTATGTACTGTATATTATGATTTAAAACAGAAGAATTGTATACATAATTTAAAAAAATTGATCATTGGCGACTGTCTACAATTTTTTCTAAAAAGCTCATTGATAAATTGTTCGTAATTATAATCAGCCTGTCATAAGGATTTAAAATTTCGAACTTATGTTTTAAGGTTAAATCATTTCGCTTTCTGGCTTCCATGTCGACAAGTTGTATGTAAACGAGCAAAAGGCATAAAATGTGAATACGCTCCTTCTCAATTTCTATAATAATGTGTTGACTTCTGCCTATCAGACAACCATTGACCATCAGCAGGTTGTGCGTATTTCTGAAAATTTCCATGATCGTGTAATACCCCACTCCCTTGTTGATTCCCGATTTCCTTAGGTTGAAGAGGAAAATTCTTGGAATTTCAAACAATAGCAAAGGGAAAGAAAAGAATGGGTTTCTTCTGAATAGATTGTAATTATTCCTTTGCCAGTTAAAAAAAGTTCGAAAATTCATAACATTAACCGATGTAACGATCACATAAAGTGATCATTTTAACATACAAATGAATAGAGAAGATCAGGACCAAGTGATTTCGATAACAATAAGCGATTCATAAAGATAAACAATATACAAATTTAGATAAATTTCCACCCCCCTTTAATTCTCTAGTACTAAATTTTGAAACAAAGTGAAAAAACACACCTTATATTTATGTACTGTATAATATGATTTAAAACAGAAGAATTGTATACATAATTTAAAAAAAATTGATCAATTGTCGACTGTCTACAATTTTTTCTAAGAAGCTCATTGATAAATTGTTCGTAATTATAATCAGCCTGTCATAACGATTTAAAATTTCGAACTTATGTTTTAAGGTTAAATTATTTCGCTTTCTGGCTTCCATGTCGACAAGTTGCATGTAAACGAGCAAGGCATAAAATGTGAATACGATCGTTCTCAGTTCCGGTAATGTGTTGCCTTCTGCTTATCAGACAACCTTCGACCATCAGCAGGGTGTGCGTATTTCTGAAAAATTCCAGGAACGTGTTAATTCTCCACTCCTTTGTTCATTCCCAATTTTCCTAGGTTTAAAAGGAGAATTCTCGGAAATTCAAGCAACAGCAAAGGGAAGGAAAATAATGGGGTCCTTCTGAATACAGTGTGAATATTCCTTTGCCAGTTAAAATGAGGTTCGAAAACTGATCCC
>CM063499.1:23743744-23748258 GCA_032207245.1 Pardosa pseudoannulata
TGTTTTACTAATATTTCCTAAATGCATATTTAATGATTGAGCTGTTTTAGGGATACTTATTTCTTACAATCTTTAAATTTTGGCTTGCCTCAGGAAGCTTCTTTAAACTAATTTATCATCAGACTGGCGGGAATCTGATTTAGATTGACAGTTCAACAACATTTCTATGGCGCAATTTTTGTTAATATTTTCTAAATGCATATTTAACGATTGAGCTATTTTTAGGCCACTTATTTCTTGCAATCCTTAGATTCTGATTTACATCAGGTAGCACCTGTAAGCTAATTTCTCACGAGACTGGCGCTAATCCAGTTTTTTTTGGGGGGGTGACAGTTTAACGGCATTTAACTGTTTCATTTTGTGATTGATATTTCTTAAATGCATATTTAATGATAAAACTGTTATTAGGCTCCTTATTTCTTGCAGATTTTAGATTCTGGTTTATTTCAGAAAACCTCTTCTAAAGAAATTTCTCACGAGACTAGCACAAATCCGGTTTAGTGTGACAGATCAATGGTCATTCAATGGCGCATTTTATGATTGACATTTTTTAAATGCATATTTAATGATTAAGATATTATTGGGCTACTCATTTCTTGCAATCTTTAGATTCTGGCTTACCTCAGGCAGCTTTTCTCAGAAAATTTCTCATGAGATTGGCTCGCATCTGGTTACGGGTGACAATTCAACAACATTTTAATGGTGAGTTCTTGGTTACTATTTCCTAAATGCATATTTATTGATTGAGCTGTTATTAGGCCACATATTTCTTGCAATGTTAGATTCTGGATTAACTCTGGAGGATCCTCTCAGCTAATTTTTCATGAAACTGGGGCAAATCCGGTTTAGGGTGACAGTTCAACAACATTTCAATGTTGCACTTTTGATTAATATTTTGCTAAATGCATATTTAATGATTAAGCTATAATTAAGACACTCATTTCTTGCAATCTTTAGATTCTGACATATTTCAGAAGGTTCCTCTAAGCTCATGAGACTGTCACGAATCCAGTTTAGGGTAACAGTTCAATGGTAATTCAATGGCACATTTTTGATTAATATTTCCTAAATGAATATTTAATGATTGGACTATTCTAAGGTCCCTTATTTCTTGCAATCTTTAGATTGTGGCTTACCTCAGGTAGGTCTTCTAAACTAGTTTCTCATGAGACTGGCATGAATCTGGTTTAGGGTGACAGTTTAACAACATTTCAGTGGCGCATATTTGATTAATATTTCCTAAATGCATATTTAATGATTGAACTGTTTTAAGAATACTTATTTCTTACAATCTTTAAATTTTGGCTTGACTCAGGCAGCTCATCTAAACTAATTTCTCATCAGACTGGCCGGAATATTATTTAGATTGACAGTTCAACAACATTTCTATGGCGCAATTTTTGTTAATATTTTCTATATGCATATTTAATGATTGAGCTATTTTTAGGCCACTTATTTCTTGCAATCTTTAGATTGTGATTTACACCAGGTAGCACCTGTAAGCTAATTTCTCATGAGACTAACGCGAATTCATTTTTTTGGGGGGGGAGGGGGGACAGTTCAACGGCATTGCACTGTCTCATTTTGTGATTGATATTTCTTAAATGCATATTTAATGATTAAGCTGTTATTAGGCTACTTATTTCTTGGAGTTTTTAGATTCTGGTTTATTTCAGAAAACCTGCTGTAATGAAATTTATCATGAGATTGGTAAATATCCAGTTTAGGGTGACAGTTCAATTATAATTCAATGGCGAATTTTGTGATTGACATTTCTTAAATGCATATTTAATGATTAAGATGTTATTAGGCCACTTATTTTTTGCACTCTTTACATTTTGACTTACCTTAGGCAGCTTCTCTCAGAAAATTTCTCGTGTGACAAGCGCATATCCGATTTAGGGTGACAGTTCAACAACATTTCAATGGTCCATTTTTTATTAATATTTATGAAATACATATTTAATGATTAAGCTATTATTAGGACACTAATTTCTTGCAATCCTTAGATTCTGACATACCTCCGGAAGCTCATCTAAGCTAATTTCTCATATGACTGGAGCGAATCCAGTTCTTGGGGTTTGACAGTTCAACAGCATTTCACTGTCTCATTTTGTGATTGATATTTCTTAAATGCATATTTAATGATTAAGTTGTCATTAGGCTCCTTATTACTAGCAGTTTTTAGATTCTTGCTTATTTCAGAAAACCTTCTCTAAAGAAATTTCTCATGAAAATGGTACAAATCCGGTTTAGGGCGATAGTTCAACAACACTTCAGTGGTGCATTTTTTATTAATATTTTTTAAATGCATATTTAATGATTAAACTATTATTAAGGCACTCATTTCTTGCAATTTTTAGATTCTGACTTACCTCAGAAATCTCCTCTAAGTTTATTTCTCATGAGACTGTCACGAATCCAGTTTAGGGTAAAAGTTGAATGGTAGTTCAATGGCGCATTTATGATTAATATTTCCTAAATGAATATTTAATGATTTAGCTGTTTTAAGGCTACTTATATATTGCAGTCTTTAGATTCTGGCTTACCTCATGAAGCTCCTCTAAACTAATTTCTGATGAGACAGGCGCGAATCCGGTTCAAGATGACCGGTCAATAACATTTGAATGCCGAACATTTTATTAATATTTCTTAAATGCATATTTAATAAGCTGTTTTTAGAACACATATTTCTTGCAATCTTTAGATCCTGACTTACATCAAGTGGCTCTTTTAAGCTAATTTCTCATGAGATTGGCCACATTATATATATATATATATATATATATATATATATATATATATATATATATATATATACTCAAGAACCAAAACATTATGCCCACCTGTCAAAAATAAGTTGCCCACCTTTGTCTCACAACACATCTTCAACCCGCCTTGGCATGGATGATAAAGTCATTGGTAGATGGCCGGAGACAGATTGTACCAGATGCTTAAGCAACAGTTACGCAAATCCGAGATATTGCGAATTGGTGGTATATGAACTCTGAGCTGCCGTCACATGACATCCCAAATGTGTTCTATCGGATTGAGATAGGCGGTCAGGACATTAATTAAAATTCAGCTATCCAATACAAATTTTAGCCTTGTGACACGGGCGTTGTCCTATTGGAACATGGAGTTTCCAGTCGGAAAAACAGAGGCATGTAAGATTGCAACTGGTCCACAGTGATGTTCAGATAAACTGTAGCATTAATAGTCTCCTCTACCACAACCATGGGTCCTTGAGATACCCAAGAGAACGTCCCCCAAAGCATAATAATGCCACCACCGACCTATGTATGGCCTACTGTACATTGAGAAAGAAACTGTTCGCCTGGAAGACGGCGTATCCTGATACGGCCATGGCTTGATGAATGACAAACCGGGATTTATCTGACCAGGCAACTCTGTCCCACTGATCTATGGACCAGTCGCGATGTTCCCGGGCCCAGCATAGGCGCAGTTGGCGATGACGCTTGGTCAGCAAAGGCATACGAGTGGGACGTTTGCTACGTAGCCCCATATCAAACAGTGTTCGCTCAACAGTGTGCTCTGATACTATTCCTACTTGCCCCTGCATTGTATTGGGTTGTCAGCTGAGCCACTGTCTAGCACCGGTTTTTCTTCACCTTGCGAGACAGTCTCCGAGGACCTTTTTCTTTGATAGCGTGTGGACGTCCACCACCATGTCGTCTACTGCTGGTTTCACCGTCATTCATCCACTTTGAATAAGTACTAACAACTGCAGATAGCGAACAACTGACGAGTCGTGCAGTTTCTTAAGTACTTGTTCCGAGCTTTTGAGCCATTACAATCTGCCCTCTATCAAAATCGCTTAGATCAGCAGCCTTTCCCATTGCACACAGAAGTAAGTGAAAGAATGATTCTTCAGACTCTCCAGCAGCAGTTAAGTACCACTTCCACCTGATCACGTGCCTTCCACGTCATCCAGGCGAGTTCATTACAAAATGTAGGGGTGGTCATAATGTTTAGGCTCTTGAATATATATATATATATGTGTGTGTGTGTGTGTGTGTGTGTGTGTGTGTTAATGTATGTAAATATTATTTCTTTTTTATATTATAATGTTATATTCTATCGTCATAATTATGAACTTATGACGTATTTATATATGATGTATATAATGTATTAGAACGGGATATATTAGTTTTTGATTTTTGTCGTTCGCCAACTTTTTTCAGTCACTGCTGTTACATTTTTCAATTTTCTCTGGTTTCTACTTGTAATAAAACGAACATTTTATACTATAAACACTATATATTATACGAATATATTTACACTATTTGAGAATATTTGTGAATATTTTTAAACTACACTAGACGACCCGACAGATATTCTCCTTTTTTAACGCTGTAAATTCAAAAATTTAAAAATGTTTTTAATTAAATTACAAATTGTACCGTTTTGATGTAAAAGTGAAGAAAAAAACAATTTTAAAAATAGTTTACTTGACCACGCGTACAATTATCACAAACGTAATTAGATTAAAT
>CM063499.1:23758358-23765858 GCA_032207245.1 Pardosa pseudoannulata
CAAACAACCCTTTAAATTTCATTTAAGTTTTCAATTGTTAAAGACATTTTAATATGATTATAAGAGGACTAATTTTAAAAGTTTACAAGGTAATGTTTGTAGTTTCAACCATCTCCTAACTTGACACTAGAGGAAAGTTATTATTAGAATGCCTTAATATGTCACTTTTTAAATAAAAATTTCCTTGATAATATGGATTTATATAAAAAAAATTCTATTTTACAACCGTGAGCATTCATTCCTTTCATTCCAATGCGATAAATCTAATGCAAAAAGAAAAAATAAGAAGAATAGTTCCGTCAATACAAGCGTTTGATACATAACAGAAAATATTTCAATAACTGGGCAACCTGTTAACCTTCCATTTTTAACGATTCATACCGTATTTGCTGTAACAAAGAGTTACAGTTCAACAACGCCAGCTCGAAACTGACCTAGAAGCGAAAGCGAAGTGACCCTCCTTCGATCTCATTGGTCAAGAGGGGTTTCTAACCGTGGAGTAGCCTTCTACGGCCAAGGCAACGTTGCCCAACGAAATTTTTAGTGAGATCTGCAGGTCCCCTCAGAGAGAGAGCAATGGAGAAGGAGTGTGGAGCTTAGAATCTTCTGCGGTAGTTTAAGTACCATATTTTTGAGTCCAGGATGCCATGTTTGACATATTTTCGACCGAGTGTGGTCCCTTCGCCATAATGGCATAACTAGCTCTTTATTTTTCTATCTACACCTTTACTTATAATCAAAAAAGTATTCAGAAGCAGCAATTAGTTTTACTTGAATTCATCATTTCTCACGGTACTCCACTTATACGTGCGTCTGGCCTAGACACTCTGTCGGCCTCATCTCTACACTTGCAATTTCTGGATTAATTGAAATCACATCAATATTCAATTCCACTTTGTACTACAACTCAACTCATCTTTAATTTACTCGCGGAGAGATATCTAAAAATGTTGCCAAACTTTGTAAGTTAAAAAACTTCCACTGATCATTTCACACGCAGTCGACCATAAATATCTGAGTCAGGATCAGATAGACGGACGTAAAAACTTAATAATCAGAAATAAATCACTGTACCAGAATTTTACCTAAATTTCTTTTTGAGATATCCTAAACTTTGATTTTTCATTTGAAAGGATTTTTCCTTAAAATTCTGGGTGATGTATTTTGGTTCGCTCTCGGAATGTTCTGGAAGAGTTAATATTTTTGATAATGGCATAAGAAATTAGAGCTGCTCTAAAGATTTAAAAGCTGATAAATAACAGTTGCGAAGTGCTAATTTTTTTAAGGAGAGCAGGTAAGTTAATCGCTACTCTAAGTGAGAGAAAACAATTAAAGGTATACTGTTAATTCTGTATTTCTTTGATAAAAGGGGAAGTTTTATGATTAACATAACATTCAGTAGTTGAAAATTTTAACATCTATTAATTGAACTGTCAAAATTTCCCTAGATAGAAGTATGTATATTTATTGTCAATTACGACCCTACTGACGCCAATTATAGGAAAGGGCTTTTGGTCATTCTCGCCAAAGATCTTTGACCTATTGCCTTATGAATCGAGCAACGATTGTGTGTCACTTTCGATGAAGGCTTTTCTCATGCGTTGTGACCAGAATCAGTTTCATCACTGGCTAAATTTTGAGCAAACCAGTGGATATTAATAGTACTGCCTTTACTTTTTGAATAAAACCTCAGAATTACATAATTAGATTTCATTTCATTTTTATTAAAAAAACTTATTAATGTTTTTATTTCACATAACAATATTTCTATGTTTTTGGTCATATAACAAAAATAAAAATTTTCAGTCATTTAATTATTTTCTATGTAGAATTTATTGCTCGAATAACCTATAAGTGAATAATGCATAATATTAGTCAAAATTTAGTAAGGGGTATTTTTTTATTAGTGATACGAGCTTTTCACTTTTGGCCAGACAGAATCATCACGTGTGTGATACAAGGTTCTCATTTTAGCCACAGCAGTAGGATCACGTCTTCCATACGTTGTTTTAAGGCAAAGGGTTAATTTTATATCTATTTTTTATAAAAAGTTAAAAATTCTACCACAATTTACAAAACGTTTATAAAATGTAAGGAAAGACTTTAAAATAATTAAAATCCGGCCATACATCAAGTTTTCGTACTCATTTCCATCTATGCAATTCCACTGAAAATCTACTGGTCGAATCTTGCAAATCTCAGAAATATTATTGGTTTAATCTTTAAAATTTCGTTGGTTCTCCCGAGGCCAAGATAATTGCTCAAAAATAGAAAAATACTCCCTCCATCTTTTCCTTCTGACGATCCTTAAACTTAAGGCGCCCCAGGGCGACCACTATTCTACTGGAGGGCGTACGCCCTTAACGCTTTCTGTAAATAGTCCACTTAAATTTTTTCTCATTCGTTTCATGCCCAAATTTCAAAAAAAAAAAAGAAAAAAAAATTATAAAAAGAGTACCCAGAGTACGGATGTCAATGGCCACAAAAACGTTATGAGGTTTCTATTCCTAAACATTCTACTCTCTAGTTTTTTTTTTGTGTTATGAACTCAAGAATACACCCTTCTATGTACTCTTTACTCTTTTAGCTGTTTATTTTCCGCTCGTTGTCTATTTTTGCTTACTGTTAGAAATATCTGGATTGAAACGCTTCGGCCCATAGAATCCAATTAAATCACCTTTAAAACCTTTAAAGAGAGAAAAGTATTTATTACGTTAGCAAATAAATCATCATAATTACTAATAAACTTTTTGGGGGTAACAGACCAAGCCCTTGGTTCTTCTGCTTGGTCCCTGGTTCAAAATTACGAGGACTCACTTGAGGAAAAAGTCATACTCTTATACTTGAGGTGCTTGTTAAAACTAAAGGCTCACCTCTTTGCCTTAATATGAGTAGCGTAAGGCTCGATCGTGCTTGGTTTGACCAACTGGCATCAGGAACAACAACATATATTTTTCAAGGTACAACGAAATTATGTGCAGAGTTTCTTACGTATTAAGACGTATTTATGCCTGCATTCACAAGCATATATTATTATGCTATTTGCATGTATGTGTAATGAAAATCTTGTATGAGATTTCAAGTTTACTGTACTTTGTATCAAGAGTGTACCGTCAACGAAATGATTTTAACTACGTCACTGAACAAGATCCTATCAAGTAAAATTCGTAAACTTATGATATTAAAATTTTCTTTCTTAATATTTATTTATCTTCTGCATTATTCATAAAATTAGTTTTAATTCGTCTAGTAAGTGCTGGAGCGTAAATCAAATTATCCATCATTTATCAGGCATATCCAAACCTGGTAAAAAAACTTTGAGCGTAAACTAGAAGATACATTGAGATTACAAATATATTTTTCAAGACGCAATGAAATTATGTACAGCGTTTCTGGACGTTTTATGACACATTTATCCCTGCATGCACAATTATGTATGGATTTATAGGACTTACGTATGTATTATGTACGTTGCATGTATGTGTATTGAAACTTTTGTATGAGATTTCAAGTTCACTGTATTTTGAATCAAGACTGTGTACCTTCAACGAAATAATTCACACTACGTCACTGAACAAAATACCATCGAGTAAAATTCAAAAACTTATGACACTGAATTTTTTTTCTTAATATTTTTTTTATTTTCTGAACTATTAATAAAATTAATATAAATTCGTCTAGTAAGTGCTGGAGCGTAATTTCAATATTCTGTAGCATTTACCACACAAAGTTATACCTGGTAAAAAATTTTGAGCGTAAACTAGAAGACACATTGAGATTACAAATATATTTTTCAAGACGCAATGAAATTATGTACAGCGTTTCTGGACGTTTTATGACACATTTATCCCTGCATCCACAAGTATGTATGGATTTATAGAAGTCGTGCTTGGTTTGACCAACTGGCATCGCGAACAAAAACAATAACAATTACTAATAAATTTTTGACAATCATAAAAAAGTATTTAAATGAACTAGCTCTTTGTATAATTTATTTATTTTGTCTCTTTTTTTTCATTAAAGCAATTTATCCGCAGACTCATATATATACTTGCTATCTTTATTTATATTTTTACTCGGTGTTTATACCGATATATTTTATATTCTATGCACTATCTGACAGTATGCTTGTTTGCATTTGTGTTGCTACGATTCTGTAAAAAGTAAAAAAGCGGTAACTAGAAAGAATGATTTTCCCACTCTTATATTGTTATAATGATAAAAATAGATTTAACAACAAGATTGTATTCCTACAATGCTTTATTTTTAGCAGCGTGAACAAGAATCCAATTCTGCTTCGGAGCTCTAATTTCTTTTAAGCAGAGCAGATCTGTAAATTACTCTCCTAATTTAGAAGAAAATACGGAATCACCGCAAATTTCATACCTAGGAGACCATAAATATCTGGCTTTGATTTTAGATAGACGGATGTAAAAGCCTTTAAAACTATGAAAAAATTCCGGTACCAGAATTTTATCTTAATTTAGTTTTGTGAGATCTCCTAAATCTATATTTCTTATTTGAAATGATTTAATCGTAAAATACTAGGTGATGTATTTTCGTTCTG
Organism: Pardosa pseudoannulata; assembly: GCA_032207245.1. Classification (NCBI taxonomy): domain Eukaryota; kingdom Metazoa; phylum Arthropoda; class Arachnida; order Araneae; family Lycosidae; genus Pardosa; species Pardosa pseudoannulata. Next base: position 23,762,926 of record CM063499.1, read on the forward strand.
ATGATTTGCTCTCGCAATGTTCTGGGAGGGGTAAAAATTTTGATAATAGCATATAAAGATAGTGCTGCTCTATTGATGTAAAATGTGGTAAATAACAGTTACGGATCACTAATTTTTTTAAAGCAGGGTAGATCTGTAAATCACTATCATGCGTGAGAGGAATAAAAATGGAACTTAGTAGGAAAAGTTTATATTTCTGCGATATAGAAAAGAAAATTTGGTGATTAACATAACATTCAGTAGTCAGATATTTTGACATCTACCAATCTAACTATAAAGATTGGAAAAATGTTTATTTACTAGAAAGAAAAGTATTTAATCCATTAGCAAAAAGCTAAGAAACATCAAAATTTACTATAATTTTTTGACGATACCTGAAAACTATTTAAATGAACTAGCTGTTTGTGTTATTTATTTGTTTCTTTTTAATTACTGCTATTTATCCATAGACTCAATATTTTATATTTTACAGTGATCCCTCGTTTTTCGCGTTTAATTGGGGACCAGAAACTTCCGCGAAAGCTGAAAAACAGCGAAGTAGGATTTTCCCCTAGGAATTTTCGTGTATGTGGGTACATTAAGGTTTTAAACATGTAAACAGTATTTATACTTTACACATTTGAGACAAAAATTACAATAGTATACGTATTTACTTAAACGTGTCAGTGCTAATTAATAAGGTTCATTACAAAACCTTATAGAGTAATAAACATTAATGAACATTGCTTTCTGAGAGATGCAAAGATTCTTGTGTTGGTGGCGGAAGAGAGTCTCCTACTTGACTCGTAGAAGCTTTAGGCTCACTCGAACACTTTTGCTGGAGACGCTGATGGTAGAACCACAGGGCTTTACCTTGGAGAGACACATGGTGATGGGTAGCTGTTGTCTTTTTTTTTCCTTTTCCTTCAAAACTTCCTGTACAAGGACATAACCCCGTCAACATGATTGCTACACTCGACAGCTCCATCCATATTGTCATCAATTTCTTTTGCAAATTCTTGCCCTGTTGCACAATTATTGCAGATTCTCCAGGGTAAAGGAAAGCTTTTCAGTTTTATCTTCGTCTTTCTCTTCAATTTCTTCCGCGCTTGCAGACCTTGTCATCTCAAGAGCCCGGGGTATGTAGTCTGAATCAACTCATTTCTTTGTTTGACATGCATCTTCTCTCGCGCATCAACATGAAACAACGCTCCATTCCGCAATGTGGTTTCCGATATGGTTGTATTTTTTCATTTTTATATTTTATCAATAATTTGGGAAAACCCTCGAAGCAATGAAGTCGCAAAACAGAAAGCGCGAAGTGGCGAGGAAACACTGTATACTATTTAGTTACAATTTTGAAACAAAATGAAAAAAAACACCTTATATTTATGTACTGTATATTATGATTTAAAACAGAAGAATTGTATACATAATTTAAAAAAAAATTGATCAATTGTCGACCGTCTACAATTTTTTCTAAGAAGCTCATTGATAAATTGTTCGTAACTACAATCCGCCTGTCATAACGATTTAAAATTTCGAACTTATGTTTTAAGGTTAAACCATTTCGCTTTCTGGCTTCCATGTCGACGAGTTGCATGTAAACGAGCAACGCATAAAATGTGAATACGCTCCTTCTCAATTTCTATAATAATGTGTTGACTTCTGCCTATCTGACAACCATTACCATCAGCAGGATGTGCGTATTTCTGAAAATTTCCATGAACGTGTAATACCCCACTCCCTCGTTGAATCCCGATTTCCTTAGGTTGAAGAGGAGAATTCTTGGAATTTCAAACAAAGGGAAAGAAAAGAATGGGTTCCTTCTGAATAGATTGTGATTATTCCTTTGCCAGTTAAAAAAAGTTCGAAAACTAATCCCATTAACCGATGTAAGGATCACATAAAGTGATAATTTTAACATACAAATGAATAGAGAAGATCAGAACCAAGTGATTTCGATAACAATAAGCGATTCATAACAATAAACAATATACAAAATTAGATAAATTCCCCCCCCCCTTTAATTCTCTAGTACTAAATTTTGAAACAAAGTGAAAAAACACACCTTATATTTATGTACTGTATAATATGATTTAAAACAGAAGAATTGTATACATAATTTAAAAAAAATTGATCAATTGTCGACTGTCTACAATTTTTTCTAAGAAGCTCATTGATAAATTGTTCGTAATTATAATCAGCCTGTCATAACGATTTAAAATTTCGAACTTATGTTTTAAGGTTAAATTATTTCGCTTTCTGGCTTCCATGTCGACAAGTTGCATGTAAACGAGCAACACATAAAATGTGAATACGCTCCTTCTCAATTTCTATAATAATGTGTTGACTTCTGCCTATCTGACTACCATTGACCATCAGCAGGGTGTGCGTATTTCTGAAAATTTCCATGAAAGTGTAATACCCCACTCCCTCGTTGAATCCCGATTTCCTTAGGTTGAAGAGGAGAATTCTTGGAATTTCAAACAAAGGGAAAGAAAAGAATGGGTTCCTTCTGAATAGATTGTGATTATTCCTTTGCCAGTTAAAAAAAGTTCGAAAATTCATAACATTAACCGATGTAACGATCACATAAAGTGATCATTTTAACATACAAACGAATAGAGAAGATCAGGACCAAGTGATTTCGATAACAATAAGCGATTCATAAAGATAAACAATATACAAATTTAGATAAATTTCCACCCCCCTTTAATTCTCTAGTACTAAATTTTGAAACAAAGTGAAAAAACACACCTTATATTTATGTACTGTATAATATGATTTAAAACAGAAGAATTGTATACATAGTTTAAAAAAATTGATCAATTGTCGACTGTCTACAATTTTTTCTAAAAAGCTCATTGATAAATTGTTCGTAATTATAATCAGCCTGTCATAAGGATTTAAAATTTCGAACTTATGTTTTAAGGTTAAATCATTTCGCTTTC
>CM063499.1:23778358-23780858 GCA_032207245.1 Pardosa pseudoannulata
TTTACATACATAAAAATTAAATTTAAAACAACAAAACCTATGACGATAACTTTTTCTTTATAAAAATGGCAATTGTGAAATAAAGACAAATTTGAAAGAATATAGCAAATTTGTAATTAATGAAAATAAAAATCACTCCAACATATAACAGAAAAAATACTAACGTCTTAAAAAAATTGAGAAAGTAAAATAAAGATTTACATATTTTGATGAAGCAAAAAATTTAGCTATTAAAAATAAAATGATTTTGATACTGGGATATTTCAAACAGAAAATGTTATTGTGTATGACAAATAGTTGTGACTATAGGCAATAAGTAGATCCACTCATTACATATTTTAATTAATATACTTTTAACTGATTGTAATTAGGGTATTTTAATGGTGAAAAGAGTTTAACCATTTAGCGTATTTGGCGAATTAATGCATCGAAATGTATTTATGTTAATAAATGCATTTATTTACACTCGAATTTTAATGGTATATAAATATATATATATATATATATATATATATATATATATATATATATATACATATATATATATATATATATATACACATATATATATATATATATATATATATATATATATATATTATATAGAAACATATCAAAAGTAAGGTCTTGAAAAATTCTTCAAGAATATAATAAATCACTAACAAAATTACCAAAATGTGCCGCAGTTCAAATTTTCCAAACAAACAAAGGTTTGGAAGGATAGGCGATAACTGTTCTGCATTAATGTCAATTCTATTACCAAATATCGGGTGAAAACGACGACAACAATGAAAATATGATAATTATTTTTCAGGCCAACTCAACAGTGAAAATGACTGTACTACATAACTAAAACAGTGTTTTTGTTGGTTTTAAAATAATATATTTCGAACTAATTAAAATATCAGAACACGATTGACCTAAATGACTCCCTTAAGTAATTCTGCCAAGACTAATTATGAATAGATGTTAGTGCGGTCTCAAAATTGGATAAATAAAAATGGCGCAGTTGAATTGACAATGAAAGAAAAATACCAAATGTTGATAAAATGAACTAAGAACATAAGGTCAAAATCCGAGAACAATTATATTACTTGAAAGCTTTATCATAAGAATGAAGTTTTAATTTTTATAACACATAATTAAAAGAAATATATACCGAAAGTCGCCAAGTCCACGATTATTATTAAGAGTAGGTGAAGTACAGAGTGAAGACTTAAAATTGAATAAATAAAAATGGAGCAATAGAATTTAAAATGAAAAATAATATTGATAAAACGAAATAAGTATATATCCGAAAACAATTATATTATTTGAAATCACATTTTAAACTTTAATCAAAAGTGGCTACTATATCTCAATATTTCATAGTTGCTATTTATAAAATGAAAACTTATTTTTTTCCCCGTATATCACTTGCAATTTTTTTTCATCCAGTGTTGTTGAGTTTTATATAACAAAACCTATAACCATATGTTAGTTTTTATTTAATAAATGGCAACTGCGAAATAAAAGCAAATTTGATAGAACATGTCAAGTTTTTAATTACTGAAAATAAAAATATCGCCAAGAAAATAAAATAGAAAAGAAAAGTGATTTCCTAAACAAAAATGAGTTTAGCCTTTAGCAGATAAGAAAATAGTCTTATATACATAAATGTCATCATATATTTATGTAATTACACTTGAATTTAAATAGCGCAGATACGTTTTTGTGTTTCCCGAATACCAAATATCTGGCGATAATAATGCCAACAATGAATAACACTGCCATATTTAGACGCTAACTGAACAATGGAAAGCTCGTGTCGCAAAATTTAGCTGCCATTTTGTTCGGTTTTTCGTTAATATCTTTCGAACTAATTGGAATATCGTAACTCGAATGGGCGAAATGACATCCGTGGATTGTTTCGCGTCTTTTGGTACCTTCGGCGCCCGTCTGCGTTCAGCGGTTCGCCAGAAGATAGACGAAGATACAAACATACATATATACATAGATAGTCACAGTCAGATTTTAATCTCGGGATTAAAGATGTTTTAACATGGAATATGTTCATTTGGCGGTATCAAGGATTTCTATCCAAGTTAGTTACTCTATGACTTATCGGGTAGATTTGTATAAAAAAAAACATCTTAATATCATAAATAAATATAACAAAATATATGCTTACATGCTAACGATTAAATCTGCATCGAATTTGTGTCTTATATTAAATCTTAAACTTTTTTATGGTAAAATATAAGTTTAACCCTAAATTACATTACTATATTACTACTGTACATTGATTAGAAACGTTAATATACCTTGCCATAATACGTGGTAGAATAGGAAGCAGAGGTTTTGACAGCAACAGTACTAATTTTGTTGGTTGTAATAAATGTTTTCCAAAATTAAGGAAATTTATGACAAACCACATGATTTTTGTATGAAACAGAAACACACATTCATATCGACAACCATATGAATATGAAGATAACTATATAAAATGATAGGTTTTATT
>CM063499.1:23783358-23788358 GCA_032207245.1 Pardosa pseudoannulata
ATTTACATCAACAACTGTTTAGATATTGAGAAATGGGATGATATAAAGAAAATATTTACTGAACACTTCCAAGTTGAAAAAAATGTAACGTTTGAAGATTTTGTTAGGATGAAGCTCAGCGATTTTCCCACCTTAACTGAATACTTTAATGAAAAGACTGAAGCGGCCAGAAAATTAAATTTACCGACAGAAATTATTATTAACTCACTCAACCATGGACTGCCGGAGACCTATAAACTTATATTATCCTCTCACGAAATAAAGGAAACATTTAAATGGATATCAATTGCCCGGAAAGTTATAAAAGATGATATTCAGAGACCCAGCCTCCCGCGAAATGCTGCATCACTTCATCAAGATAGAGAATATCCGACGTTCGAATACAGGCCCCCGTATTCCGACAGTCATCGATGGGAAAGACCGGTCATCGAAGGAAGGAGCTACCCTCCTGCATATCCTGAAAGAAATTACTACGGGCCACCACCACCACCACCACCACCACAGAGACAATTTCGTGATAAACCTCCACATCGACAGAGACGAACTTTCAACTCCTGACCGTTTTTTCAGGTCGATGTTCAACTGCATCGAGCGAGAATATCGGCCATCATCGACACTGGGACAAGTATTAATGTCATACCTGAACTTTTAATTCCAAAAACTGTTTCATTAGCTCACAACCCCCAAAGGACAATCTCGCACATCAAAACTGTTAAAGGATCTGTGGAGGTAAGAGGAATTATGTACATTCCTGTTAGAATAGGGAAAATTGTTCGCAAAATTGAATTTTACATAACTGATTCCAACATAAAATATGCTTTGTTGTCTGCTGCATGTGTTAGACAGTTTTGTTTATATCTCAATTTTAAAAATTTACAAGTGTATCAATTTAAACATAATGTCACAAGTACTAGAAAATTAGATTTTAGTGAAAATAATTTTGTGCATGTAAATAACAACAATGTAAATAAGGTATTGAAAGGTAATATGTTATATAATTGTGTTAATAATAATGACCAGTATAGTGCATGTAATAATAACAGTGATAACTGTATGACTGGTAATTGTAGTTCTAATCAAGATGAATTAACTAATCTTTTAAGTGTTTATGATGAAATTTTTGCTAAAAACAAGTATGATGTTGGCTGTATTCAACTTGAGCCTCAAAAGGTTATTTTAACGTCAGAATTGCCCATATCACTGCGTCCTTACAGAGCATCCCCTAAGGATGACTCCGAAATTAAAAAACAAATCGATGAACTTTTGTCTGCTGATTTAATTAAACTTTCCTTGTAGTCCTTATTCTGCCCCTGTAACGTTAGCATACAAACGTAGTGAAAACGCAAAAAACAGGTTATGTATAGATTTTCGTAAATTAAACCAAATTACTAAGACTGATTCATTTCCAATCCCCAGAATTGATAGTGTTCTTGACAAGCTTACCGGTGCTAAAATTTTCTCCACACTGGACTTAGCATCAGGTTATTGGCACATTAAAATTAACGACAAGGACACAGAAAAATTAGCTTTTACAACAAATTTTGGTTTATATGAATGGAAACGATTGCCATTTGGATGGAAGAATTCCCCGGCAATCTTTCAACGTACTCTTAGGCAAATTTTAGATAAACATCAAGTTAAATTCGCTTTAAACTATTTCGACGATATAATTGTTTTTTCCCAATCTTTCGATGAACACTTAGAGCATTTAAAAACTATATTCCAAATTTGCATTAAGGAAAATATTAAATTGAAGCAATCAAAATGTCAATTTGCGCAAACTAAAATTAAATTTCTTGGTTATGAAGTGGAATCAGGCAAGTTCTCTCCAAGTAATGATAACATTGAAATTATTAAAAAACTACAACCCCCTAGAAATGCTAAAGAACTACAACGATTTTTAGGCAGTATTAATGTGTACAATAAATTCATTCCTAATTATGCAAACATTAGAGTTCCCCTAAATAATTTATTAAAGAAAGGAACTAAATTTGATTGGACTGATAAATGCCAAGCATCTTTTCAAAATTTAAAGGATGCCTTAATCTCTAAGCCTATTCTAACTTTATTTAATCCTAAGTACCCTTGCCATATTTTTGTAGATGCCTCCCAAGAAGCTGTCGGAGCAATTTTAAAACAAGAACACCCCGATAAGACTCTTCACCCCGTAGCTTTTCATTCCCGTAAACTCCGGCCTTATGAAAAGAATTACGCCATAACTGAGTTAGAGTGTTTAGCAATAATAGATGCAATAGATAAATTTTATTCTTATTTACACGGATCTCACTTCACAATTCATACTGATCATGCCTCCCTCGTATGGCTTAAAAGCATTAAACACCCTACCGGACGTTTGTTTAGATGGTCCCTTAAACTTTCCATGTTTAATTTTGATATAATTTATAAAAAAGGTTCCACAAATGTAGAGGCTGACATGCTTTCACGTAACCCTATAGCTCACCATTTATCACTAAAGTCTCATTTTTTGACTCATGATGAAATTAAAAGCCACCAAGACTCAGACAACATTACTGGCAAAAATTTTCAAAAAATAAAAGATTTATGGATGATTAAGAAAAAAGGATTTTTCAAAATTTGCGTTCCTTACTCCCTAAGATCAAAATTATTAAGTACGGCCCATGCCAACCAAGGTCATATTGGAGTGTCATCCATGCTAAATTTACTCTCACCCCAGTATTATTGGTCGGGTATTGCCACTGACATTAAAAATTTTGTTAAGCATTGTGAAATATGTCAATTAAATAAAAAATCAAAACAAAGGAAATTTGGCTATCTTGAAAAATTACCACCCGCTAATGAACCTTTTGATATGATTTCCATAGACACTGTTGGAGGACTAAATTATTATAATTCTGCTAAGAAGTACATTCATATTGTCATTGATCATAATACACGCTATATCTGGACTTTTCCCTCTAAAAGTGTTACCACTGAAACTTATATTAATTGCCTCAAGCAAATTTTTCAAATTCAGCTCCCTCAAAAATTATTAAGTGACCGTAATGCTGCATTTACATCTTCGAAATTTAAACATTTTCTTAAAAACCATAATGTGACGCAATTACTGACGTCTGCCCATAGACCTCAAACTAATGGAACTGTTGAACGTGTGAATCAAACGATAATTAACCGCCTTAAAATTAAATTAAATGCTCACCCAGGTAACATCGCATGGACTAAACTATTGCCCCAAGTAACAGAAGAATATAATAACACCCCTCACTCAGTCACTAAATTCCCTCCAGCTTATCTAATGTATGGTAAATTGCCTTATAATAATTTAATTCCTAATCAAAATATATACCCTCCAATAAAAGAGGCTAGAAAACTTGCAGTAACAAGAACAGATAAATATCATAATATTAATAAAGCCCGATATGATACTCGTTTCAAACCAGCTAAATTTAAAATTGGGGACGTAGTTATGTATGAGGAATTCAGTTATCCCAATACTCGTAAGCTCAGTGCGACATACTCTGGCCCATATGTAATTCTAAAGCAACTCTCAAATGTAACTTTTGAAATTAACAAGCCTAATCCTCTCACCAAGAAATCGTCTGAGATAGTTCACTCAACCCGCCTACGTCCATTTAACCCTTCTGAAAACTTTAAATTGAGTGGTAGAAAAAGTAGGATTCCTATTGCTGTTAGATAATGCTAAGAATATAATTTTGTATACTGTACCGATGAATACTCTATGTATATCACCTTATTTATTGTTTATTGATTGAAATTTTCATCATAATAATCAAGTTTATTTTCATTTGTATTACCTTTGTGCATTTGTTATAATTACTGACCTAGGATATAATTGGTGAATTATTTTTGTTTTAAGGGAAATAGTTCTTGTGTTTGATTTTGTATTTTGTGTTTGTTGTATTGTATATAATTGTATGATAACTTTGATAACATTAGTAATTTTAGTTGTCGCACTCTAAAGTACCCTACGACAAGTAGAGAAATATGCACGAATTCAACTGGCAAATTCCAGCTAGTTCATAGCGACCTTTTTTTCATCCCACTCTTAACAGCTTAGTTAACCCAAACATTTAAGATTGAAAAGATAAGGAGTTAACGTTAAAGCCCTTTAGCGAAGAGCAGAAACCGAGTGGGCAACTTTCACCCCCTTTGTTAGGGAATTGCGTTAGTTCCCCACTGCTGTAAAACCCCTCCCAAGATCATTCATGCTGTGAAACATGAATCTGTCTTAGAGGTTAGGGCAAGAGCCTTGCGTAAATCACTGATACAAAAGCGATGAGAAGAAGATAGGAAATAGAAGAATGTCAAAATGTGTAAATGTCGGACATGTGAAGGGAATAATGAGTATATAATGATTGAGGATTTTAGCTCGTAAAGGGATAACTACTTGAGAATAAGGATGAGAAAACATTTCACCACAATGACGTAGGGACTCTCTATTATATTAAAGAGTGCGAAATATTATTAAAATTATTAACTACTATAAGTATTATCAATCGTTTGCTATTTAACCATTAAATTAAACTGAGTAATACCTATTGCAGTTTCAATAATTTTCCAGCGTATTAATGTAAATAACTTGCCAATTTTTTTTTATTTATTATCACATGTATTATGTCTTTGTAATCTGTCTTTATTGTTGCAAAACTTATACTATGTATTTTTATTTTGTGTATAATTATGTATGAAATCATCAGTTACTTATTTTGTTACTTAAAATTTTTGTAAAATTTTATGTTAATGGAAAGGTTCTCACTTCGTTCGCCCCTTTCATTTTGCCCGGGGAGGATATTGTAAGGAAAATTCTCAGGGGTTTTCAAAACTTAAATCAAGGGTAAAAATTCCCGCGTCTTTTTACATTCCCCTTTTTAACCCCTAACCTAAATTGACCACTGGGGCTACAGGTTACGCCCTCAGAGAAGGGGCCTGGCCAATTATAAACCTACATGGCCCTAGCGGACAATTTAGGAAATTTCCAAATAAAAAGGAGATACACGCTA
>CM063499.1:23795858-23818358 GCA_032207245.1 Pardosa pseudoannulata
TTAGTGAACTATTTTCGAAGTCATCCGACGATTTGGGAAGAACAAAGTTAACAAAACACCGAATCGACACAGGAAATCATGCTCCTATTAAACAACATCCTCGAAGATTACCATTCTCCAAAGTAGAAGAAGTGAAAGATCTTTTAAATGATATGCAGGAGAAGGGCGTCATCGAACCTTCTACCAGTCCTTGGGCCTCTCCTATCGTCTTGGTCAAGAAAAAGGACGGTTCAACGAGATTCTGCGTGGACTACCGTCGCCTAAATAACATCACCAAGAAAGACAGTTACCCTCTTCCCCGAATCGACGACACCTTGGACACATTATCGGGAAATGTGTGGTTCTCTACACTTGATTTAAAGAGTGGCTATTGGCAAGTAGAGATGGATCCCGTAGATCGTGAAAAGACAGCATTCACGACTGGTGGCCAAGGACTTTGGCAATTTAAAGTTATGCCTTTTGGCCTATGCAACGCACCTGCTACTTTCGAGCGCCTAATGGAGACGGTGTTGAGAGGACTTTCTCCCGAAGCCTGTCTTGTTTACTTAGATGACATAATAATCGTGGGGCGAAGTTTTGAAGAACATCTTAAAAACCCGAGAAGAGTGCTAGAAAAATTGAAAGAAGCCAATTTGAAGTTAAATCCAGCCAAATGTTATTTGTTTCGCAGCGAAGTAAGCTACCTTGGTCATATAATTTCCGCTGAGGGAGTAAGAACTGACCCCCGAAAAGTGGCAGCAGTTAAAGAATGGAGGCAACCTCAGAATGTGCACGAGTTGAGAAGCTTCTTAGGTCTCTGCACTTATTATAGAAGGTTTGTAAAAGGCTTTTCGTTAATCGCAAGACCACTTCATAGGTTGACCGAGAACAAACAACCATTTAAATGGTCTGAGGAATGCCAGGTAGCATTTGACAGCTTAAAAGAGGCTTTAACATCCGCACCTATATTGTCTTATCCGGATCCTGACAAACAGTTTATCTTAGATACAGATGCCAGCCATACCAGTCTGGGAGCAGTGCTATCTCAAGAAATCGATGGTCATGAACGTGTAATCGCTTATTGGAGTAAGTGCCTGTCGAAGACCGAGCGAAATTACTGTGTCACCAGAAAAGAATTGCTCGCCATTGTTAAAGCTATAGAGAATTTTCACAGTTATGTTTACGGACGAAAATTCCTGCTGCGAACAGACCATGCATCTCTCACATGGCTTTTGAATTTCAAGAACCCAGAGGGACAGATAGCTAGGTGGATACAGAAGCTGCAAGAGTACGACTTCGATATCCAACATCGCAGAGGATCCTCACATGGAAATGCAGACGCCTTGTCCAGGAGACCTTGTACAGGTAACTGTCGCTCTTGTTCTGCAGCTGAGGATAAAATATGGGATAATAGAGCCGGTTGTGCGCCACCTCACAGCGTCATCTACATCACGATTAGACTCTTGGAGTGATGAAGAAATTCGTGAAGCACAAATGAAGGACCCTGAAATAAAACCCATTATTGAATTCATGGAGTTGTCTAGTACAAGACCCAATTGGCAAGATATCTCTAGTTTAAGTCCTGGTGTCAAACGTTATTGGGCTCTCTGGGATTCTCTTCAATTTCGGAAACGGCGTCCTGTATAGAAAATGGGAATCCGACGACGGCAAAACATCGAGGTCGCAGCTAGTACTCCCACGATCGCGAATACCAGACGTGCTAAAGGAGTTACACAATAGTTCAACAAGTGGACATTTCGGAGTTATGAAAACCATCCAGAGAGTTCGAGAGAGGTTTTATTGGAACAACATAAGAACTGATGTCGAAAAATGGTGCAAATCCTGCGATGCCTGTGGAGCGCGTAAAGGACCCACTAGACGCAGTCGAGGAAAGTTACATCTGTATAATGTAGGGGCACCATTCGAAAGAATAGCATTCGACATCTTGGGACCTCTTCCACGGACAGCGGACAATAACCGATACATTTTGTCTGTCATGGATTATTTCACGAAGTGGCCTGAGGCATACCCGATTCCCGATCAGGAAGCGACAACTGTTGCAGAAGTTTTAGTGGCAAATTGGATTTCTAGGTTCGGGTCGCCCCTTCAACTTCATTCAGATCAGGGGAGGAATTTCATTTCTGCTGTCTGCCAAGAACTTTGTAAAATCCTGGGAATCGATAAAACACGAACAACCCCTCTACATCCGCAATCGGATGGCATGGTGGAGAGATTCAATCGAACAATCCTAAATAGTCTTTCTCACCTCGTTTCGAAGAATCAACAAGACTGGGATCAGAAACTACCGTTATTTTTGCTGGCCTACAGGAGTGCCGTCCATGAAACCACCGGCTTTACACCCTCACAGATGCTCTTCGGTCGTGAGCTCCGTCTCCCCTGTGATCTTGTTTTCGGACGTCCACCGGATGCGCCTTCTTCGCCTGAAGCTTATGTTGAAAATCTGCAGGCGCGGTTAGAAGACGTTCATCAGTTTGCCCGAGGTCGGATCAACATCGCGACGGACAAAATGAAGACCAGATACGACGCAAGAGCTACAAGACATGAATACAACGAAGGTGACAAGGTTTGGTTTTGGAACCCACACAGACGTAAAGGACTTTCTCCAAAGCTTTATATATATATATATATATATATATATATATTATATATATATATATATATATATATATATATATATATATATATTTATATATATATATATATATATATATATATATAAAAGGATAATTTTTCGGACTTCTTGTTTTTAATTCGTAATACTATATTTGTGTTGCTCATATGCCCCTGTGTTTAAATCCATTAAAATTTTGAATAATCTAAAAATCTTGAATAAGTATTTTTATGACTGTTTGGTTTACAAAAGTTAATAATAAACTTGTAATTATTCCTCAAATTCATTATTAAACCTTAAACCTTATTAATTTTTTTATTATTATTCCTTGTCAAATTAATTCCTTAAGTCTAAAACTAAATATTTAGGTTTATTATATTTAGTAATAAAATAATTATTTTCGAGACATTGAGTTAACGTTTTAATAAATAAAATATATATGCAATGCATTTATATTGAAAAATTCAAAACATATCAGACAATGGTATTAACCTCATTGTCTTCAAAACAATTCGATTTCTAATACAATCCTAACTTTCTTATTTTTATTTAATAATCGGAACTGGTTGGAGACCTTTTTCTTACAAGTGTGTACTACTGTACTTACAACTTCAAGTTGTGCAATACACTAGTACACCGATAAACATTACTATTCTGACACTTGTACATCATCCCGAACTTCTGCGTCTGTGAAGAGAACCGTGTTTCCTTTTTCTGACCTGAATCACTGACCATTAGGGTTTAACGACTCCGATTATTTTTTTAGTCTGCGCTTCTCTTACTTTTTTCTTCCTTTTTTTATGTCTTCGGTGTTCTCATTTCCCTCCCTGTCTACTCCAGGCACGACTATTATTGAGGTTCAGTAATTGACATGTTTTATGTTTTTTTCTATTAAACGGAGTTATTTTCACGAATAAAATAATATTCTATATATGGTAGAATGCAAGTACAAATTCGATTCCGAGTAATTGATGATTGTGCATTTTTCGTTGATAAATTCGAAAATAAACATTTAATGATTTAAATTTACTCAGCCAGTTGTTTCTTGCAAGTTCTGTTTTATTTTAGGAGACCTGCTCTAGCCTAATTTTTCCGGCGACTGGTACGAGTCCAGTTTAGGATGACAGTTCAATGGTAATTCAATGACTTATTTTATGATTAACATTTCTTAAATGCATAATTAATCATTAAGCTATTATTAAGACACTTATTTCTTGCAATCTTTAGATTCTGACATACCTCAGGCAGCTTCTCTCAGAAACTTTCTCATGAGACTGGCGCTAATCTGGTTTATCTCGACAGTTCAACAACAATTCAATGGTGAATTTTTGGTTAATATTTTCTAAATGCATATTTAATGATTGAACTGTTATTAGGCCACATAATTCTTGAAATCTGGATTACCTCTGGAGGCTCCTCTCAGCTAATTTCTCATGAGACTGGCAGAACTCCGGTTTAGGGTGACAGTTTAACAACGTTTCAGTGGCGCATATTTGATTAATATTTACTAAATGAATATTTCATGATTTAGCTGTTTTAAGGCTACTTATATCTTGCAGTCTTTAGATTCTGGTTTACCTCAGGAAGCTCCTCTAAACTAATTTCTCATGAGATAGGCGAGAATCCTGTTCAGGGTGACCGTTAAACAACATTTGAATGGCGCATGTTTTACTAATATTTCCTAAATGCATATTTAGTGATTGATCTGTTTTAGGGATACTTATTTCTTACAATCTTTAAATTTTGGCTTGCCCCAGGAAGCTCCTCTAAACTAATTTATCATCAGACTGGCGGGAATCTGATTTAGATTGACAGTTCAACAAAATTTCTATGGCGCAATTTTTGTTAATATTTTTAAATGCATATTTTAAGATTAAGCTATTTTTAGGCTACTTATTTCTTGCAATCCTTAGATTCTGATTTACATCAGGTAGCTCCTTTAAGCTAATTTCTCATGAGACTAACGCGAATCCAGTTTTTTTTGGGGGGGTGACAGTTTAACGGCATTTAACTGTTTCATTTTGTGAATGATATTTCAGAAATGCATATTCAATGATTAGGCTGTTATTAGGCTCCTTATTTATTGCAGTTTTCAGATTCTGGTTTATTTCAGAAAACCTCTTCTAAAGAAATTTCTCACGAGACTGGCACAAATCCTGTTTAGGGTGACAGTTCAATAGTCATTCAATGGCGTATTTTTGATTGACATTTTTTCTAAACTCATATTTAATGATTGAGCTATTATTGGGCCGTTCATTTCTTGCAATCTAGATTCTGACTTAACTCTGGCAGATTTTCTCAGAAAATATCTCATGAGATTGGCGCGAATCTGGTTTTGGGTGACAGTTCAACAACATTTTAATGGCGCATTTTTTGTTAATATTTTATAAATGAATATTTAATGATTGAGCTGTTATTAGGCCACATTATTTCTTGTAATCTTAGATTCTGGATTACCTTTGAAGTCTCCTCTCAGCTAATTTCTCATGAGACTGGCGCAAATCCGGTTTATGGCGACAGTTCAACAACACTTCTATGGTGCATTTTTGATTAATATTTCCTAGAAGAATATTTAATGATTAAGCTATTATTAAGACACTCATTTCTCGTAGTCTGTAAATTCCGACATACCTCAGGCAGCTTTTCTCAGAAAATTTCTCATGAGATTGGCTCGCATCTGGTTACGGGTGACAATTCAACAACATTTTAATGGCACATTTTTGGTTAACATTTCCTAAATGCATATTTAATGATTAAGCTGTTATTGGGCTACTTATTTTTGGAAGTTTTTAGATTCTGGCTTATTTCAGAAAACCTGCTCTAAAGAAATTTCTCTTGAGACTGGCACAAATCCGGTTTAGGGTGACAGTTCAACAACATTTAAATGGAGCATATTTGATTAATATTTCTTAAATGAATATTTAATGATTCAGCAGATTTAAGGCTACTTATTTCTTGCAGTCTTTAGATTCTGCATTACCTCAAGAAGCTCCTGTAAACTAATTTCTCTTGAGACAGGCGCAAATCCGCTTCAGGGTGACCGTTCAACAACATCTGAATAGCGCATGTTTTATTAATATATCCTAAATGCATATTTAATAATTGAGCTGTTTTAAGGATGCTTATTTTTTACAATCTTTAGATTTTGGCTTACCTCAGGAAACTCCTCTGAACTAATTTTTCATGAGACTTGTGCGAATCTGGTTTAGGGTGACAGTTCAACAACATTTCAATGATGCATTTTTGGTTCATATTTCTTAAAGGCATATTTACAGATTGATCTGTTTTTTAGGCCACTTATTTCTTACAGTCTTTACACTATGACGTACCTCAGGAAGCTTCTTTAAGCTAATTTCTGATGAGAATGGCACAAATCCAGTTTTATTTAATTTTTTTAGGGGGGGAGGGGGGAGTGTTCAACGGAATTTTACTGTCGCATTTTGTGATTAATATTTCTTAAATGCCTATTTAATGATTAAGCTTTTTATTAGGTCACTTATTTCTTGCAATCTTTAGATTATGGCTTACGTCAGGTAGCTCTTTTAAACTAAATTCTCATAAGACTGGCGCGAATCTGGTTTAGGATGACAGTTCAACAATACTTTAATGTCCCATTTTTAGATAATATTTCTTTAATGTATATTTAATGATTAAGCCATTATTATCCCATTTGTTTCTTGCAAGCTTGAGATTATGGCTTATTTCCGAAAAGCTGCTCTAAGCTAATATCTCGTGAAACTGGAACT
Source organism: Pardosa pseudoannulata (assembly GCA_032207245.1). Lineage (NCBI taxonomy): Eukaryota > Metazoa > Arthropoda > Arachnida > Araneae > Lycosidae > Pardosa > Pardosa pseudoannulata. The sequence continues at coordinate 23,802,216 of CM063499.1, forward strand.
GCACTTGATTGGGGTGACAGTTAAACGGCATTTCACTGGCGCATTTTGTGACTGATATTTCTTAAATGCATATTTCATGATTAAGCCATTATTAAGCCACATATTTCTTGCAAGCTTAATGTTACAGCTGATTTCAGAAAAGCTACTCTAAGCTAATATCTCGTAAAACTTGAACGACAGTAGAATAGGGTTCTATTCAACGGCATTTCACTGTCGCATTATGAATTGAACGGTCGTGTTGAAGTACAGTAACCATAGTTTAGCGAAGAAAAATTTCTTTAAGGTAGGACACAAGTACTAATTCGAGTCTGAAAAAAAATTAAAAGTAAAATCAGTATTTTTGATTAATATATTGAAAGACAAGCATTTACGGTTCAAGGTATATTAAACTACTTGTTTCATGCAAGCTCAAAGCTCTAATTTAATTTTGTAAAGCTGCTCTAAACCAACTTTTCACTAGATTTGCACGATACAGTGGTCAAGGGCATTTCACTGCCGTACCGTAACTGCAGTTTCGTGAAAAAGAAAATTTTCTGTAAGATAGGACACAAGCACGATATCTTTGAGAAAAAGCATTAAACACAAAATGGGTATTTTTGTTTGAAAAATTAAAAGGCACACATTTTAAATTTAATTTATTATTAGGTCACTCATGTTTTTAGCAAAAAAAGGCTTCTAGCTTTTTTACTAAATAAAGTTCCCCTAAGCTAACCGGAGAACTGGCGTGACTCCGGTTTATTGGAAAGATCAACGACATCCATTCTTATCTGTACGAAAGTGTTAAAGTATATATATATATATATATATATATATTTATATATATATATATATATATAATATATATATTATATATATATATATATATATATATATTATATATATATATGTATATATATATATATATTTTATATATATGTATATATTATATATATATATATATAATATATATATATTAATTATAGATAGATATAGATATAGATAGATAGTGATAGATATAGATATAGGTAGATATAGATATAGATAGATAGAGATAGATATAGATATAGATAGAGATAGATATAGATAGATATAGATAGATATAGATATAGATAGATATAGATATAGATAGATATAGATATAGATATAGATAGATATAGATATAGATATAGATATAGATATAGATATAGATATAGATAGATATAGATATAGATAGATATAGATATAGATTGATATGGTTAGTTAAAAAACATCTTTGGATCAAATTTTTTTTCTAAAACATTCTTGAATCAACTTAATTATATGCACAAAATTTTATCAAAATAAGTCTTTCCGTTTAGGAGGATTTTTATTATAATCACATGGACAGAAGAATTCTATATATAAAGATATATTCTATGAAATTACTTAAATTATCTTTCAAGTGTGCATTGCTGAAATAAACACCTAGAATATGTAGCAATGCGATTTTCGGTTTCAGTGAAAAAGCTATATTTTCTGAATTCAACCTTAATCAGTGACCGTTAGGATTTAATGACTCCGATTTTTTTCAGTCTTTGTTTTTTCTATCTCCTATGTTCCCATTTTTTGAGTTTTCTCCAGAAACGACTGTTATTGAGGTTCAGTAAATCCAATTTTTATAAAGCAGATTTACGTTAAAGAAAAAACATTCCATAAATTAGGACTGAAATATAAATTTTAATGGAGTAATATATATTTCACGGAGTCCCATATTATTCTATGTTGTATATAGCTTTGTATATATATTTAACATGATTTATAACGATGTTCCGCTCAAAAGTTATTATTCGAAAAATAACACCTTTTTAAGGTTTTTTATGAGGAACATATTTTTAGAATTTCATATATTGTGCTTTTGATGTGTAAAATTTCCATAATGTATTGAAAAAATGGATTAAATTAATTACCGTAATTTCGTCCACGGACTATCTATGTTTAAAAAGCAAATTTCTTCAGCATTGTACTATCTGCCTGTGCGGACTATCTTCTGGTTGTTCATTGCTCAAATCATCAAAATTGGAAGAAGGGGGTGAAAAAAAGCACGTCGAGTGAATGTCCGATTATCAAAATGTAAAAAAAAGCACGATTCATGAGACTTCTGTTGTGTTTGTTCACTATTTATTCAGAGTGTGGGTGGTTAAAGAGATCAGGCAGAGAATACAGCACAAAACATTTATATAATAGGTAACAACTCGATATTTACATAACTGCTTCACAAAAGAACAACCAATGTACATCACATATTTTAATCTCTTTTTTCGGACAACTGGAGAGCGAACCTCCGTAGCGGTTATCCGTTAATTCCACAGTTAATACACCACAACTTCAAGAAAACATCGCACCGTATGGTAATAAACCATGAAAAAAAATACAACCCATAAAGCAGAATGAATCAGTAGTAGCCAATAGCTCAATCTTAAATTGTGTCCTGGAGTACGGGAACATATAGATAGTTACTATTTTTACAGCTCCGATTGGCAACACCGAGTGGATGGGTTCAAGATCGAAAGTTGAGGGTCGAAGATCATTTCACCACGATGATCACTCATATCAGAGTTTTGTTTTCAAAGTTTTGATTTGTCGGAATATTTGTCACGTATTATGTCTTTAAAACATCGTCACACTTTGACTGCTGATTTCAAGATGAAAGTAATTCAGAAGGTCGACAAGAAAGCAGTAAGAAATTGGCGCAAGCAAAAGGAAACGTTAAAAATATGAGAAGAAAGAGATCCAACCGTAAAGGAAAATACAATGGCCTGTATTAGAAGACGATTTACATAGCTGGGTTCTCGAACAGAGAAATGCAAGCCGCTTTGTTTCTTCATTTAAAATTCGTCTCCGAGGCTATGGCAGAAAAAATAATTTCAAATTATAAAGGAGGAATTAATTGATTCTAATCCAGACTTTTCGGCACTCTACGTAACTTACATTATTATTCTTAAGATGATTTAATATTGTCATACTAAAACACATATATTTTCACTTATAGACCTCCGATAAAGTGGTGTGGACTATCTGATGATTTATGAAATTTTTTAAATAAAAATCGGGTTCACGGACTATACGTATGAAATTACGGTACATTCGAATAAAACATGACATATATCATTAAATTGAATATTGAACGACTGTCTTCTCAAAAAGTTGCATATTTACTAATTTTAAATAAAGTACTCATAAATTACAAATTTTTATACATGTATATATGTTTATATCATTTTATAAATACCTACACAAATTGTTAATCACTATTTACAAAGAAAGTTTGATACAGTTTCAATTCAAAGCAATTCTTAAATGAAATTTACTCCAGCTTATTTTCCTTTTACATCTAATCCTCTTCTATTTACTCTTCAAAATGATTTTATACCATTTCCTCAGCATTTCCCGCATTACACTAGTACACCAAGATTGATTATTAAATCTACAAGAAGTTTCCCTCCTATGAGAAAAACTGAGTTTCCTCCTTTTGACCCGAATCAGTGACCATTAGGATTTAACGACTCCGATTACTTTTTTAGCCATTTTCTTTTTGATGTCTCCCGTATTCCCATTTACCGCCCTGTCTTCTCCAGACACGGCTGTATTTGAGACTCAGTAAATGCCATATTAGTTTATAAAGAAGATTTCCTCGAAAGGATAAATATTTTCCAAGATATTATAGAAATACGAATTTCATTAGACAAATATACATTTCACACAGTTCCATATTTTGCTTTGAAGTATATATATATGGATGTTTATAAATATTTTACATGCTTTATCATGATGTTCCGTTGCATATTTAGTATTTAAAAATATAATTCTTTGTTAGAGTTTTTAGTGGAATTTTTTCTTAAATTTTAATTTGTTTTTACTTTTGATATGTGATGAATAAGATGTTTTATGATTTATTGAAACACTGGTATAAATTAATTAACTTTTGTAATAGAACATAACAGTTATCTTTAAACTGAATAAGGAATTATTGTCTTTTTAAAAAGTTGAGTATTAACATATTTCAAATAAAGTACTTATAAATTACAAATTTGTATACTTGTATATACATATTTCAATCATATTTATAAACACCTACACAAATTTCTAATCTCTATCTACAGAGAAATCTATACACATGCAATTCAAAACATTCCTTAAATCAAACTTTTGCCTGCTTATTTTCCCTTTACATGTAATCCTCTATTTATTCTTCAAAAATATTTTATATTCTCAGCTATTCCCACATTACACTAGTACACTAGGATTAATTACTAAATCTACAAAAAGTTTTCCGATGAGAAAAACCGTGTTTCCTCCTCTTAACCTGAATCAGTGACCATTAGGGTTTAACGACTCCGATTACGTTTTTAGCCATTTTCTTTTTGATGTCTCCCGTATTCGCATTTACCACCGTCTTCTCCAGACGCGGCTGTATTTGAGACTCAGTAAATGCCATATTAGTTTATAAAGAAGATTTCATCAAAAGGATAAATATTTTACAAAATATTATAGAAATACGAATTTCACTAGAGAAATATACATTTCACATAGTTCCATATAATGCTATGAAGCATATATATCGATCTATATAAATATTTGACATGGTTTATTATGATGTTCCCTTGGATATTTAATATTTAAAAATATAAATCTTTTTTAGAGTTTTTTAGTGAGATTTATTCTTAAATTTCAATTTGTTTTTATTTTTGACATGTGATAACTAAAATTTTCTATAATTTATTGAAAAATTACTATAAATTAATTACATTTGTAATAGAACATAACAGTTATCATTCAACGGAATACGGAATTATTGTCCTTTTAAAATGTTGAATATTTACATATTTCAAATAAAGTACTCATAAATTACAAATTTCTATATGTATATAAATATTTCTTTCATATTTATAAATGCCTACACAAATTTCTAATCACTATCTACAGAAAATTCTATACACATACGATTAAAAACATTTCTTAATTGAAAATTTTCCGAGCTTATTTTCCCTTTACATCTCCTCTATTTATTCTTCAAAATCATTATATTCCATATTTTCATCTATTCCGGCATTACACTAGTACACTAAGATTGATTATTAAATCTACAAGAAGTTTCCCTCCTACAAGGAAAACTGTATTTCCTCCTTTTAATCTGAATCAGTGACCATTAGGATTTAACGACTCCAATTACTTTTTTAGCCATTTTCTGTTTGATGTCTCTCGTATTCTCTTTTACCACCCTGTCTTCTCCAGACACGGCTGTTATTGAGACTCAGTAAATGACGTATTAGTTTATAAAGAACATTTCCTTGAAAGGATATATATTTTACAAGATAATATAGAAATTGAATTTCATTAGACAAATATACATTTCACACAGTTCCATATTATGCTTTGAAGTATATATATATGGATGTTTATAAATATTTGACATGCTTTATCATGATGTTCCGTTGCATATTTAGTATTTAAAAATATAATTGTTTGTTAGAGTTTTTTAGTGAGATTTTTTCTTAAATTTCAATTTGTTTTTACTTTTGATATGTGATGAATTAGATGTTGTATGATTTATTGAAAAACTGGTATAAATTAATTAACTTTTGTAATAGAACATAACAGTTATCATTAAACTGAATACGGAATTGTTGTGTTTTTAAAAAGTTGAGTATTTACATATTTCAAATAAAGTACTTATAAATTACAAATGTGTATAGTGTATATCATATTTCTTTTATATTTATAAATGCTGACACAAATTTCTAATCGTCATCTAGAGAGAATTCTATACACATGCGATTCAAAGCATTTGTTAAATGAAATTTGCCAGCTTATTTTCCGTTTACATGTAATCCTCTATTTATAATTCAAAATTATTATATTCCATATTCTCAGCTATTCCCGCACTACACTAGTACACTGTGATTGATTATTAAATCTACAAGAAGTTTCCCTCCTACAAGAAAAACCGTGTTTCCTCCTTTTAACCCATATCAGTGACCACACCAACTAAATATTTCTGAAATCTTTTAAAACTTTATCCATATCATTAATATGGAGTAACTAAGCATATTAAACCAAAATTTTGAAAAAATATTTTTAATTGTTAAAGATATTAGCTGTCCTATAAATAGGACAACGGTCCAATACACTACTAAAATTTAAGAAATATGACTTACATTTCATTAAGCTTATTCATAGGTGAAATTTAGGAAAACATTCCAGGCAAAGTCCAACATTACATTTAGAGCACACAGTGGTTGGTTTTTTCTTGCAGTTCTTGAACTGGCATCTTCTTTGTCGTCCCTCTGGGTTTTTCATCAATACATGTTCATTGTTCAGACTTAGGAGCTCTCTGTTACTTTGAATAAGACCACGTTGCCTGATATTATTCCTTGAAATTGTTACACCTAAATAACTAATTGTGACAGATCTTCTGAACTCCAAGAGGCCTTGTGCTTCATCAGGGCAGAACAGTTTTGAAATTTTCCAGGCCGCAATAAGAGCCGTTTCAAAAGAGTTTATGAAAAGTTGCCAGTACCATTTTTTTCCCTGTATGGAGGCAAAATATGTTTCCACATGCGCGTCGAATAAATCTACACCATTTTTATATTTATTGTAGGACGTGACACAAAAAGGAATATTAATTTCTTTCCTACCACCTTTTACTCTGCGCTCTACTTTGCTTTTTACTTTCGTTTCCTCAAAATTTGTCAGCAAAGATACCACACGGTTATCGTTCCAACGAACTGCGGCTATTGCATTGACTGCATCAAAACATGCGTTTGAACAACCTCTTTCTGTTTTAGCAAACTGTTTCAAAGGTGGCAATGGACATTTCGCCATCCGATTATCACGGACAGTTCCGGTAGCACAGAAACCTTTTTCCTTCAAGCGAACAAATAGTCCATGGGAAGTAAAAAAGTTATCCATATACACTCGGTGAAGTTTCGGATTTTTCACAGCAGAAAGCAAATTTTCCACCACACGTTGAGAAAGAGGCTCCATACTCTTTTCTGTAGCTCCTTGGTAAGGGATAATAGAAAAAGGATATCCGTTGTACGATGTTAACATCCATAATTTATATCCAAATTTTACAGGTTTGTTTTTCATAAACATCTTGCAACTGTGCCTTCCAAAATATCTGACCATTCTTTCATCGACGGTGAGATTTTCTGAAAATATACCAAACTGCTTCAAGGCTATGTTGAGTTTGTCATAAAGTGGTCGAATTTTATAATAACGATCTTGTGGATTAATTGAAGAATTATCATTAAAATGAATAAAGTGCTTGATTTCAGAATACCTTTTTCTCGACATAGCGTTGCTCACTAATGTAGTACCAGTGTCTGGTGCATTTTCCCAGTACATTTTTTCGCGTGGTAAAATATGATACCCACTAAAGAACATAACTCCTAGAAATTGCTTGAGTTCTGTTCCTGTAATGCTAAAAGAATGGCAGTTTTTTTGGGCTGCATACCGATTCGTTTCTATTACAGTATGAGATATCATATCATCAACCATCATGTGGAAGAGTTCAACTGGAGATTTTCCTGTAACCATGCTTATAATGTTTTCATAATCTCGTGTAGAAATTGAATCACTCGATAATTCAAATTTCGGTTCCCGTTTTACCCACTGGGGTTTTTTCGGTGCAAGATGACATTCTTTAGATTCATCTGATAAAATTTCAATAGTTCCAGCGGTATCTTGAATTTTAATTCCATCACACATTACTGGCATTTCACATTTTGTCGTTGAATCATCTATCTCTTCTTCATCACTAACAGAATCTGGATTAGGAGGAATAATAATAATTTCCGGATCCTCAATTTCCTCATCACTTAAAGAATTCATATATTCGAGAGCCTCTTGGGCTGTTAAAAAATTTCCGTGGCATTTTTACAGAAGCAAAATGCGGAGTAAAGTATCCAAATTCTTAGCAGAAAAATATAGAGCTGCACGTAGCACTAAACACTATAAAAATATCAGCTTAGCGTGAAAGTAATAACAAGTTTATCTTGCAATCCCTAGTTTTCCTGAATACAATAGCCATCTATATACCCTTTGTTGAGTCCAGGTGTGGGAACAGGTGTTTGAACTGGTTTTTATTGAAAGATAAGAAAAGAATGTGCGCAAGGAGTGCAATAGCGAATTCGAGGAAAAATAATCGGGATTGGACCGTTGTCCTAATTTTAGGACACCTTGTTTATACTTATAAAATACACGTGCAAAATATTTTTTTGGACAAAAATTTTGATCTATATTATTAGCGCTATATTTAAATTACAAGTAACCTCCACAATGTTTAAAAAATATAATAATAATAAATATAAAATTAAAGATTATAAAATAACAATTTTTAGGGGTTGCTGAAAATAAATTTTACAATACAATAAAATTTGGTTTCTTCTTTTTTTAAGTTTCTATACTAAAGTGAGTTTATTTTATAGGTGTTAAAAGAAAATAAACTCAAAAAATATTTATAACTTTACTATTAAATGGAGTTTTATTTGCTGTCCTATTTATAGGACAGCGGTCCAATATGGGTTAACCTGAATCAGTGGCCATTAGGATTTAACGACTCCGATTACTTTTTCAGCCATTTTCTTTTTCATGCCTTCCGAGTTCTCATACCCTGCCCTGTCGTATCCAGACAAGGCTGTTTTTGAAGTTAGGTAAATACCGTTTTTTTTATATAAATCAGATTTCCCTGAAAGGAAAAATATTCCTTTTGATAATATAGAAATAGAAATTTCATTCGAGAAATATGTTTCACGCAGTTCCATATTATATTAGGAAATATATAAATCGACGAGTATATGTATTTAAAATGCTTTATTATAATGCTCTATTCAAAATTTATGATATAAAAAATAATATATTTATAGGAGTTTTTTATGCGGGATGTAATCTTATAATTTCAGTTCTACTGCTTTTGATTTGGGATAAATAAAATTTGTATAATTTATTGAAAAAGTAATTTAAATTAATTACATTTATAACAAAATATAAAAGTTATAATAAAAATAATACTAGACGGTTACCTTTTAAAAATCTGAGTATTTAGAAAAAGTATTCTTGAATTACAAATTTGTACACATGTATATATATTTAAATCCTTTTTATAAATACCAACACATATTTTTAATCCCTGTCTACTAAGAAGAATTGTATACGCTTTCTATTCAAAGCATTTCTCAAATGAAATTAATTGTAGCTTAGTTTCCGTTTTCATGCATTCCTATTCCATTTTCTTTTCAAAATCTTTTTATTCCATTTTTCTCACCTATGCCTGCATTACACTAGTATACCAAGATTGATTAATAAATAAACAAAAAGTTTATTTCCTATGAGAAAAACCGTGTTTCGTCTGTTTAACCTGAATCAGTCACCATTAGGATTTAATGACTCCGATTACTTTTTCAGCCATTTTCTTTTTTATGCCTTCCGTGTTCTCATTTCCCTCCCTGTCTAGGTAAGGGTAATTGATTATTACGGAGTACTCGAATCTCCCAGTATTGAACCCTCAATGTACTGTAGGTCAGACACAGGCTGGTGGAGGCGGTATTATGCTTTGGGGGTACGTTCTCTTCGGCGTCTCTGGGACCCGTGGTTGTGGTAGAGCAGACCATGAATGCTACAGGGTATCTAAACATCATTGCGGATCAGTTGCACCCTTACATATCCTCTGTTTTTTCAGCTGGAAATGGAATGTTCCAACACGACAACGCCCCATGTCACAAGGCTAAAATTGTGTTGGAGTGGTTACAGGAACATGATGCTGAATTCCAGTTAATATCATGGCCACCTAACTCACCGGATCTCAGTTCGGTAGAACACATTTGTAATATCATGGGACGGTAGCTCAGAGTTGAAAGACAACCAATTAGCAATATCTCATAATCCATGCCAAGGTGGGTTGAAGCTGTGTTGCTCACCAAATGTGGGTCAACTGTTTATTGACAGGTGGCCATTATGTTTTGACTCTTGAGTGTAATTCAATACCAAAATTATCAAACTGGAAATATCTTAAAAGCTTAAAATTAAAGTTTATAACAAAAAAATATAAATATAAAATAAATAAATAAAAAATAGGTTTAAGTCCAGTAAAATAATGTTATCTGAATAAGAATTATAATTTCAAAGAATAATTCTGCATTTTAATGGTACACATAAATCTATGACTGAGAAACCATTTATGACAAAACACTTTTAAATAAACTGATAATTAAATAAATTAAATGAATAAAATAAAATAAATAAACTGTAATAAAGTAAACTGATTTTATGTGCTACCATATTGTTGTCGGGATATATCACAAACGACTAACTATAACTCATAAGGACGTTAAAAGTTGCCAGCGATAGGAATTTTTTACCAGAAACTCTCTTTTATGTCACGTCATAATGACGATTTCTGGCATCAGTATGACGCGTATGTCACCTGTGACATATCTCGACTTCATTAAGGTGTGCTAACATATGGCAGACATAAGTCACAGGCGACTTCTGCGTCATAATGATATTACAAATCGTCAATGTGATATCATAAGTCGCCATAGAGAAGTATTTATGGTACCAAATTCCCCTTTCTGGCTACTTTTAAAGTCATTATGGCGCTATGGTCACCTGTGCCATTTCTCAACTGGAATATGGAAGCAACCATTGTAGCGCTTTTTGAGTGCTAACATATTACGGTCGAGATATGTCACAAGTGACGTCTGCGTCATAAAGATGTCACAAGTCGTCATAATGACATATGAAGTAACAAGAGAAGAGAATTTATAGTACTAAATTCTCATCTCTGGCGACTTTTGGTGTCATTATGTCGCGGAAGTCGCCTGTGACTTATTTTGACTGCAATATAGTAGCACTCTTTTTTTGCGCAGGCAAACGTGATGTTTTTTCTCTAACTATAACTGTTACCAAACACTTGTATAATTTTTTAAATTACAAATGACCTTTAAAATCAACCTTCACATAAACTAAAGGACATACAAAGCGATTGCTTTAATTAGAAATTAAAGTAATTGAAGGAAAGAAATGGCAAAACACGTTCATTGAAGCATATGATAAATTTGAAACTAATATTTTTCTACTTACTGTTGTCATAAAAAAGTTTCTAAACATAAATAATTGAATTTAATCTCTCTAACTCACAAAAATTAACTGATTGACAGGTTCACATAGCTAACATCCAGATTAAGTCCGCATACGTGTCGGAAACGTCCAGAGAAAACCTAATTTGGGAAAGAGCCATCACATGAAAATGATAGATCGCGATTATTCAGACTCTGATATTAAATCATCAAATCTCAAGATTATTTGATTTCCCAGACGTGTTCATGACAATCCGAACTTCTTATTTCATTTTGAGTAAATCAGTTGATATTTCCTTAACTGATATGTCTAGAACACCTTTTGTGCATTTAAAAAATCGTAGAATGTTTTATTTATTTAAATAATATTATACCAGGAAAACTAAGTCAATTTTTGCAGCTTGTTTAAGTGTTTAGGCCTTAAATTAATGCTTAAAATTCTAAAAATATGCATTCATCAACACAAGACAAAAAATGTCAAAGTTAAATCTTTGCCACTAGGTGCGAATTAGAATTTTTCTAAATATTATGTTGTTCACTATGGCTTGTAAATAACCCGTATGTACAATGCTTGTCAACCCTTGCAATATACACCACATTCGAAACATTTAATAAGAAATATTGAAAATTTACAAGCATGTGTAATACTGAAAATTTATTAGCATTTGTAAGCAGTAATTTCACTTGAATGACTGAAGCATGAAATGAAAGTTATGCAGTGTGCTACTTTATATAAACTTTATGTACAACGCTTATTGTATACCATTTGTATAGTACAAAGAAAATCATTGTACACAAAAATTTAATAAGGTATACTGAAAATTTACTGGCATCTGCAAGCAGTACGTTGACTTGAATAATTGAAGCATGAAAGGAAAATAATGTAGGGTGCGACTTTATATAATTTTTATGTACAACAATCGTTGTCGACCATTTGTATAGTAAAAAGGAAATAATCTGTGGAGAATTCGTTTCTCAAATTGCGTTTGTTTTTAAAATATTCGGAGTTGCGGGATTCTTTGGAGGATATAATAGTAAATAAAATATTGTATATGGTTCTAAATTATTTTACTTTTTAATTAAAATATTGTTAATTGGAAAAGTATGTATAAAAGAAAAAATTAAATAAAATTAAGATCAAAACAAAATTTTACAGAAAGCAGCTATTAAAATTCAGCAAGTCTAGCATATGTATTAGAACTATAATAAATATAACCATCATTCTTGATTTTGATAGTGACTCGTTTTTCTGAACTAAAAATTCGTGGAATATTTTAACCCTACTAACTGATAAAAGGTTATTAAGTTTTGTACCCCAAAATACTAATCATGAATACCAAAAATGATTAGATTTGTTCTACAACTCTTAAAAATATTTATAGAAAAATTGTATACACAACTGAGACAAAAATGATGAAAATGGATATTGTAAAATGTTTTTATAAATCCCCTATTTTAGAGCAGGGATAAATTTATGTGACAGATAAATGGGAACTTTAGGATTCCATCGACAGTGTGTGAGTTATTGCAATTAATCTGTTACACATTTCGTAAATTTGCATGATGTTTTGTCCTTTATTGTGTATTTTATTGAATAATTTATGTAATCAAGTTTAGTTTGGAGCTTCTTACATGAAATTAGGTGAATTAGCCGAGTTTTATGATTTGTAGTATATATTTTATTGTAATTCAATGAGAACTCACCAAATTGGCGAGATATTGGCTCCTTAACGATGTTATAAGGATGCCAATTTTTGGCACCAAACTGGCGATATTTGATATTTGATATTACAACTTGGTGTCGGTTTTGACGACCGTTTGTCCATAGTACCTTTTAGAACATTCCATTCTTTTGAAAGCCTATATAAATGGATGCGGATGTCAGCTTAAACCCGTATTAGTGTTCACACCTGTGTTATTTCGTGTGAGAGTTCTGTATTGATTGTATTGTCGCCAACCTAGTCCGTTTTTCGTCGCATTGGCTGTTGTAAACGTGCTTTCACTGTAATACAAATAAAATTTTGTTATTCTGATGTCCTGTATTTAAAATCCACTCAAACCACGAAAGCTACGCTTGGAAAATTCGTAACAAATGCATAGATCTGTTTACAGAGTGTGATATGTCTATGTTTAGAGCTGGAACTAAAGATGTTAAGTAGCGTTACATGTATCGATATAATAATACATTATAGCAGTGCAAAAGCATTTTCGAACTATAATGTTTTAATTTTTTTTTAATTTTATATAAAAAATATTAAACCAACATGCCGACTAAGCATTAGTAATTAATCAGTGTTAATGTTTTTATAAACATTCGTTCATGTTAATTTCTATCAAAATTAATATATCTTCAACGTCAAAATATTAAGGATATAACCTCTGCACAGTACATCACTATTAAGGATTATGATATGTCAATTTATTTGCCTTCCCTAGAAACGTAAATTGGCGAAAAAGATCTTTTCCGCATTACGAATTTAGTATATCAATTTATTTACTTTGGCTAGAAACGTAAGTTGGCGATAAAGGTCATGTTTCTCATCACGATTTTAGTATATCAATTTACTTGCCTTGGCTAGAAATGTAAATTTGCGGAAAAGATCATTTCCTCATCATGAATTTTGTGTATCAATTTGTTTGTCTTTTCTAGAACCGTAATTTGGCGAAAAAGATCGTTTCTTCATCACGAATTTGGTTTATCAAATTATTAGCCTTGGCTAGAAACACAAATTGGCGAGAAAAATCGTAACGTCTGCTTTAACGCCAATACGCCAATTCAGTAGACCAACTTTTAAGCATTTCGGGTAACAAAGTTCTCCATAACGTAAAACTCGAGGTATAACAGAATTCGCGAACTTGTGGTATGGCACTAAATCTGATTATATGCGATACAATCTTGCTCATATCTCATGTTTCATACTAATGTACTGGTCAGTAACAGTAGTTCAATCGTGACAGTCCACTGGTCTTTCCTTCCAATTACGGTTCGGCGGTTGTCATGGCATCGTGGAACATTGATTCCATTAACCTTAGACAGATGGCGCTCGTATAGCTAAAGACTAAAATTTGCTCAGCAGGGCACTAGAAGATTTGATAGAGTTTCTTCTATAATTGCTTTATCTTCAATCATTACGGATTCCAATTCTGATGATTTATTACTTTAGAGTTTAACTACGTCTATTTCGGTGACATAATGTTGTCTTTACGTGATGAATTCTTGCGATTTGATAACTTTTAATGTAGTTTTAAGTATGTTCTTTTTTTTATCATTTTCTCATTTCATTTAGTGGTTTACACGTGGTGATAATTGAAGTTTATTTCCTGGTAACCGGTTCTAAAGTGATTTACTGCACTAACGTTGTTTAGATTCAGTTATTAATTCTGTAGAGTCTATATCAATATTTATTATATATAGTTTTTCTATAATGCTAGAGTAGTAAAATTAAATAAGTAAAATTCATCCAAATTCTTTGTACAGATTATAAGTGCAGCCTCTTTAAATAAATAAGACAAACGTAAAAAAATGTGCAAGTAGAAGATTGAAATAAAAACACATGGTTTGTACTAAGTATTATATTTTCCTCAATATTTATATTATTTGTATCAGGGGGAACAACTTCTCAACTACGAAAATCCACTTCACTTTATATAACACATAATTTGATAGCCATATTCATATGATATAGACATTTTTGAAGAATTTAGGTCAGAATATTTTATTTTTGCTTCCATATATAACTATACTCAAACATGTATATATTTAATAAGATATGTTTAAAATCTGATCCTTGCCTATTTTTACACCAGAAATATTCCCTATAAAATAATAGCCTAAGTTATCTGCCAGTCTGTCCTCGAATTTTTAAAGCGATTGGACATGGAATGGATAGATGCATCCATATTAGATTCTGGATGAGTTAGAGTTATCAAAATTCAAAGAAAGTAGAGTTTATCATTTCCTAAACTATAGAACCGATTCTAAAATAAATTGCTATAGATATGCTTTATATCGCAGCAAAATATACTGTCATCTTTAAAACGTTCGAAATAAACCCCTTTGCGAGCGTTTAGTGCTATTATTCCCCATTTTCCGCGGTTAAGAGCAGGTGATTAAAGTTAATTTATCACATAATAAATAGGTAAAAATAATATTTATTCTTATGACGCCCTTCCTTTAACCATCTTATTAAATCATTTCTTATTTTAAATTATTTAAATATCGTCTGCATTATTTTCATACGTTTTATCACTGAACTTTGATATTACTTATGTAATTTTCTTTTATATTTGGTTTAAATAATAGATTAGGTACATATGTGATAGATATAAATTTTATCATCGATTATTTTTTGTTGCAATGAAAATTTTTTCACCGGTATTAACAACAAATATTACAAAAAATTACAATTTTATTAGATCTTTACAAAATATTGTATCCTTCCCTAACAGTCAAAACAGTCATCTTTAACCTAAATAAGAAATGATATCTTTACCCAGGCATTCCGAGTACTTCAACTGGTGTGGTGAAACATCACAATGAAGAATATAAGTATCAGAACGAGGGTTTCTAATTAACAGAACAAATTCGAACCGTCATAAGATTCAATTCATTCCAATTTGGCTTGGTTTGGTTTCGAAATTAACAGAACCGATTCAAACCGTCATAAGATCCAATTCATTCCAATTTGCTTTGGTTTGGAGCGCTACGGTCAACTTTTTTGCATTACAAGAGTTTATTTACCCGTACCTACTGCTTAAAGTTGATTCCAAACGACTACGAACAACCATGTGAGAATGGGATTGAAACCCGTGAACTCCGGTACCAAATATCAGCACCCTAGCAATTCGGCCATCGTTCGGCTTCATTCCAATTTGAAAGGGGGGGCAAAAAAGAGCGTCAAGTGGTAGAGAATAAGATGTTTTGTCTTTTACCCGATGTGATCCGTGCAGGAGAACCGAATGATGGCAGAATGGTTTATCGCTACTCTTCGATACGGGTAATCGCGGGTTCGAATTCCGCTTATAGCATGGATGTTCCTAGTCGTTCGTAATCGGTTTTAAGCAGTAG
>CM063499.1:23823358-23828358 GCA_032207245.1 Pardosa pseudoannulata
AATCTGAAAAATAAAAAAAGAATAAAGTTTGAAGTATGTCTTACAAACTGCACATAAAAGAAAATGTCCGTAAGGCGTAAGAAAAACTTTAGAATGAAAGAATGAAAAATAAGCATAAATGAACAATTTTTTAGCTCAAGGAAGCAAGCAAAGTGTGTAGAAATAGGCAAAAGAAAAAAAATAAATCCACGTGACACACGTTTCCTAGATATTCAGCCACGGTGCACCTCTGTATAAAAAATAAATGCGTAAAAAGTTCTTGATGATAGGCGTACGCGATGGAATGGAAATGTCGCCAAACGGAAATGAGATTTTGAATTCTGAAGCAGCACTCGATATTTGCAGTTTGTTTTGCCCATATATTTTACACCTTGTTTGTATTTTCTTTATCTTTTGGCAAAAAAAACTTTCGAATATTTTACGAAATAATATGAAGGTGGTATTTTATTTAGAACAAAACATGCGGTACTGTAGTGGTTCTTAAATATATTAATTGAATCCTTAAAACAGCATGTTTTATAAAAGGAATATAAATATTGGTATCATTAGTTCATTTTACCTAACATTTGTATTTTATTTCATTTATTTATGTTAATATGTTATATCTATAATGATGTAAAATTAATACTTTCTCTTTCATAACATAATTGTAAATAGGTGTCAGGATTGCATCGGATATTCTGTTCTTTAGAATGGCAACATTAAAATGAGGTAGAAGTAAATAAAGGCATTGAATAGTGTACTTGCATAATAATTAATATCACAATTTATTTATACTCTTGCCTTATGAATCGAGTTACGATTGTGTGTGCCACTTTCAATGAAAGCTTTTCTCATGCGACATGACCAGAAGCAGTTTCATCACGGGCTAAATTGTAAGCAAACCAGTGGACATTAATAGTACTGCATTTACTATTTAAAAAAACCACAGAATTTGATAATTATATTTCATTTCATTTTTATTACAAAAACTTATTAATGTTTTTATTTCACATAATATTATTTCTATGGTTGTGGTTATATAACAAAAGTAAAAATTTTCAGTCTTTTAAATATTTTCTATGTAGAATTTATTGTGTGAATAACCTATAAGTGAATAATGTTATAATATTAGTCAAAATTTTCTTCTTCAATAGTATCGCTTTCATCACTAACTATATTTTGCACACGTTTTTTTTTACAGGACAAACTACAATGCTATCTTCAGATGTATCCAAATCGGTATCTGCTTCAGTTTCTAAGGTATCATCAGGACACTTTCCAGCACCGTTATTAGTATCAATTTTCCTTTTTGCCATTAGGTTCAATTTTTAGATTTTTTAAAGCACCAACAGTTAATTATTTATTGCATATAATATAATACTCTATTGCAATTACGCCTAAGAATAAACGACCATCTCTTATATTGCAACTGTAACAAACAATAACGCAAAAACAAAAACTTTCTCGCGATAAAAACAATAACATGTCAGGTACGAGCTTTTCACTTTGGCCAGAAAAAATCATCACGTATCTGACACGAGCTTTTCACTTTAGACAGAATAATCACGTGTGTGATACGAGGTTTTCATTTTAGTCACAGCAGTACGATCACGTCTCCGTGTGTTGTTTTAAGGCAAAGGTGTTAAACCAACCAATGTATATTCTCTAATGGCTGGAATAATGCTATACAAGGGTAGCAACTCCCACCCCCCTCCATTCTTTGCACAGTGGAAGAGACACATTGTCCACTTGATCGTTAAGGTATCGTTCCTTTTCCCTTTAGACTTGGCTAAGTTGCATTCTGAATATAGGTATCTTCATTAGAATGCAGCTTAGAGGGAAGCTTGTTTGTGGTGTCCGAGAAAGCTCGATCCGCCGTCATTGGAGCAATGTTTGGCCACTGTCATAACGTTCCATTTAGTTAATTTTAATTCTGTTCCATTTAGTTCCCATTTAAATCTATAAGCTTCCCTTAAAAATTCCCTGTTTGTAACTTTTCTGCCATGTTCCCAAGTATCACGTTGGTGAAGCGAAAAACCTATTTTTATTGCATAAGCCGCTCTGGATATTCAATCAGATGACATCACACATACCAGAAGCGTCACTTGGTGTTCTCCTTGGCGAGCGCTGCATTGCAATAGTTTTATAATTTCGCCCTTTTCATGATATGACATATCCCCACTCCACACATTGGCATGTTTTAGTCCTGCCCTTGGCTTTTTTCCCCCGTGTCACTAGGCAAAAGGAATGTTGATGAGCTTTCCAGACTGGCGGTTCTCAACCAAACAGACAGGATGGAAAAGAGAGAGAGACCTGGATCCCGAAACGAGAAAAGGAGCTTCGAGTTCCGTCCTCCATAATCATCTTACTTTTTTCAGTCCATTTTTGTTTTCTCCTTTTTTATTAATTTTTATCTTTAAAAAAATTCAATCAATTGGCTTCTATTAATTTTTATTTAAATTTTATATTAATATCAATAAAATGTATTAATTCAGTAACTTCTCCTTTCCTTTTTTTTAATGCGTATTGTGTTTTTTTTTACTTTAAGATTTAAACGTAAGTTGGTGAAAAGCCAAATTCAATTTATATATTAAACATTGGGTTAAGGACATAACGCGTATTACCACTATACGTCCCCCACTTAAGTAATATATTATTTATTCTCATTTCTATGGGTTTCTTTTTCAGGTACAAACCTTTTTATGTTTTGCTCGACTTCTAGTACCCCATAGAAAACCCTAATTCCACAGTAACCACACCATACCAGAGGCACAAAATGGCCAAGATAGCAGCGAACAGGTGGTCATCCACGACATCGACCCAGAGAGTTTTGGCTAATTTCTCGACCAACTGTAAACGGGAGTCGTTTATGTCGGACTTTTGGGTAACAAAGCCTTGTGTCTGTATGCGGCGGCTGACATGTAACACTTCCCCACCTTCAAATCGAAACGCGTGGTGTACATACACAAAATCTGGCCTGTGTCTTCTTTTACTGTATGTCAGTGGCACAGGAGACCGAAAAAAGAAGCTTACTGAATGTGTTGGTGCAATTCTCAAGGAAAATACAATGGACAATTTTATCTTCGAAATGGTAGAAGTTAATGATTTACAACGGCCCTTATGTCAACATGTTTTTACTCAATTTCTCGTGCTTAGATGATAGTGAGACATGCTGTACACTTGATATTTTACAGTATCTTTTCTTTTTACTTCAGACTTAGATAAGTTGAATTATAAATTTTTCTATTTTCTGCAGAAGGATGTGTGCCAGTGATGCTTATTTTGTGGTATCCAAGAAAGATTTCCGATTCCTAGGCCCACCTCCCTGCCCGCACAGCCGTTTGGAATTCTTTATTGCCACGGTTGACACAGCAATTCATAATTCATAACGTCAAGAGTGCCAAGGTGTTACTTTTCATAGCGTTCAAATGAGGAGAACAGCCAGAGAAATATATCGTTTATAGAAAACTATACAAGAACTTTTTCACCACTGTAATATTGTTTTATATATTTAACACTCTAACACTGTAAGCAATTTCGGGAAGCTTCCTATTCTTTTCTTATTGTATGGTACAGAAAATTGTTTAACGATTTGATAGTAAAGAATAAATTCTCTAGTACGGTACATAATAAGGCGAAATGAGTTGGTTGTAAAGAAAAGTACTAAGCCATTTACGTTCTTCAATTAATCTTACGTACAACAGACTTCACATCATCCGAAATTTAAAAGTACCATTTTAAATTGTACAATATAGTCAGATAACTCTCTTTTGGTGAAATTAATTACACAGTTCTAAAACGAAATTTTTATAATTTCTGGTTAAAGATTTGTCATCCTTATTCTTGTGAATTGTTACTATTAAATATCCCTTTTACATAAAAGTGTGTGTTCTAATGTGTCTTTTTTCACAGATCATCACTGTATCTCGTAGAATCAATAAATATAGGACAGAATTACCTGACACCACTTTGTATGATACTACAGTCAATGCGTTAAAGAAACCTCATCTGATTATTGTGTCACGTCATATATTAAGAGAAGTATTAACATTACAAATCGAGTTTGGTAGGTAATACATAAATTTTATTATTGAATTTTATCTTTAAAAAATAAGGTAGCAGTTTCGAAATTTAGGAAGAAGTAATTTATCTACACATACAAATGTTTACAACTTGCTTTAAAGCATTTTTTTGCATTAAGATATCAAATGAATACATTATGATGTAGAAAAACGTAGTAAATGAAAATTGTGACAAACCAACTGTTTAGATGAAATATTGGTGGGCCCACTAAGTTTTTTGCCATAAAATCTTGATAGTTAATTTAGACCTTATTATTGTAAATCTGTTTTATTTTCTTTCAGTTAAACAGTCTCATGCGTTGTAATTTACTATTTTGTGAAAGAATCACGAATATAAAGGATTATAATATGCAAAACAGGAATATTCTTTCTGTTAGGAGAGTACAATATTAATTCGCCAAATATTGTTAAATACAGAGTGAGTTTTTAAATTCACAATATTCAAAGCCACATGTTGCTCGACCTAAAGATTAGAAGGACCAAACTTGATAAGGTGTCTAATAATGACATTAATAATTCCATAAAAAAATAGTTAAAATTTCTTAGATCTCTTGCCATTATTAGTATTCATAAGAAGTTTGATACCATTTGGGTTGATAGATCAAGCTACGGGTGGCTCTGAATATTGTCTTTTTGAAAATAAAATAACCCTGTATATGTTTCATTGGTAGTCAAATAGTTAAACTCACACATATAGAACAGTGTAGTGTATGACACAAATAAATAAAATACTAAAATATTGTAAATAACTATTGTTTTTATTTTGCTATTTTCGATGGATAGAGATGATGATCTATACATATAAATTACTGGATGAGATATTTCAAATTGAACATTGTACAATGATATATTCGTATTTATTTCGACAGCTATCGGTTGCTTCCATAGGCTGTTCATTGTTGCTGGACTTCAGGCTGGTATTCGATGGAGTACTGG
>CM063499.1:23833358-23835858 GCA_032207245.1 Pardosa pseudoannulata
TATATATTAGAAAATTAAATTTATACAAATATTTGTGACCATAAAATATCTTTGAAGATTTGTATAATTTCATTATAAAAATTATATAAGAGAAATAATTCATTATAATATAATGTAACTGATACAAATTAAGTGACTTACTCAATTTCAGAATTGCTGAGCATCTGTTCCTCAGCTAGCGGCCAAACATCATAATAAGGGCAGAGAGAACTGCATAGAAAATAAAATGAATGTAATAAATAGAAAAATATATATATCAATCTTTTAATATTGATTCAACATTCACAAATATTAAGACATATCAATAGAACAGCATGTCGTGGATAAAAGCGAATAGAATAGAGAATTTATATCGCACATCAAGAGTGAAACCATAAATATTATCAAACGAATAGTATTTTCAGGTAGATAATTAGTCAAACAATCAAATACTTTCCTGCTTGTAACATGGGTTGTTATATAAACATGCTATAAAACAGTCTACTAACAAATAATTAAACATGCCTACTATAACATGTTCGTCCTGGAAAGTGTAAAATTTCCTTGCAGTGATTCTTTGACACAAAACTCATGTTTCGATCAGTACGGAAATGATATTTCCATGGAATTGAGTTCGATACAGGATGTATTGTTTTTAGTATAATAATCTAAATTACAGACTAAGAAAGTGCAGTTAACGGATTCTAAAGAAAGTCGAAAGGCGGCTTTCGTCCACACCAATAGTTCGACTAAATTCCTCTTAGCATACTGATTACCGAGTTCTTCTCACTACGGTTTAACAGATTAAGAGAAAACTAATTAAAATAGTTAAGAGACGAATGAAAAATCAAAATGGATATTTTTTGCATGTACGTTCAAAAATAATGTTAAAACCGCCTAAATGATTAAGAAATGATCAAAATTGTGAACTCTTTCCCGATTACATGGTTTGCTGTTCTACGTACAAGTATGTAAAGACAGACACATACAAAAAATTCAGACAAGGAACTTACGTTGCGTCCTCTACCAAGTATTCCGGTATAACATCAAAAATACTGCGGACGGAAGGCAGTCTGAAATTCTGAAAAATAAAGAAATGAATTGTAGTCACGTGAGCTAACCTTGACGAAATGTCTGTCAAAGAATCCAGTCTATCGCAAATCATTTTAGAGTGTAAATGTAAGACTGAAAATTTCGTTTTGTGTATGTTTTTCATAAAACTTGAATATTTCGAATATTAAATAGTCCCAGGGTTTGTTCTGTGAAACTGTTGTTCTCAAATGAAATTTACGTTTATTCTAAAAGAGATAATTAAAAAAACAGAAATCTATACAACTTATAAAATAAAATAACTTATTTTCCATAAAATGTAGAATGTGTTGTTTTAATATTTTTAATAAATTTAGGAAACATGTTTTGTTTAACATTGTACACTTGTACTTACATATTTTGTATATTTAAGAAGTATTTGAAAGAGATCAAGGTAGCTATAAAAATTTAAAAAAATATATTAAGTCTCGATTTCAACATATTAGTTAAAAATTACCAGACATTTTTGGTTTTATACAGGATGCACAGTAAAATCCACAACCAGCCTTTGACTCTGTAGTTGTTGGTCGTAGATATATTTTAAATTTCAAGAGGTTTAAAATAAGATAATGATTCCTTTTATTGTATTATCACTCCTACTTTGAAATGCAGTGATATCCGGTGCCCGTAAACTATCATTTAAGTCAAATCCAGATATTTATCCAGATCCAGTTAATAGTACTTAATTCAATAAAAATGGAATTAAGTGCTATTAACAAGGGATAAGTAAAAAAAATGTTGGATCTTCCCCTTTAACTTGCATTAAAGAAGCAATTCTTACACATATATATCTCGGAGGTGGTGTAGGGTTTCTAACCTTCCATAAGAATTGCAGTATAGATTCATCTCGCAATTTGGGACGCGAGGCCCGGTGGATGCCCTCAGATCCTTGATCAGGAATTCATTGAGGAAAGTTACAAATATCACTCCCATTCTCTCCGTTAGAATATTTATTGGGTTAATTCCCAGTGAACGGTACGCTCCTTGTCCGCCATCTTGTTTTTGGTGACTATTGGCGAAACACGACTCCGCGAAGCACACGCCAAGTACCTAAGCCTAACACGCAGCGGGACACCGACCGTTCGCCATCGCAAAATCGGAAAACGTGACACCGACGATGTTCAGAGGGCGAGCGGTCGATGTATCTTCGTGCTAGACCTAGAAACTCAGCGTGAACTCTATGGAGTCGTGCTCCGAAAATAGTCACCAAAAACAAGAAAATACAACAAAACAACAATAAATTTCAAAAATTTTAGAAAGACAAAAAACACTTTCATAAAATCAACAAAGGCATAAACACTTCCGATAACGCACACAAACCAAAGGAGAGAACGAGGTTACCATCATTTAACGGGAGAGAAAGGGTGAAGTTGACAAGGAGAAAATAAGTATCGCCCGAGAAATGGCGCCAAAAATACGCCAAAAAAAATCG
>CM063499.1:23845858-23853358 GCA_032207245.1 Pardosa pseudoannulata
ACAAAAATATAGGATTGCATTATACAAAAAGTAGATACCCTTTTCTTTAGGATTGTACGATGATAATTCTCCAAATATTTTTAAATATAGAGAATGTTTTTAAACTCACACTATTCAAAGCCACATGGAGCTCAACTTAAAGCCGAAAAGTACCAAATTTGATAAAGAGACCAATGATAACTTGGAAGTATAATTACATGAAAAAAATAGTTAATTATTCTTACTTTTCTTGTCATTATTTTCATACCATTTGGGTTGTTAGATCGAGTTACGGGTGGCTCTGAATATTGTCAGTTTGAAATTAAATCACCCTAAATATGTTTCATTGGTAGTCATATAGTTAAACTCACACATATAGAACAGTATAGAGTATGTCACAAATAAATAAAACATGACTCAAATATTGTAAATAACTATTGTTTTTATTTTTCTATTTTCGATGGATAGAGATGGTGACCTATACAAATAAATTAATGCATGAGACATTTCAAATAGGACATTGTACAGTGATATACTACTATTATTTTAGACAGTTATTGGCTGTTTTCATAAGCTGTTCATTGTTGCTGGACTTCAGACTGGTATTGGATGGGATTACTGGATCACAGTCTGTTACTGATCTGCAGATTGTTTTTGGATGGTCTATGAAACTGAAGACTATTGTTGCACTGGAGACTGCTATTTGATGTATTACAATCTTTAAGGCTGTTACTGGATACCAGAGTTCATTTTCAAGAGCTGTGGAAATGTAAATTGCTATTCTTCTTCAGACTGCTATTGGATGGTATATTTGATAGCAGATATTACAAGACTTCAAAAGGGTATTAGCATGCTATTTTTAGACTGTAAACTTTTATTGGCAGAAGAATAGTGAAGACTGCTCTTGGATGGACTATGAAACTGCAGACTGATATGGCACTTCTGAATGATATTGGTTACTGCATGGTAAGCTGTTTCTTGACTACAGATTTCTATTGTATGGACTATAGAAGTGTAAACTGTTACTGCACTTCAGAGTGTTATTAGATATATCACTGGTTTTAAGACTGTAACTGGACACCAGACTGTAATTGCAGGAGCTATAGAACTGGAAACTGCCATGTCTATGGAACTGAAGACTGTTGCACTATAGACTGCTATTTGATG
Organism: Pardosa pseudoannulata; assembly: GCA_032207245.1. Lineage (NCBI taxonomy): Eukaryota > Metazoa > Arthropoda > Arachnida > Araneae > Lycosidae > Pardosa > Pardosa pseudoannulata. Next base: position 23,847,005 of record CM063499.1, read on the forward strand.
TATTACAATCGTTAAGGCTGTTACTGGACACCAGAGTTCATTTGATGGATCTTCGGAACTGTAATTTCTATTCCACTTCAAACTGCTTTAGGGTGGGACATTGGTGAGAAGACGTTGCAAGATTTCAAATGGCTATAATTATGCAATTATTAGACTGTAAAATTTTTCTGGCAGGAAAATCGTTAAGCCTACTTTTGTATGGACTATGGAACTGTAGACTGATATTGCACTTTATGATATTATACTGGTTCCTGATATTGTACTGTATGGTAAGCTGTTTCTTGACTGCAGTTTGCTGTTTTATGGGCTATGGAACTGTAGACTGTGTTGCACTCCAGAGTGTTAGTAGATGTATCATTGGCTTTAAGGCTGTAACAGAACACCAGAGAACTTTCGCAGTAGATATGGAACTGTAAACTGCTATTCTATTTCATTCTTCTGTTGGATGAGGTATTGGACAGTGGAATTACAAGACTTGAGATGGTTATTAGCAGGATATTTTTAGACTGTAAACTTTTACTGGCAGGAAAATTGTTCAGACTGTTTTGTATGGGCATTAGAAGTCTAGAATGATGTTGCACTTCAGACTGCTGTTGCATACTGCATGTTAAGCTGCTTCTTGAATATATATTGCTATTGTATAGGTTATGGAACTGTAGACTTTTATTGCACTTCAGATCAAATACTGGAAGGATGTCAGTGGACCCCAGACTGCAAAGTATTTATAATGGAACTGTAGAGTGCGATGAATTTCAGGCTGATATTGGATGGTTTATTGGACTGTAGACGTTACAGGAATTCAGACTGCTGATAGATATTTTTCTCATTAGACTGTAACTTTTCACTGGCACTAGAATGGAGGATCTCTTTATCATTTCTTCTGCAAAGGAAAAAGTGAAAAACTTTAGAATGAAAACATTTTTTATAATTCCGTTTCATTTATGCAAGAACAGAGGAATGGTGCTGGTAATTTTTATTTAAAGTCACACACACATGTAACAATTTTATATCTTAAAAACATACTATTTTTCATATTATATTAACAACATAATAAAAATATCAAAGTAAAATTTAAAGGGAACTTTTTATAAATGAAAACTGTATTCCTAATTCTTTTACTGTTAACAATAACTAATTTTTTGTCAGAAAAAGACTAATCCAATTTTAAAGAAAACGGTACACATAAAATATATTAAGTATAATAATTTTATTGCCCTGATACGTTTAAAGAATATGTTATATTATAAGTAAAAATTACTATTTTTATACCTTTATTTTAATGCATGTCATTTGGAAAATAAGTCTTAGATGCTTCAAATAATTTTAATTTTGTTCAATTTTCTAACTGACGCTTTTACTAGACTCTACAGATTTAGACACTAAAAAATACGTCATAAATATGTTTTCAACTATTTCAGATTAACGTGTTCGAAGAAAAAGAACACATATATTTAGAGAAAAGTTATTTTTAAATTTTTACTCTAAATACTCTAAAAATCAGTTGCTAAAATGTAATTCGAACAAATTAAATAATGCGTAATATGTCAAAATTTTATAAATGTTAGGTAACAAACTGAGATTTTATGTAGATTTTTAACGGAAATTTGATATTTTTAAGACTTTTTAAACCAGTGAAATCTTTAAAAACAAAATACTTCATTTTACATATAGTTGTAGGGGGATTGTTGTGTGGGTAGAGAAGTGAGTCACGTGACATTAAATTCTTAAAGCGTCAAATGAAATATCGTACTTACCTTTTTACGGCAGAAGCAAGATGTTAATAATCGTCGTAAATTCCGAAATCGTTTTCGCTTCTGCAAAAAGAAATTATATGATATATACATATGTGCATGTGTTTGTAAATATTTATATATATATGTATCATAACGCACTGAGAATATAGATTAAGGGAAGCAATAACACTTTCTATGAAATGTAATTATTTTTAAATCGAATTAAAATTGGAAAAAAAAATCTAGTATTACAATAAGTTTTTAATAGTATTATTACACACATATACATATTTCACTTACTGGAATTTTTACCACATCCGGGACAATATTTTCGTCACAGTCGGGTGTTTCAGTCATAATCGGGGTTTCGTCACATTCGGGAGATAGGACAAGATTCGAGAGTGTTTCTTCAGTCATATCACTGCGATGGGAGGATAATTTGTTTTATAATGTAATAAAATATTTAACATAAGTACAAAAAGTGAGTAAAATGTAAATTGGAAATTATATATATACATATAAGAATGTTATATAATTTATATTATTTACACAAACATACCCGCATACACACATAATAAATATATATGACATGAGGCATTTTCGTGATCTCGAAGGGAGTTCCAAACTAATATTTTAGCCCTATACTCGTGGAACGAGCTGAGTAGACGAGGAGGTGAAAGTTATAGATACAATGGAATTTTTAGATCAAAGTAACGTAGTTTATTCATGCTCGATTCTCACGAGCGAACAGTTCTCAAACACTCTACATTTTATTTTAACAGTTGTTTGTACCAGCCAATCAGAAATTACCTACAAATCCCTAAGGTCACGCCGATCACGTATTTTACCGTTAAAATCTAATTTAAGTTACTTTAGAAACCCGAAGAAATCCACAATGGAATGTTCGAGAACAAATTCATTATCTAAGGTTGCTGGAATAGAATGCCAGAAAGATAGAAATGGAGCAGAAAGTTAAAAAAATATTATTACAGATATATGTATGTATATATATATATATATATATATATATATATATACTTAAATAATATACTGTGTGTACACACAATATATATATATATATGTGTGTGTGTGTGTGTGTGTATTTTTCTTTATACAAATAGCGGACCGCAATTTAAAATGGTGGTGCATAGCTATATGTTACAAAATTAATGCATTAACCAATGTATTAACAGTCAGCTTTCACGACGAGATTATTTAAAATTATTTAAGGGGTGGTGAAAGTGAATATTTAAAGTTTCAAAATTAAAGTTTCCCTATACATACAACAAACAGAAACAAACAAACTTGTGAAAATATGTTAATGCATGGATAAATTAATCCTTCTCAGAAATATGTACACTCAAATATTCCGCGATACAATGATTACTTTACATCGTATGGAAGAATATATATTTAATAAGGAAAATAAACTCACGTGTTGCTAGGGCATGCTTGCGTTTCCTCAAAAACAGGGATAAGAGCAGTTCTCAATTTTGCCAAGATGGCGTCTTCATCATAAAAGTCAAAAGCCTCTGCGATATCTTCATACGGAAACATTTCTTCATTTCTTAATTTCAAGCTGAAAAAAAAATTTAAGAAGAAACGTATACATATATATAAGAAATACGCATATATATATATATATATATATATATATATATATATATACACATATATATACATATATATATATACATACATATATATATATATACAGACATATATATATATATACACACACACACATATATATATATATATATATATATATATATATATATATATACATATATATATATATATACACATATATATACATATATATATATATATATATATATATATATATATATATATATATATATATATATATATATGTAGAGATGTCATCATTTGAGAGAGGAAGTTGGGCTGGCTCAAAGAAGTCTGATGGTGTAATCGGCAAATCGCACGACATGTGGGCAAGATCGATTACACTATTAGACGATGTTAGATTATATATATATATATATATATATATATATATATATATATATATATATATATATATATATATGCATGTATGTATTATTAGAAAATTAATTTGTGCAAATATTTATGACCATAAATTTTTTTTAAGATTTGTATGATTTCATTATAAAAATTACATAAGAAAATAGTTCATTATAATATAATGTAACTTATACAAATTAAGTGACTTACTCAATTTCAGAGTTGCTGAGCATCTGTTTCTCAGCTAGCGGCCAAACATCATAAGCAGGGCAGAGAGAGCTGCATTAAAAATAAAATGAAAGTGATAAATAGACTAATATAGATATCAATCTTTTAATATTCATGCAGCATTCACAAATATTAAGACATGTCAATCGAACAGCATGTCTGAGTGAAATGTGAATAGAATAACGTCTAGAGTGAAACTATAAAACTTGTAAAATGAAATATTGTTGGCAAGTACATAAATAATTAAACAAATAATTGTTTTCCTCCTTGCAAGATGGGTTGTTAGATAAACATGTTATAAAACAGTCTACTAACAAATAAACTTGCGTACTATAACATGTTCGTCCTCGAAAGTGCAAAATTTCCTTGCAGTGATTCTTTGACGCAAAACTCATCTTTCGATCAGTACGGAAATGATAATTCCATGCAATTGAGTTCGATACAGGATGTATTGTTTTTAGTATAATAATCTAAATTACAGACTAAGAAAGCGCAGTTAACGGATTCTAAAGGAAGTCGAAAGGCGGCTTTAGTATACACCAATAGTTCGACTAAATTCCTCTTAGCATACTGATTACCGAGTTCTTCTTACTACGGTCCAACAGATGAAGACAAAACTAATTAAAATAGTTAAGAGACGAATCAACAATCAAAATGGATATTTTTTGCATGTACGTTCAGAAATAATGTTAAAACCACCTAAATGATTTAGAAATGGTCAAAATTGTGAACTTTTTCCCGATTACAGGGTTTGCTGTTCTACGTACAAGTATGTAAACAAAGACACATACAAGAAATTCAGACAAGGAACTTACGTTGCGTCCTCTTCCAAGTATTCCGGTATAACATCAAAAATACTGCGGGCGGAAGGCAGTCTGAAGTTCTGAAAAATAAAGAAATGAATTGTAGTCACGTGAGATAACCTTGACGAAATGTCTATCAAAGAATCCAGTCTATCGCAACCCATTTTAGAGTGTAAATGTAAGACTGAAAATTTCGTTTTGTATATGTTTTTCATAAAACTTGAATATTTCGAATATTAATTAGTTTCAGGATTTGTTCTGGGAAACTGATATTCTCAAATGAAGTTTACGTTTATTCTAAAAGAGATAATTAAAAAAACAGAAATTTATACAACTTATAAAATAAAATAACTTATTTTCCATAAAATGTATAATGTGGTGTTTTCATTTTTTTAATAAATTTAAGAAACATGTTTTGTTTAACATTGTACACCTGTACTTACATATTTTGATATTTAAGAAGTATCTGAAAAAGACCAAGTAAGCTATAAAAAAAAGTTTAAAAAATATTAAGTCTTGATTTCAAAATATTAATTAAAAATTACCAGACCTTTGTGGTTTTATACAGGGTACACTGTAAAATCCTCGACTAGCCTTTGACGCTGTAGTTGTGGTCGTAGACATATTTTAAATTTCAAGATGTTTAAAATAAGATAATGAATCATTTTATTATATTATCACTCCTACTTTGAAATACAGTGATATCCGGTCCCCATAGTCTATCACCTAAGTCAGATCCGGATATTTCTACAGCAATAGGATTCACTGCTACCATACGGTACGAAGCGTCAGGTAGACACTGTACGGCACAGTATTAAAAAATAAATCGTGTAATAGAGGCACGTGAAAAATATTTATTTATTTTTTTTTTTCGGGTGTATAACCCATTGTTCTATGCACATCAAACACGAAGTAGTGAACCTAAAAATGCCTAAGTTCATTGGATAACTGTAATGCTTGCATACTGCTCACAATTGCATTCAAGCAGCAAACCTTTTTCTCACTAGCTCTCATGTTTGAAAAATTGACCTTTGTGATCCCATTTAAACCAAACTAATTCAACTTATTCGGACTTGCAACCCTATATAAATTTCGTCAACTTTTATTTGTCCTAGGAAAGTAAAGTAATCTCAGTCCTTGCATATTATCAATTAAAACAATATTTGTGCATTTGCATAGGATTAGTACAGGAATATACCATAAGGTACCTTACATTGGATTGATACTGTACGACACAGTATGAAAGAAACCCACGAGTAAACACTGTTATAAGAATAAACGATTAATTTAATACATTTGGAAACAGGGAAAAAAGGGAAAAAGATAACAGGAAAAATAAAATTCCTTGACAAATGCCACAGGCGTTGAAATTTATCTTTTAAATACGTATAGGCCACGTTTTATCTACTCGAATTTAAGGTACTTTTGAAGAAAGAACGGTTTGATCTTTAACGAATCTTCATTAATAACATTGTACATCAGAACCTGGAAGAGTAGAAACAATCTCGTATATTTTCGGATAATTTAACTTTCTGAATGAAATATCTCAAACTGAATGTAGGGACTTACTCTAAAAGGCCACCACCATCTTCTAGAGA
>CM063499.1:23858358-23865858 GCA_032207245.1 Pardosa pseudoannulata
TGGAATATGGAAGCAACTCTCGCTGATGACGCTATCTTCAGATGGACAAAAAAAAGTGGAGCGATCCCTGCCTCTGATGCAGTTTTCTTCGCTTTCTCTTTCCTCCGAAGGAACCTTCAAATCTCTTGAGCAACAATATACAAAAGCTGCGGTTGCCAAGACCAAAGAGGACTGACCTTCGTTAGCCACCCCTCTTGTCCAATGGGGTCGAAGGGGGGACATCGCCGTCATCCCTCGGTCAGTGTCCCGTGCTCTCGTTGTCCAACAGTGTAACACGTTGTTACAGGCAGTGAATTTGTTCCGGGCGGTCGGACGGCGATCTGAGCAGGTTTTGGATTTTAAACTTAATTTTAAAAATACTAAATAATTTTATTACGTTAAATATTTAAATTACACTATTTTACCAGTAAGAAAGCAAAATTCAATGGTGGTACCAGAACCAATTATTTCCATTCACTGCTTTCAATTTCTGCTTGGAATTGGGCTGACATATATTTAAACAGAAAATATATTTAATCTACAGTATTTGTTTGATTTGGTTTGGAGCCCTACGGTGTACTTGTTTGCAGCACGAGGGCTATTAAGACAGCGACCTACTATTTAGAGATGATTCCGAACGGCTACGAACATATATGTCCCAGTGGGATTCGAACCCACGAACTGTGGAAAGGCCTAAGTCAGCAACTAAACTATTAGTTTGAGCATTGCTTCAGTGTGTGTCATTAACAAAAATTTGATTTGTAACTATATTTAAGAGAATTACTTAATCCTCTTGCCTTTTTTAATTGAGTACTTCTTCAACCTTACACTTTAAATTACGGGTTTTGTTAAAGGGGGCGTTGAGTACATTTCAGCTCCTTAGAGAGAGTGGTGGTAGCTTAAAAAAGATTCAAAATCATTGATGTAAACGACATCGCAAAGATTAAAAAATATTATAATAATTATGAAAAATTCTTCCTGAAAAACCCTGCAGTATATATTACGGGATTTTTATAATGAGAGGCACTGATTACATTTCGGCTCCGTAGGGGGGCGGTAGCTTAAAAAAGATTCAGAATCACTGATGTAAACGATATCGTAAGGATGTAGAAAAATACTATAATAAATATGAAATATTCTTCCTGGACAACCCTGCACTATACATTACGGGATTTTTACAATGGGAGGCATTGATTACATTTCGGCTCCATAGGGGGCGGTGCCTTAAAAAAATTCAGAATCACTGATGTAAACGATATCGTAAGGATGTAGAAATATACTATAACAAATATGAAATATTCTTCCTTCTCGAGCTGTTTCCGTGCAAACGATTAAATGTGCTAAAACAGCCAGTTCAGCAAAGAGGGGCAGAATGCAGCGGTAGATAAATGAATGCATACTTGGGCAGATAATCCGGCGAAGCAACAAGTGACGCCGCTGTCGAGGCCGCAGACTAGACGTCGCTACCGATTTTTGTGATCCCGAAGTGAGGGGGAGAACAAAAACGTTTATCAGAGCCGGTAATGTTGGCATGAATAGAATCTGAGAGAATAGATGACAAAGGAAGCGTCAGCACTATGCTATTGATCGCATATTATCGTCTTCTGCACATCTGTAGAAGGTTTCTTTTTTCAAGCTGTTTCACTTCTACTTGGAATCAAAAAATTATTAATTAAAAATTTATTCTCAAATTAACGGCTATATAAGTAATGATAATATGAGGAATTTAAGCTTTGAAACGTATTTTATGCTATAATACATTTAATAAAAACCACAGGTTCGTAAGGTTCTTGAAAGTTCTTTAAAACTTTGTTTTTCAATGTGATAAAACATTTTTAAACCTTTTCTTTATGTGAAAATACTTTTTTATACATGAAATTGCGTAGAAGTGATTTTTTTCCCATTCTTGTTTTTACCTCCCTCGTGCATAACTATTATCATCCATTTTTCTAATAGTATTAGCATATAGCCCGTCACATGACGGGATCATTAAAATTTTTAATTTTTCAGATTTGTAAAGTACCCTATAAAGCAGGTAAAAAAAAATGTTTTTTTTATGAGAATTATCTGGTACACGCTCAATAATTTGTTTATCTTGACTAACCGCATGTTAGTTGCCAACTTTAATTTATCTTGTCATATTAAGTGACAGGATGGACAGCGGAGGTTTTAATATTGACAGTGATTACTTGTCGATATATATGAATGATGTCCAAAATTGAGTGAATCGATTGCAAACCGTGTGGTTATTTATAAAAAAAAAAAAAAAAAAAAAAAAAAAAAAAAAACGAACAAACTTTTCAATTTTCAAAGGTATATAACCTAGCATTTTATGAAAATAATTTGTTGTTAATACCGGTGATAAAATTTTCATTGCAAAATAATAATAATAATAATAATAATAATAATAATAATCGATGATTAAATTTAAAACTTTCACATATGTACCTAACCTATTATTTATGCCAAATATAAAAAAAATATTTACGTAATATCTCAAGTCAGTGATAAAATGAAAGAAAACAATGCAGACGATAATTAAATAATTTAAAAATAAGACATGATTACATGAGATGGTTAATGGAATGACGTCATAATGCTAGAAAACAATGTTATTTTCATCTACTTATAATGTGATAAATTGATGAATTTAATCTTCGTCTGCCCTTAACTGGGAAAAATAGGGCTTGAAATATGGCATTAAACGATCGAAAAGAGGGGAAGGGGTGGATTTCGAACGTTTTTGAACTTGCTTTGAATTTTGTTAACATTAACTCATCAAGAAGCCAATATGGATGCCTCTATCTATTCCAGTTCCAACCGCTTCATAAATTCGAGAACAGACTGACAGATAACTTAGGCTATTATTATATAGGGGATTAAGGAAACACAATACCTCTAAGCAAATTTCAATGGGAGATTTTTTCTTATTTTTCGCCTTATCATAATTTTTTTAATTATTATCATAAATGGATGGGATTTTCGGTATTTTTTTCTTTATTTTTGTTTAATTAGTTTTGCTGAATTTACTTTGTTTCTAGAAAATAAGAATGTTTTCTACAAAGTGAAAAGTAAGAGCTTGTTTCAAATAAATTACAATTTACTTTGTATGGTTTTAATACCAGCGCCATTTGATTATAAATTACAATTTATTTTATATCGGAGACTTAGCTGGATGTAGACCTGCAATTAAATTCCATTTAAATTGCAGAAAGTGCATGCATTAAATATGGAGTGCATGTATCGTTTGTTGGTATCTGCATCGCAGCTCGATTACAGCTAGACTTCACAGCATACAGTGCGTTTTTTATTGACTAAGCAGCATGCACAGGAGAAAAACAGTTTAACGACCACTGTGCACATGCTTGAGATCATGAAGATCCAAATACAACAAGACCACATGCTAACCAGGAGACATTGTTGGTATGGAGCATGATTATCTGTATCAACTGCACATTCTCCCTTCCAGTCATATGGACAAAGACACGTACTCCATTTTTCTGAGAGAGACATAACCAGAATTTTTAACATGGATTCATGTAGAAATCAATCATTTAAAATATCATTTTATTCCCTGATTCTGCTAATATTTTCCTCATTCGCTAGTTTTTCTTTAGGACAGAACATTAGGAATAAATCGCAAATCTGCGCACACAACATCAAATTAATTGGGCTCTCGCAAATGTTATTTACCGCTCTTGTGTCTTCTTAATTTAACATTTTTAAATTAATGTATAAACTATTAAATTTTACATCTTAATTATTAAGATTCAGATTGACATCAGCAATTTAAAATATATGTTCATTCCTTGATTTTACTAATATTTCTTTCATTCGCTAGTTTCTCTTTACGACAGAACATTAGAAATAAATCACAAATTTTTGCACACAACATCAAGTTAATTCGGCTGTCGCAAATAATATTTACCTCCCCTAGTGTATTTCCAATTTAACATTTGTAAATTAATGTATAAAATATGAAATTTCAAATGCCTTTATTATTAGAATTCATGTATAAATCACAAATTCAAAATATGATTTCATTCCCTGATTCTGCTAATATTTGCCTCATCCACTAGTTTTTCTTTACGACAAAACATTAGAAATAAACCACAAATTTGAGCCCGTAAAATCAAGTTAAATCAGCTCTCTCAAATGATATTTACCTCACTTAGTGTCTTTCTAATTTAACATAAGTAAATTAATGTATAAACTATGAAATTTTAAGTCTCAACTATTGAGATTCGGGTAGACATCAGCAATTTAAAATACTTTTTTTTTTTTTTTTTTTTTTTGAGTTTGCTGATATTCTCCTCATCCACTAGTTTTTCTTTATGACAGAACATTAGAAATAAATCACAAATTTGCGTACGCAACATCAAGTTAATTTGGCTCTCGCAAATGATATTTATCTCCCTTGGTATCTTTCCAATTTAACATTTGTAAATTAATGTATAAGCTATGAAATTGTACTTCTTAATTATTGAGGTTCGGGTAGACATCAGCAATTTAAAATATATGTTCATTTCCTGAATTTGCTGATATTCTCCTCATCCACTAGTTTTCCTTTACGACAAATCATTAGAAATAAATCACAAATTTGCGTACGTAACATCAAGTTAAATTGGTTCTCGCAAATGATATTTATCTCCCTTATGTCTTTCTAATTTAACATAAGTAAATTAAGGAATAAACTATGAAATTTTAAGTCTCAACTATTGAGGTTCGGGTAGACATCAGCAATTTAAAATATTTGTTCATTTTCTGAGTTTGCTGATATTCTCCTCATCCACTAGTTTTTCTTTACGACAGAACATTAGAAATAAATCACAAATTTGCGTACGCAACATCAAGTTAAATCGATTCTCGCAAATGATATATACCTCGCTTAGTGTCTTTCCAATTTAACATTTGTAAATTAAGGAATAAACTATGGAATTTTGCGTCTTAATTATTGAGGTTGGGGTAGACATCAGATATTTATAATTATATGTTCATTTCCTAAATTTGCTGATATTTTCCTCATCCACTAGTTTTTCTTTACGACAGAACATTAGAAATAAACCACAAATTTGAGTAAGTTAAATCAGCTCTCTCAAATGATATTTACCTCACTTAGTGTCTTTCTAATTTAACATAAGTAAATTAAGGAATAAACTATGAAATTTTAAGTCTCAACTATTGAGATTCGGGTAGACATCAGCAATTTAAAACATATGTTTATTCGACGAGTTTGCTGATATTCTCCTCTTCCACTAGTTTTTCTTTACTACAGAACATTAGATATAAATCACAAATTTGCGGCCGTAACATCAAGTTAATCCCGCTCTCGCAAATGATATTTACCTCCTTTAGTGTCTTTATAATTTAACATTTGTAAATTAATGTATAAACTATGAAATTTTACGTCTTAATTTTTGAGATTAGGTTAGACATCAGCAAATATATGTTTATTTCCTGAATTTGCAGATATTATCCTCATCCACCAGTTTTTCTTTACCACGGAACATTAGAAATAAATCACAAATTCGTGCACGTAACATGAAGTTAATGCGGCTCTCTCAAATGACATTTCACTCTCTCAATGTCAGTCCAACCAGATGAATGACACCCCAAAATGGATTGCCAGGGCGACGACGGACGCGGCTGCATAACAAACTGCGATGACAAATGACGCGGTCGCAAAATGGAAATGGATGTGATGCAGCGAGATTCGGCTCCACCGAAATCCTGTATCCATCCATTCTGCTCTCCCCATTCCTCACCTTCCTCTGTGCAATGCCTCCGCCTTCGACTCAAGCAGGTGGTTCCACGTTCGAGACAAATGCGGATCAGCGACGTCTGGTCTACGATCCACAAAGGCAACGGCGCCACTTGTTGCGTCCATCGAATTCCCTCCTCCTCTCCACCCCTAGTTTCAAAGCTCTATTTGTTCTGATTATATTCTCAATTCTGATAAGTAAAACAAAAAATAACATTCTTTTTTTCGTCTTTGCAGATAAACATGATTTAAGGTAATCGAAATGGCATTAGTAAAAGCATTATACTTCCACCTCTATATCTAATTATTTATTTTTTCCCATCTCCCTCTCTTTCCTCCTTCACTTTTTTCTCTCTCTCTTTTTTTCTCTCTCTCTCTCTCCCTCTCTCTCTCTCACTCTATCTATCTATCTATGTCTTTTTTTCTCTTTCTATCTCTATCTCTCTCTCTCTCTCACTATCTATCTATCTCTCTCTTTTTCTCTCTCTCTCTACCTATCTATCTATCTCTCTATTTTTCTCTCTCTTCTCTCTTTCTCTCTTCTCTCTCTCACTCTATCTCTCTCTCTCTCTATCTCTCTCTCTATCTCCGTCTCTCTCTCTATCGCTATCTCTTTCTCTTTTTCTCTCTCTCTATCTCTCCATCTCTCTCTCTCGCACTCTCTCTCTCTCTATCGCTCTCTCTCTCTCTCTCTCTCTCTCTCTCTCTCTCTCTCTCTCTCTCTCTCTATCTCTCTCACTCTATCTATCTATCTCTCTCTTTTTTTCACTCTCTATCTCTCTCTCTCTATCTATCTCTATCTCTCTTTTTTTTCTCTCTCTATCTCTATCTCTCGCTTTCTCTCTCTCCCTCTCTCTCTCTTTCACTCTCTCTATCTATATCTCTCTCTCTTTCTCTCTCTCTATCTCTATCTCTCTCTCTTTCTCTCTCTCTTTCTCTCTCTCTTTCTCTCTCTCTATCTCTATCTCTCTCTCTTTCTCACTCTCTTCTCTCTTTCTCTCTCTCTATATCTCTTTCTCTCTCTCTCTCTATCTCTATCTCTTTCTCTTTTTCTCTCTCTCTCTATCTCTTTCTCTTTTTCTCTCTCTCTATCTCTCTCTCCCTCTCCCTCTTTATACACCAGACGGTTAAATTTCAATCACTCTAAGAAGCGTTACATTGATTTGTGCACATGCAAGTTTAGTCGGCCATTTCGAATAGTAAAGGAAAATCCTAGTCACTATCTTTTCTGAACACACTTTTCTTATAGAAATACTAGACAGATATAGATAGGTTTAGAGAAGGATTTAAGAGAACTGGGAGTCCATCATGGGGGGTGTTTGATAGAGTTAGGTGGAGGAAGCTTATGGAGACGGCCTAGGCCTGTAACAGGCTGTAGTGCTCAAGAAAAAGAAGAAGAATTCTGCTTCAAAATGACGTCAGAAGTCCCCAGAGATAGGAATTTGGTACCATCAATTCATTATGTCATTATTACGCAAAAGTCACTTGGGACTTACCTTGACCGTAATATGGTACCACCCTCAAATTTGTCAAATTTGAATCAAAATTTCTTTAAAGGAGAGACTTGAAATTTGTGGTTACCACACGAGAAACCCGGGCATCCTTCATCGGGAAAATGGAACTTAGTCTGATCTGTTTCTTTTTCCATGAGTACAAGTTATGCTATCCAGCCTTTAGATTAAGAGTTTTATGAATAAAACTGAAAGACCCAATATACGTTGTCCTGTTTTAACTCTTTAAATCGAAAAATGGTAAAATGG
>CM063499.1:23870858-23882800 GCA_032207245.1 Pardosa pseudoannulata
TTGTGGTTTAGAAGGCGTAAGAGACAGCTACTGAAAAATTGGGAGGTTTATTACTATTGGGAGATTTTTACTTTTTTTGTCTCTCTTCTCTTGATTTCTCTCCTGGTACCACAGACGCTAAATATAAATGCAAAAGTATATGCGCGTGCACCGTGTCTTTTTACCACAAATAAATTAAAAGTATCTCTTTCTGAGAAAAATATTCAGAATAAATGCGGAAATGCATGTTATTGTGGTTTAGAAGACGTAAGAGGCAGCTACTGAAAAATTGGGAGGTTTATTACTATTGGGAGATTTATAATTTTGGTGTCGCTCTTTCTTGATTTCTCTTCTGGTACCACAGACGCTAAATATAAATGCAAAAGTATATGCGCGTGCACCGTGTCTTTTTACCACAAATAAATTAAAAGTATCTCTTTCTGAGAAAAATATTCAGAGAAAATTGCGGAAATGCATGTTATTGTGGTTTAAAAGACGTAAGAGGCAGCTACTGAAAAATTGGGAGGTTTATTACTATTGGGAGATTTATAATTTTGGTGTCGCTCTTTCTTGATTTCTCTTCTGGTACCACAGACGCTAAATATAAATGCAAAAGTATATGCGCGTGCACCGTGTCTTTTTACCACAAATAAATTAAAAGTATCTCTTTCTGAGAAAAATATTCAGAAAAACTTGCGGAAATGCATGTTATTGTGGTTTAGAAGACGTAAGAAACAGCTACTGAAAAATTGGGAGGTTTATTACTATTGGGAGATTTATACTTTTGGTGTCGCTCTTTCTTGATTTCTCTTCTGGTACCACAGACGCTAAATATAAATGCAAAAGTATATGCGCGTGCACCGTGTCTTTTTACCACCAAATAGATTAAAAGTATCTCTTTCTGAGAACAATATTCAAATACAATTGTGAAAATGCATGTTATTGTGGTCTAGAAGACGTAAGAGACAGCTACCGAAAAATTGGGAGGTTTATTACTATTGGGAGATTTATACTTTTGTTGTCGCTCTTTCTTGATTTCTCCTCTAGTACCATAGACGCTAAATATAAATGCAAAAGTATATGCGCGTGCACCGTGTCTTTTTACCACAAATAAATTAAAAGTATCTCTTTCTGAGATATCTATTCAAAGAAAATTGCGGAAATGCATGTTATTGTGGTTTAGAAGACGTAAGAGACAGCTACTGAAAAATTGGGAGGTTTATTACTATTGGGGAAATTTATAATTTTGGTGTCGCTCTTTCTTGATTTCTCTTCTGGTACCACAGACGCTAAATATAAATGCAAAAGTATATGCGCGTGCACCGTGTCTTTTTACCACAAATAAATTAAAAGTATCTCTTTCTGAGAAAAATATTCAGAAAAACTTGCGGAAATGCATGTTATTGTGGTTTAGAAGACGTAAGAGGCAGCTACTGAAAAATTGGGAGGTTTATTACTATTGGGAGATTTATAATTTTGGTGTCGCTCTTTCTTGATTTCTCTTCTGGTACCACAGACGCTAAATATAAATGCAAAAGTATATGCGCGTGCACCTTGTATATTTATCCCAAATAAATAAAAAGTGTCTTTCTCTGAGAAAAATATTCAAAAGAAATGCGGAAATGCATGCTATTGTGGTTTAGAAGACGTAAGAGACAGCTACTGAAAAATTGGGAGGTTTATTACTATTGGGAGATTTATACTTTTGGTGTCGCTCTTTCTTGATTTCTCTTCTGGTACCACAGACGCTAAATATAAATGCAAAAGTATATGCGCGTGCACCGTGTCTTTTTACCACAAATAAATTAAAAGTATCTCTTTCTGAGAAAAATATTCAGAAAAACTTGCGGAAATGCATGTTATTGTGGTTTAGAAGACGTAAGAAACAGCTACTGAAAAATTGGGAGGTTTATTACTATTGGGAGTTTTATACTTTTGGTGTCTCTCTTACTTGATTTCTCTCCTGGTACCACAGTCACTAAAGATAAATCCAGAAATATATGCCTGTGCACCATGTCTCTTTACCCCAAATAAATTAAAAGTACTCTCTCTGTGAAAAATATTCAGAAAAAATGCTGAAATGCATGTTTTTGGGATCTACAAGACGAAAGAGACAGCCTCTGAAAAATTGGTAAGTTTAATTCTATTGGCAGATTTGGTGTGGAATGTTTTTATAACACTCGGCCCTCAAAGTCCCGGCGAGCGTCGTCGCGGATTAAAGAGTTAAACTAACAATGCATAACTGTGATTTATACAACAATTTTGTCATCCGTATTCGTTTAAATGTTTGCTTTAAAGAAAATTTTATCTTTCAGCAGCAATTTTCACAGGAAACAATTGTCAAATGTATCCGGGCAGGTATATTTTATTCTCAAATACATCGGAATAAATCTAATCTCATCTGGGACTTTAGGCAAATGCAGTAATCCTCTTAAAATAGAAAATTTTAATCCCCTATATAAACCTGGTATTCCAGTTGCAGGAATGTCACCAAATTCGGCACGCCAATATTTTGTTCGCAATCGAATCCGACATACGTTTATTTTGTGTTGCTTTACTCCCCCGTTCAAGAATAATGCATATTTTTAAAATATTTTTTTCTATTTATTCATAAATATTCACATTTTCATATGTAATTCGCTGTAGACTAAAATATACCCGACTAAATTAGAGTGAGCACAACTGGAAAATATTTTTAATGTTTAAAATTTGAATATGTAACATTTTATATTATGCCCACATTTTAAAAGACCATATATATATATATATATATATATATATATATATATATATATATATATATATATATATATATATATATATATGTGTGTGTGTGTGTGTGTGTGTGTATATATATATATATATATTTATATTTATATGTATACATATATGAATATATATTTACACATACACACACACACACATATATATATATATATATATATATATATATATATATATATATATATATATATATATATATATATATATATATATATATATATATATATATATATATGTATATATATATGTATATGTATATATATATGTATAATATATATATATATATATATATATATATATATATATATATATATATATATATATATGTGTGTGTGTGTGTGTGTGTGTGTGTATATATGTATATATCTGTTTGTGTATATGTGTGTATAGGTATATACATATATATTACATATATATATATATATATATATATATATATATATATATGTGTGTGTATTCATATATTTATGTATATATATATGAATATATATTTACACATACACACACACACACACACACATATATATATATATATATATATATATATATATATATATATATATATATATATATATATATATATATATATATATAATATATGCATATATATACACATATATGAATATATATTTATACATACACACACATATATATATATATATATATATATATATATATATATATATATATATATATATATGTATATATTTGTTTGTGTATATGTGTGTATAGGTATATACATATATATTACATATATATGTGTGTGTATTCATATATATATATGTATATATATATATATATGCAAGTATATGTATATATATATATATATATATGTATGTAACTGTGTCTGTATATATATAATATATATATATATATATATACATATATATATATACATACATACATTCATCTGGGTAGTTTTTATGAATTTTTCACACATATGGGGATGTTGTAAGATTTATAATAAAGAAACATTTCAATATGTTTATAATATTCATAACTAAGAATTTGTTTTTCTAGAGTAAGATAGCAAGCAAATAAGCATTAAACTACTTCAGAGTAGTTTTTATGTTAATATGAAGATAAACGTTCTGTTTTCATGTTGTAGCTTGTGTTACTTATACCCTTTGGACAAATCAAGAATGTGTTCCATAGGTTACTCGAATTAAGGTTGAGTGCCCCTTTCGTCTTTATGATGAGCACCGCTAGGGGTAAAGTACATATAAATTGACTGTTAATATTTTTGTTCTGAAAAACCAACTGTTTAATTGAACAAACTATTTAACGTAATTTTAACGTTTAAAATCTTTTGTTTGTTTAATTTATAACGTTATGGAATAAAATTTAAATAAATTTTGTGAATATAAAAAAATATAGTGTAAGTATCGCGTCCGTCTCTGTCGGGGTTCAAGAAGAGCGTTGGTTAAAGCGAACTTTTGTTCACTGTAAGACGCCGAACAATTGAAAAACGGCAGTATTTTACCAATAATAGTCCTTTTGACGCACAGACGATTAGAAGAGTCAAGTGTGCCATTTTGTCAACGCACCGACAGAGAAAAGAAATTGTGTTTTGTGTTACCGCGTCGGCTGGGCTCCAAAGGGTGTCTCGGCTACTCCAAGGACAAAGGTCAAAAAGAGGGGGTGGGGATGGCGATCTCCCCTAAAACCGAGATTTCCTGTTAAGAAAAGAAGAAACGGGAGGGAACTCCCGGCTGAACTTTGAGATGAGCAGGTTGTCTAGAGTAATCCCCTCTCTGGACGATTTTATTTATATATTTCTTTAAAAACTTTTTTGTTAAATAAATAAACAGTAGTTAAGTTTGAAATTATCTACGGCTGATTATTTCTACTCCACACCTGCTCCTTATACTAGACCCATGCGAAATCATATCCAAAAGACTAGGATATGACTTATAATCGGAAGTAGAAACCTTTGCAAACCGCTCGGCGAGTTTACAGTATATGTTGATAAAATAATAAAAATTGGATAAAAAGAAAAATTTTCTAATTTTTTAAACGTTTTTAAATACTTTAGTTTCGTTTGGTTTGGTTTGGAGCGCTACGGTCTACTGTTTTGCATACGAGGGCTAATACTTTAGTAATTTTTTTTTAATTTAAATTTTTTTTAATCTACCGAAAAATCATTTTAGCTCTCAAAATACATGTATGTAACACATTTTAAGGATATGCAACCTTAAATTTCTAAAAATGACCCGAATATAGCTTATCTGTTCGATTCACCAAATAAATCGTTGCATAAATTTAAATAACAAATGTCCTGTCTTGGAAACAATTTGATCAAAATCTGGCGATATTTATTGTATAAACACGATTTTAAAACTTTATATACTCTCTACTACACAAAAGGAGAGACGATAAAAATTGGAGAGAAGCTTAACTTTTCCAACTAGTGCTTCGCGAAGAACATCTTCTTAAAGTCTTAAGAGACAAGAACATTTTCTTGTTTATTTTGTCGTGTATTTGTAGACAAAGAAGCAGACAGTGTCGCTTCAATAAGATCTAAAAAAGACAACACAGTAGCTCCGTTTTCAGATATTTTTTTTTTTTAGGTTTTCCCTGTTTGTAAACAATAAAGGCTTTTAGGATAAGACACACTTCATGTACATTGCCGTATTTCCTCGAAAATAAAATCCGGTCACTTGTAATATATTTTATTTCAAAAGTTTCAATACACCTTATTTTATTCGTAGAAAGATATTATCTTTTTAGGGGCCCCAAAACTTTGTTCTGAGTTTTAGAAATATATATGAACACAACCACGTATTTTAAGTTAATTTTTAAACAAGCAAGTATAAGCTAAAGTGTAAAACTATTAATTTAGAGGATAATTTCGAATTTTTTATTACTTTAGTAATTTATATATGTAGTGAAGAAAGTATTGGCTGTTCTGATAAGGATCCTCTACTTTAAAAATTAAGGTTTGAGAAGTTTTTTATCTGGGCGTACAATTCCAAGCAGCTTATATAAATAGATTTCAGTATAAATGTTAGTTCGCCGAGCAGTCGCGTTGTTTCTATGTCCGGTAGTCGGTCACACCCTAGTCATTTTGGATATGACTTAGCATGGGTCTCGTATAAGCAGAAGGTATCGAGAAGAAATAACCTGTCGGAGAGGATTAAACTTAACAACAACGGTTTGATTTATTTAAAACTAGAAAGAAACGTTTAAGGAACAATAAAATCAAACGCTGATGCGACATATCGTCCAGAGAGGAGATCATTATACATCAACCTCTTAGAAGTTCAGCCGGGAGTCCCTCCCGCTTCCTTCTTTTCCATACAGGAAACCTCTATTTTAGGGGAGATCGACCCCCCCCCTCTTTGACCCTTTGCCTTGGGGTAGCTGAAGTGCCTCTGGCGCCTGGCCGACTCGATCAAAGCAAAATTCTTCTTCTCTGTGGTTGCGTTGACAAAAACGGCACACTTGACACCTCCAATCGTCCGTGCGTCAAGAAGACCATTACTGGTACAATACTGTCGTTTCCAATTGTCCAAACGAACAAAAGTTCGCCCGACCACCGACAGAGACGGACTCGACTCTTACAATAAATACATTCAAATGCATAACAGACCGAAACATTTTTAAAAATGGAAACTGAATAAGATATTTACATGAAATATCGATATATCGTCGATAAAGGCATCTGTCTTCTAACAGGAGGGTAGCGGGATCGAGGCTCGAACTGACCAAAGGTTTGCCGTGTTCAATAGTGGCGATAGGGGCACGTAAAATATGTTCGATGTTGCTATATCCTCCAAGTTCTCAAACGATTCTTCTGGAAGTGGCAAGCCAAGCCTAGGGGTCTTCTACTTGGTCCCTGCTTCTAAATTACGGGAACTCACTGACCATAGTCGTTCTTTCACCCTAGCCGTTTCTTATCAAACAAAAGGCGCACCTTTTGCCTTAATCAATGTGACCTTTAGTCCACGTGCTTGGCTCGTCCGAGTGGCATTACAAAGAACAACAACATCAACAAGTGAAGGTGGCACCCATGCTTGGGGGTCTTCTACTTGGTCCTAGCTACTAAAAATTACAAGGGCCTATTCATGAGGTTATGTCAGTCTTCATACTACGTGGTTCCTCAAAAAGAAACTGCATATTCTTCTTAGCAATATACCAGTTGCATATTCCGACAAAATATACTGAACATGATGTAAGTAAGGCTTACTACACCAGAAGAACTAGTAAAAGCAACAATATCATGGAAATTATATATAGTCCGCATTTTCGATTAGTTAACGTAATAGTTTATTTAGTTTGGTTGAGAAGGTTTTGTTACTGTTGAGTTGATCAGCCCAGGCACTCTCCAGATCTAGTCTTAGGTACTTTAAAACCCTTGGGTGAACACAACAATGGCTATCGAATTGAGAGGGGTGGAACCGATTGGGTTGGCCGGGAATGAACAATGCCCGATAAAGAAGACTGTAAAGGCTGCATTGGAGATTAGCTTTGCAGAGCTTACTTTCGAGTAATACTCCTAGAGAGACCTAGACCTCAATTTATGTCCTAGATAACCTGCCAGTCTATCATTTGGCGCTGTCGAAGTTTGCCTTTGATGAACACCTATGGAGATGAAGTTCCACTGGATGTAGTAAAGGCAGTATTGTAATCGTGAAAATTTTTTCTTATAAAGAAATATCTAGGTAAAAAGCTTGAATCGATTTAGTTATATCAGCTTTGGTTTCCGGTTAAGTTTTTAATTTTTTTTGCTTAAAGGCTTCGAAACATAAGGTTTCTTACAGGGTAGCGCCCATCCCCAAACCTGGAGAACCAGTCCCCTGATACTGAGAGAGTTTTTTGAGCGCTATGTAAAAATGGTGAATGGATAGCTAAAACTAATAGAGAAATATATAAAATCTACAAAACGTTAGATATTGTCACCGAGGTAAAAGAGAAGGAGAATTCAATGGTTAAGTCATGTGGAGAGGATGGAGTTTAGTAGCACCACAAGAATGCTCCTACAAGAAAACCCCAGAGAATCTAGACGCAGAGGACTAGATGGATGGAAGAGGTCGAAGACGATTTAAAGAGTTTGGGAGTTACTAGCTGGAAACTAAAGGCATCTAGTCGGGTGGAATGGAAAAAAGTCTTAAAGGAGGCCAGGACCATACAAGGACTGTAGTGGCAATGATGATAGTGATGAGCGTTCATTCCACATCGTGACACATCATCTCCAATTTAACAATCTTTGAGTGCTTATCTTTGTTGTTGTCTTGTGCCACTTGGACAAACCAAGCACGATTGAGCCGGAGGCTACATCGTATTAAGGCAAAGGGGTTCTCCTTTCGTTTCGACGAGCACCCCAAAGGTAAAAGTAATACTTATGCTCAAGTGGGTCCTCGTAATTTTGAAGCAGGGACCTAACATAAGACCCATAGGCATGGCCTGCCACTCCCAGAGGTATTCATCAAGAACTTGGAGGACGTTGTGACCACGAACCTATTTTATGTGCCTCGGTCACCTTTAACGAACACGAAGGATCTTGGATCGGCTAGGGTTACGAACCCACAACCCTCCAGTTACGAAAGCGTTGCCTTTGCCCACTAATTACCGCGCCTCGCGTATTTATAGTCATATCAATTAATGATTCAAATGATTATTTTCCTTCTTGCAGAAGAAAAAGAAAGGCACGAGTTAGGTACATTTTCCATTTTGTGAACCGCAGTCCGTGGTCACGTTCCCCTTGATTAAAAAAAACGTGGCTTTATATATATATATATTTGCTGCACACTGTGTTGTATAAAAATTTCGATGACACCAATTGAAACAAGCAAGAACACACATGATACATAAACAAATAACTGTAAGCTAACCTACAAAAAACTGCATCTTCTAGAAAAATAAATATTGTGTTCTGAATTGTAGCTTGTTTGGAGCACCTGGGCTTGAGCCGAATCCCCAATGGTGAAGTCGAGAATTACTCTGCATGATGTGCATCATCAAGTACACAAATATATTATAGGTGAAAGTAATTTGACTGAATAAAGTCTTAAAGTAAAAGGAAAAATAATGAGCGCCCTAAATAGCTAAAATTAAGTAAACAATTAGATGAAAGTAAAAAGAAAGAAAAGAGAGAAAGACTAGTATAGTTTTAGTAACTTATACTAATAATTTAAGTCCTAAACAAATGTTTCTGGCGGATGCAAGCATCCAATGTTTTTATAAGTTTTATAATTTTTTTGTAATTTTTATTTAATTTTATAACTTTTTAAAAATTATTTTTAAGATTAAAAGTAAGAGGTTAAACAAAATAGAGGAAAAGGAAAACTTCAGCAGAGAAATTAAGGAGAGATGATGATGATAATTTTGAGGGGAAGCAAGAGTCATTGTGGCACCATCTATAAATATTTTGTAACATTGTTGACGTCAAGATATATCATTTCAAATTTCTAAAATTAGCGGTAGAAAAGGAGAAAAGGTCATTTTGGCTTTTGAGTCATAAAAGGATGGCTCTGTATGTTTAACTGGCGAAAAGAAATATATGCGTAACGAAAAAAAGATTATAAAACATTTTTATAATACACAAAAGACATGAGTTAACTAATTTTTATGGTTCGACACTCCACAATAGTTTAATATTTTAAAATTTTAATAAACTGGTTACTGAACTCTCCAAATATAATTAATAGAAAGAATCAAAAATTAAAAATGTAATTTAACTACAGCTACTATTTTATGTCGTTACTTAATAAAATATTAGACATAAATATTACATAATGTTAATTTATTTTACTTTGCATCTATGAAAATTATAATTACACTGTCCGGATTTAAAACCCATCAAACCCTATTAGAATATTAAATGACATTTTTACGAAATACAAAAAACAAAAAGAGTATTTTAATTCGGTTTTCGTGAGCTAATTAATACAAATTATACCCAAATATAAATATGACTATTTAATATGCAGTTATTTAAAATAATATCAGAATATTGATATTGTTGCAAAATTCTCGAGTAAAATTCGTTGATTGAATATACTTTGGCTAAGACAAAAAAAAAATAACAATTTATTAACACGCCAAATGAATCACAATTACAATGGATGGCGATAAAACTTGGCAGCCTTTTGGCGAACTTTTGCAGGGCAATACGGAGAGCATTAACACAGTTCCTACTTTCACCAGACCTCAGCGTGAACTGACCTTTTTATCTTCAAGATGTTCAAGATGATGTGTCAACTGGATTACCTGGGCTAAAAGCTACCTGGACAACTGGATTACCTGGGCTACTAAAGCCCTCAAATCCAGAGATTTCTTACAGTAAGCAGAGAAATTGACAACGAGCAGAGCATAAACAAATAAAAGATGGAAGATAAGGATAGAATGGTGGATTCGTGAGTTCATAACACAGTAACTAAAGAATAGAAAGTTTAGGGATAGGAAAACACAATTTTTTTTTTGGGGGGGGGCAGGGACATCAGAACAGTATTGAAAACTACGCTCCGCCCTCACCAAAGTGAGGAGAACCAAGACTGACCTTTTAGGAGAACTCACGGCCCTTATACAGCTTTCAGGCTTCTGGAAATTTCCACAAGCTTCTAGTAAAATCCGGAGAAAGGGGGTCTGCAACAAATGTCGTCAAATCCCCACATTTGGCGATATATCACCAAATTTGGAGCCAAAAATTAGTCTCCCAAAACTTAGCCAATATCATGAGTCAATATCTCGCCAACTTGGCGAGATACCATACAAATTACATGTTTACAGCATTCTTAACAATATTTATAGATTATAAAAACTCTAAACTATTATTTCGAAATCAATAATAAATAAAGAAAAGAATATGGAATAGAAATAAAATAAATTTATAAAGGAACTATAACTATTTTAAATGGAATGAAACGTATAACTATCATTGATCACATGACAAAAAAAAACTGAATTTGATTCCAGACATTTCATAAACCAAACGATAAAATATTTTTTCCTTTACGCCTACGTAAATGTATGTTATATTCATTTCCTTTCACGTTAAAAGAACACTAGATTAAAGTATCTCTATAAAAAGATAAAATTAAAGTAAAAAGATAAGCTAGTGAAATGTTTTTATCGGAAATTTGGAGAGCAGATTAAGTTAAATTTGTTTATACAGAAATAAAATCCGTACAACACATGATTGTTTAGTCGCTGTTAGTTTTTACATTAATAAAAAGTTGTTGACATTTGTGGGAATTTTTCTAATTTTTTCCAGTATTCTCTTAAAAATAAAGAATTAAATATGGATAAAAAGTTGAAAAGCATATTTAGTAAATGCTCGTTTATTAAAAAAGAGTATTTTCCTTTAAGGTAGAACAGTTTTTTTTTTTTGTGTAAAATAATTAAACGAATACGCTAATGCTGAAATTTTAATTCACTGAATAATGCAAAAGTGCATTTTTCTCCATTTCTGTGAATTGCTAAAATGACAAAAGTTAAAAAAAAAAAGTTAATTCTTTTGTGCAAGTAGATAAATGAGTAAATGGAAGGTAATATCTCTTTCAGGGTTCTTAAGGTTTAAAAAATGGTAAATTAAAAGGTTTAGCATATGCAGGTTTTAGAAGGTTTTATGAAGCTAATGGAAAAAATATAAACTGTTAAAAAAATACTGTTTTTAATTAGTATTTTGTTATTTAACTTTCTAAAATTAATTACACAAACTATTTAATCTACCAAAGGAGACAAAATTCTTTAAAAAGCTTTTTTTTTTTTATATTTAGTTGTGTGAGACATGAGTGTGAGCGATTGAATTTCCCTTGACGTATAATTGGTTAAGTATGACGTAATAGAATCTGTCGCAGACTACTTTTTATATTCCATTGCGGCAGATACCGAAAGTTGTAGAGCTTACTTTGCTTACTTTAGACGTTGCGAGTTGGTTCGAACCAGTGGCGTGCGGTAGGTTTCCATGCAGGTTGTGCAGAGAACATGGATTTTTCAATAAATCTTTAATTATTGAGACTTCTGAGTTCTCCATTCTGAAACGGATTATTTATTATGAATATAAATTTAAAGATTACAATAAATAAAATATTTACCGACGAGTAATCGAGTTATAACTATAAAAAACAGCTAAACTTATGAGAATTCTACTAGCACTGAAGCGAAAATCATGTCTTTTGTTGTATGGTATCAAATCAGCGTCGAAAAAGCAACGCTTCGGGCTTCTACAAAAACAC
>CM063499.1:23882900-23892900 GCA_032207245.1 Pardosa pseudoannulata
TATGTATATATACATATATATACATATATATATATATGTATGTATGTTTGTAATAAAATTATTATTTTAACTATAAATTTATCGGAATGTAAATTGCTTAAAAATGCTAGTTGTAAATGAGTCTTTAAATCGTAGTAAAACCTTCCAAACATAATTTGATACCAGACAGATTCAAAAGAATTTTATTTAAAAATATTTCTTCAAATTAAATTTCATCCACGTTGTTTAATAGTAGGATGCTTCTTATTTCCAAATGTTTATCATTTTTGACTTTCTCATCTCGGTCTCATTAGAGGTCTTTCAATTGGATTTCTTTTTGAAGAAATGTTTTATTCAGTTTAATACAATGTTGAATTTAATTCAACATTGTATTAAAATTTCTTTCCCAAATATTTAGTAACTTTATCAGTAATGGACTGGAAAAGGAAATAATTTTTAGAAAAGTAACACCGTCGTAATACATTTCATTTTCATTGGAGAATTTTAAATATTGATTTAATATTTAGAATTTTATATGTTTTTAGAAATAGAAATGTGCGTGTGTGTGCGTGTGCGTGTTAATTCGGCAGGAGCTGAGGAAGAAAAGGTTTTTGGAGCAATTTGCGTGGGAAGCTGGCCAGGGCAACACTCTCTAAGATAGTCGACAATGTAATTTAACAAAGGAGTATATTTGATGGCGTATCCAAAGCTTAATGAAAGGACTGAATTTAATAAAGCATGGTTTAAAAGGAAAAAGAGACTTGAGATTAATTCCCTATATTGTTGACTATGATATAAATACAGACACATACTCGGATGTATACAGGGTGTCCGAAAACGACCTCATTAACTTTGCACAGCTATATTCCTCTTATAAAGTACATAAAAATTTTCCCAAGAATCGTTCCTGCGCGATCCATAGTTTACGAGAAAAATACGAGAAACAAAGTATGGCGTCACTGCCGCTGCAAGTAAAAACACTTTGTGGGATATATGAACAACCGTATTTGAATATCCTTCTATGCGATAAAGTTAAAATATTCGTCGTGCATATCGCGTCATGCATACGAGCGTGACATGGTATGACGTTAAGCCGCCACTGAACTGGTATTTAAAAGACTGCATCTTGCTGCTACCGATAGTCTTCGTGTCGTGGCCTTGTATTCCGTTCGTGACTACTGCGATATGTATCTGATGTACTGCCGATGTAATGGAAATGCTTTACAAACTGCTAGGGAGTATATCCGTGCATAAACAGCGGTTGATGTGTAAAATAAAGTGTTTTTTCTTGCACCAGAAGTTGCATCATACTTTGTTTTTCGTATTTTTCTAGTAAACTCTGGATCGTTCAGGAACGATTCTTGGGGATATTTTTATGTACTTCCAAAGAGAAATCTAGCTGTGCAGAGTTCATGAGGTCATTTTGGGACACGCTGTATATAAGTATACATATACATGCATACACATTATTACACTTAAAATAACTCATTTTCTCGATTTCCCTTTCTGAGTCTTCCCAGGTGCCAAATATATTATTTAAAGGAGTGGACGATGACTTAAAATACTTTTTACAGGTCTACTACAGCTAACTCTGAAATAGATGCAAATTTTCTGTCCACTCGCCTCATTTTCCATATATCCCAAGAAATATGGTTAACTTTTTCAATGACCTAATTTCCTTTCTGTCTTTAAATACTAAGCTACTATCTCTTGGGAAAGAATTCATCTCAGTTCTCGCTAAGGGTTCAACTTTGTAATTTAACAATGGTTTCATATATTATTAACTGTTGCGCTCTTATCTGAGAAAGAAGTGTATTCATAGTCCAGAATAAAGTTAAAGTTTCACCGCGGACTTCGCTGCGTTTTTGTCAGGGTGGTACTACTGCTTATTTCATAGGGTATCCTTATTGCGAAGTAAGATTGGAAAATTAAAAATAATAGGGTCTGTTTTTAATTGTAACTGGCGGATTAATTTCGCCGCGTTAAATATATTTATTATGCCTTTAGTTCTCAACCTTATATACGCTTCTGTCCCCCTACGGAGTGAAAGTATGTTCAACATCCCGCTTGTACAAATTCTGTACTTTAAATTATACGGAATGAGAAGTACGCAAGAGATAAAATCTTTAAGTAATTTTCTGATAGACTTACACACCGAATTTCTGCTAGGACAACTTCAAACAACGCTGATTACTGTTGATTAAATATATGAATACTGTTTGTTAAATATATGAATAACAAATGAATAATGTTGGTTGAATACATTTTTACTCTATATCGACTCAGTTTGACACATGAAAACATAGAGGATTAAAACTACTAGTTGTGCGACAGTCATATGAGTTCGTTTTATTACTAAAAAAATCAACTACAGTGATGAGTTACCTTCAGTCCTATACACATTGATATTAAATGATCGGCTTTTAGTTTCAATATCTGTCATAAAAAATTCTGTATTCATATTTTAACTACTTAATTATCTAGAGACCTGCAGTGTTGAATAAAGGTTCATATCCGATGGCAATTATGTACTCAATCACAAAATAATTAGATTTCAGAAAAATAATCTGTGTGATAAAGTCAAAAGGCTGAGAGAATTTCCTCTCAAGGTTGACCACCAAACCAGAACATATGCTTTGAATCCTCGGTCCCTTGGTCTCGAAATGGAGATTGGCACCGTTTGCCAGAGGCTGCCGAGGAGTTTAGATTAAGTTTTTATTTTTTAGAACATTTTAATATTTTGGTAATATTTTAAAGACTATTTTAATTTTTTTATATATTTTAAAGACTATTTTAATATTTCTTGGTATATTTTAAAGACTATTTTAATATATTTTGGATTATAAATGGTAATTAGCACCGTTTGCCTGAGGCTGCCGAGGAACTCAGATTTAGTTTATATTTCGAAGAATATTTTTTTTTATATATTTTAAACACTATTTTAATATTGTTTTATATATTTTAAAGACTATTTCAATATTTTTTGGTATATTTAAAAGACTATTTTAATATTTCTTCTTCTGTTTTAAAGATTATTTTAATATATTTTGGTATATTTTTCATTTTTCAGAACACATATATCTCTCAATATATGACTGCTAAATATGACAGTAAAAATTTTATATAAATATTCCTGTATACCAATTTTTCCGTATTGACAATATCACACTGGTTACCATTACACAATGTTCTTTTAATTTTAGCCCTATAGCAGTTTATAACTACTAGCTGCTATACTATAGAAAAATGCAATTTATGTATATCAGTACATTATAATTCTCATATACGAGATTATTACTGAATTTCCCTTTCTTTCGATGTGTGAAAACTATTTTTTTACTCTATAGACCCTGTTTCATCGAGATGTGCTAAAAGCGATTTTTTTAAATAGATTTTTATATTTAAATTATTTATTCATTCTCAATGCAATTAAATGGGAACATATAAAAGTTTAATAATAGCAAGGAGATATACATGACTAATTTAAGTGGTTTCAAGACCTTTATATGGTCAAAAAAATTTATTTTTTAAAAGAAATATATGTTGCTAGACGACTCAACAGACGTTGTCCTGTTTTAACACTATAAACCCCAAAACTGTAAAAAGATTATAAATAAATTAAAAACTGGACAGTTTTGACGGAACATTAAGGAAAAAATTAATTTAAAAATTCTTGACGCCAAAACGCGTGCAGTCATCACAAACGTAATTAGATTAAATTAAAACTTCCGCATCACTAAAACGGTGATTATATATATATATATATATATATATATATATATATATATATATATATATATATATATATATATATATATATATATATATATATATATATAGATATATATATATATATATAAAAAATATATATTATATATATAAGTATATATAACTATATATATAATATATATATTATGTTATATAAATATAGGTTTATATATATATATATATATATTTCTATATATAGATATATATATATATATATATATAAGAGTTAAAAGATATCTGATTATAGTGTGGCGCATAATATAAAATAATTTGAGAAGCAATATCTAAACTTTAGTAATTTTTGCAAATATATATATGTGGATTAGAACTTTAATAGTGGCAATATTGCTGTAAAAACGCTATGTAACAAAATCGAAGACTGTCGCATATACCACAGTAAGATACATGCCTAACTTACCTCTCAGCAAAATGATTCGTCCGAAAGTCATACAAATATGGAGTGGCGCGAAGAACTAATCCTTGTATTAGATTTCGGTATAAAGTGAGTGCTGTTTGATTATTGTTGACGTTTTCAAAGCAAGAACAATGAAAATGGATAAAAATTGAATGTGGCAGAGGTCGAAAATCACGACAATGTTATCTTGGGCTTCAAGAGGCATGTGGGGAATCCGCATTGCCTTACGGCAATATGGTACGGTAATACTCTAGCAATATGGGTAAAGGTCTTCAAAGAAGGACACCAAAATGTGGCAGACATGAATCCGCAAAGTGGTCCTAGCGTCAGCGATGCAGACTTGAATGCTCTTGCCCCACTAATGGACAGTGATGGATTCCAAATGGTTCGTGAGCTGGTCTGAAAGGTAGAATTCGCGATTATGACAGTGCTGCACATTCTGAAAGAAAGCCTGAGAAAGAAACAAAATTCTGCAGTTTCTGCAGAACGCCCCTATCATTCTGCATGACAATGCTCGGCCACATACAGCTCAACTCGAGACTAATTTGTTCAGTCGATGGGGCTGGGAAATGTTTTACTATCCAACATACTCCAAAGATCTAATACAGGGTTGGCCAAAAAACGTTTGGGATCCATGGTCTACTCCACATTTAAAAAATCGGAGGCGGTCTACCAATGGCAGAGCTAAATTAACGTAAAGTACATCTTAATATATATATTTTTTCGGTAACAACAAAAGATGGTAAATTATCTATATTTTCTAAAAAAACTTAACCCCTTCCAGGTTCATTTTATTTCAGGATTATGGATCAAAAATGTCAATTTATTTACCCATATGCTTACTTTTATACATACGTAGCTTTTTAAACATAATAGCATCATTCGCATACAAAATTTCCTGAAAATTATTGTAAAAAAATCAATTTAAATAAATAAGTAATTTACATGTATAGTTAGATTTCTGTACGGCACAAATCATTAGACTTTGGAGTCAGTTCACACTAACTATAAATAAAAAGCTTAGAATACCTAACTTTTATCATGAATTAAATTTTATTTATATTCTATGCATTTACATAAATGATAATGAAATTATAATTCAAAATTTGATTGTGTATGATACAATAGAAAACACGGTACTGCACAGAGTCCAACATCGCAATCTCGACAGTAGAATCTTGTTTCTCTCCTTACCTTCTTCCCTCTACTGTCTGTCTTTGAGCAGCAAATAATCTAGTAGCCAGAAAAGTAAACTAAAGCGTTCGAAACCATAAAAAGTACATGTGAAATTATTCAGGACAGACTGATTGCATAGTGTAAAATTTCACAGTGCTCGAGCTACACTCGGGATGATCCAGGATGGTATATTTCATCTGCCCGCGTCCAGCTCGGAAAAAACCGGGAAAGGGTTAATATTAATATTTACAAAATAAAAATTTACTGGCGAAAATAATCAAAGTATTCATATATCAATAATTGACCATCCCATTCACTTCGTTTAGTTGTAATTTGGCACTATATCTGCGACAAGTTTATCGTATTGTTCTGACACGAGCTTAATGTAATGCGTAAACAAGAAATTAAATGTTCATCTGTTAACGAACCATTACGAACCAGGGTTGCCCCTAAAAAGCTCCAAACGTCTTCGAAAGCCTAAAGTCGCCAAAAGTCTCCAGCGACTTCAGACATCACCCAAAAAGTCGCCAAGTTTGGCGACAAAAGTCGCGATGCGTAACAAATCACCACTCGGTATCGAATCAGTACCATATAATGATTATATGGTACTGATTCGAGTATATTATAATATAAGCATCCTAATTTGTCAATTGTTTCTATTTAATTCTCCACTGTAAAACGACAAATTTACTGTATAATTTTTGCACAGTTTGTTTTATATTTTAAAGCGTAAGCTGCTGTAAATTTTTATTATCAATAATTCATTAATTCTATGTTATAAGTCATAAATTAAATTGTTAATACTGAGGTCGTTATAGGGATGGTCGAACGGACACCTTAAAATGTGTTCGCGGTCAACGTCTTGGCCACCACTGATCTAAGACCTTCTGACTTAATTCCTATGATGAAACCATTTAGGGGCATTCGCTTCAGAACTGTTCGAGAGATTCTTGCTGAGATAGACCGGTCCATTCGAACTGTCAACGGAAGAGGCTGTGCTGCAGGTGTTCTGCAACTTCCACATCATTGGAAACGGGCTTTACACGATGCTAATTACTAAATTGAAGAACTGTAAAGCATGGTGACATAAATCACTTTTGTATTCCAAGTAGGTAAATAGTTGCCACTAATAATGTTCCATCCCTTGTATATATATATATATATATATATATATATATATATATATATATATATATATATATATATATATATATTATATATATATATATATATATATATATATATATATATATATATATATATATATATATATATATATATATATATATATATATATATATATATATATATATGTATGTTATATATATATATAATATATATATATATATATATATATATATATATAGTGTAGCTATAAATATTTTATTTTATTTTTAAAATTAGTGTTTAGTCTATTGTCTTTCAGAGCATGGATTAGAGATAAAAAATAAATAATAACACAATGCACTGAAATAAATTTAGTAAGACGATACAATTTCTACTCAAATATTTAAATCGCTGCGGAGAGCTACATGACATTTACAACTGTCGCAGTTTTTTTATTCAGAATGTCGGTCCTTATTACTTATATATATATATCCAATACAAGCTCGTATTGTAAAAGAAAACATCTAAAAGGTAAGACCTTAAGTATAATATCCCATTACTGAATTTTTACAACTGAGGCAGTTTTACTTTTATATATAGAGAACTGGATGGCCAGGGCCGGGGCAGGGTTTTACCACTCTTACTTTTATATATAGAAATTATTATAGATATAAATTAGGCCAAGTTAATAATTTTGGTGAAATTTTGTCTATAATTTCTAGACCCACGAAATCCATACTATTTTCCTTACAGTCTTTTTATGTTTTGAAACTTTAGTTGTTATGTAATTCATACAATATTAACAATTGGCTAGGGGAGAAATATCTCTCCAGTACAAAATTTTGCCGATTCAGTTTAGTATTACAGTTGCTATATTAATATATACAATATAATACAGCAACAATAAAAACGATTTATATTATTGGGAAGTTTAAAGTTTGAGTAACTGAACTCAATCACTTTGTCATCATCCATTGTTTGTTCACACCAGGCAACAATTATTGAAGAAACAATGCTTGGAAATTTTTCTGACGGCTTTGATCAGTCTAAAATTGACCCTCTTAAAGTGCTGTCGTTATGCAGAACTTTAGGCGTTTTGTGCTATTTGGCGGTTATTTCGCCCGCGGATACCTGATCTACCGACTCTCTAGAAGATGGTGGTGGCCTTTTAGAGTAAGTACCTACATTCACTTTGAGATATTTCTTTCAGAAAGTTAAAATATCAGAATATATACGAGATTGTTTCTACTCTTCCATTAACAATTGTACAGTGTTATTAGTAAAAATTCGTCTGCTTTACTAAAGAACTGGTTTCTCAAGCCAACTTGGCTATAATGGTTTAAGTACTAATTTTTTCTCTAGATCTCACCGTGTCCAAACAATCTGTATCTATACTATAATTTATAAAACAAATTATTATTATTTATTATTATTTATTTTAATTAATTTATCTATTTTAAGAAATTATTATTGCTTCACTATGGTTGATTTTTAATAATTTGTAACTGTTGCGTTTGTAAACTGTTAAGGGATTAATTGCCCATAAATATAAATGTCCAGTTTTCAAGTCATTTTCTTTAATTAAGTAAGAGTATATATTTCCATTACGATGGCGCACTGTGCATTCATTAAAGTCGCCAGAAAAAGAAAGAAATACAATATTTGGATGAATTTCCTTTGTGTTTTAGTAAATATCGCCAATATTTTAGCCAAATTTGTCAAGGGGAACCCAATTCTGAAGTAGAAACAGATTCGTGTAAGATCAAAACCCTGTTTCTTCAAAAGTACCGTAAATTAGAGTAGATAAAACGCTTCCTATACGTATTAAAAAGATAAAATTCAACCCCTGTGGCGTATCTCAGGGAATTTAATTTTTCATGTAACTTGTCCAAAGATATGTAATTAAATATTTATCCTTATTACCGTCTTTACTCCCGGGTTTCTTTCATACTGTGTAATACAGTATCCTATGTACGTTACCGTACGGTATATCATAGGGTTATTCCTATACAAATGCGCTAAATTCCTTTAAGTCGCTGGTGTGTAAGGGCTGGAGATTACTATATTTTCCTAGGCTTAATAAAAGTTGAAGAGATTCTTATAGAGTTGCAAATCTGAGCAAGTAGAATTAGTCTGGTTTATTAGTTTGGTGCATTACTTCGTGTACGATGTGTATAGCAGTATGGCTTTTTTACCCGAAATTACAATTCAAATAAATATTTTTAACGTTCTTCTATTACAAGATTTATTTTTAATAATACTGTGCCGTAGAGTATCTATCTGACGCTCCATACCTTACGATTTGAGTGAATGTTATCCCTGTGCAAATATCTCGAACTGACGTAGGTGATAGTATACGGGTACCGGACATCACTGTATTTTACTGTTGGAGTTATGTACAGTGACCATTAAATGAATAATTATATTACTTATACTATTAAAGGAATAATTATATTAATTTAAACATCTTTTGACATTTAAAATATGTTTCTACGACCGATAATTACAGAGAAAAAGGCTGGTCGAGGATTTTACTGAGCACCCTGTGTAAAATCACAAATCTCTGCTAATTAACCTTTTGAGATCGAGACTTAATACTTTTTTTTTTAATTTTATAGCTGCTCTAGACTTTTTCCGATAATTCTTAAATAGGCAAAATATCTCAGTACAAGTGTACAAAATGTTTCCGAAACGCATAAAAAATTAAAATAACAGTTGTTCGACATTTTAGGATAAGTTATTTTATTTTATAAATTGTTTAGATTTCTGTCTTTTTTTAAAACATCTGTCTTGGAATACACTTAAAATTCGTTTTAGAATATCAGTTACCCTGAATAAAGTTTCAAGTTTGAGGAAAAACAGAAAAAAACATTTTCAGTGTTAGGAAGGCACTTTAAAAAGGACTACGATAGACTCGAATCTCTGATAGACATTTCGCCATGGTTAGTTCACGTGACTACAAATCATTTCTTTATTTTTCAGAACTTCAGACTGCCTTCCGTCCGCAGTATTTTTGATGTTATCCCAGAATACTTGGTAGAGGATGCAACGTAAGTTCTTTTTCTGAATTTTTTGTATGTGTCTGTGTGTACATACATGTAACATAGCAAACCTCGTAATGAATATGTTCGCCATTTTGAACATTTCTATATCTTTATGTCTGAAAATAAAGGCAAGAAATATCCATTTTGATTATTCAATCGTCTCTAATTATTTTAATTAGTTTTGCCTTTATCTGTACTGTTCTAATATAGTATGAAGAATTCCGGTGAGTATGGTAAGAGAAATTTATTCGAATTATGTAACGTAGCTATGAGGAAAGTGGACGAAAGTAGCCATCCGAATTTCTTTAGAATCAATTAATTGCACTTGCTTACTTTTCTTTGGTCTATAATTTTCATTATTATACTAAAAGTAATATCTCCTGTATCCAACTAAATTCTTCGGAATTATCACTTCCGATGTGACTGAAAGGTATATTACACAATGTAAGTCATTTTTTCTACAAAGAATCTACAAAGGAAATTTTACACTTTCCAGGACGAACATTTTATA
>CM063499.1:23895400-23900400 GCA_032207245.1 Pardosa pseudoannulata
TGTTTGTTACTGATTTTTCTATGTATAGGAAAATTTTATTTTGAAACTTAAAATATTCACTTTGACCACCCCTTAAAGAACTTTAAATAATCTCATCGTTAAAGCTGAATGTTAATACTTTGCATTTTTTAATGGTGAAACATATAGCTATGCACAATCATTTTAGATTACGTTCCGCTATTTATATAAAAAATACATATATACATATTGTGTGTATACACAGTATATTATTCATATATATATATATATATATATATATATATATATATATATTATATATATATATATATATATATATATATATATATATAGTATATATATATATATATATATATATATATAATATATATATTTATATATTTATATATATTATATCTATATATATATATATATATATATATTTGTAAAAATATTTTTATCACTTTCGGCTCTAATTCTATCTTTCTGGCATTCTATTCCAGCAAACATAGAGAATGACTTTGTCCTCGAACATTCCACTGTGGATTCCTTCCTTTTTATAAGTAACTTAAAATAGATTTTAAAGGTAAAATACGTCATCGGCGTGACCCTAGGAATTTGTAGGTAATTTCTGTTTGGCTGGTACAAACAACTATTTAAACAAAATGTAGAGTGCTTGGTAACAGTTCACTCGTAAGAATCAAACATGAATAAACTACGTTAGTTTGATCTAAAAATTAAATTGTCTCTATTTCTTTGTTCTACTCGTCTACTCAGCAAGTTCTACGAGTGTAGGGCTGAAATATTAGCTCGGAACTCCCTTCGAGATGACGAAAAAGGCGTCATATATATATATATATATATATATATATATATATATATATATATATATATATATATATATATATATATATATATATATATTGCTTGTGTGTATATATTTGTATAAATAATATAAATTATATAATATTCCTATGTGTGTATACATATATTTTCTGATGAACAGTTTTCTTACATTTTTTTACATATGTTAAACATATTATTAAACAAATTTTCCTCCCATATCAGTGATATGACAGAAGAAGCACTCTCGACTCATGTCCTAACTCCCGAATGTGACGAAACCCCGATTATGACTGAAACACCCGACTATGACGAAAATATTGTCTCGGATGTGGTAAAAATTCCAGTAAGTGAAATATGTATATCTATATAATAATACTATTACAAACTAATTCTAATACTAGATTAAATTATTTTTTTCAATTTTAATTCGATTTAAATATAATGACATTTTATAGAAAGTGTTATTGATTCCCTTGACCTGTGTAATTATATATATATATATATATATATATATATATATATATATATATATATATATATATATATATATATATATATATATATATATATATATATTTAAATACGCATATGTATATATCATAAATGTACATATGTATATATGTACATATGTATATATGTACATATGAATATATGTACATATGTATATATCATATAATTTATTCTTACAGAAAAGAAAACGATTTCGGAATTTACGACGTTTATTTACATCTTGCTTCTGCCGTAAAAAGGTAAGTACGATCTGTCATTTCACGCTTTAAAATTTAAATTCACGTGACTCACTTCTCTACTCATACAACAATTACCCTACATCTTAATGAAGTATTTTGTTTTTAAAGATTTCACTGATTTTAAGGGTTATTTATAATAAAAAAAAATAACTTTTTTCTGTAAATATATGGTTTTATGCTTCGAGCATGATAATTCTTAAATATCTGTAAACATATTTATGTTGTATTTTTAAGTGTCTAAATTTTTACTGTCTTTCAATAGCTTCAGTTACAAAATTTGGACAATACTGAAGTATTCTAAACAAGAAAGTATTATTTTAATTTTTTTCAATGACATGTATTAATAATAATGGTATGAAAACTGTAATTTTTCTTAAAGTATTTTTAACATATTTTTTAAATTTATGAGGGCAAAAAATATATATAATTAATATATATATATATTAACTGTATCGTTTTCTTCAAAAGTGGTTTAGTCTGTTTCTGACAAAAGTTTAGTTATTGTTAACAATTAAAGCTTTCCGCAAAATTTTCTTCATTTATAAAGACTTTTATTTGAAATTCTTTGAAATTCTTATCATTATTTTAATATAATATGTTGTTATTTAATATATCATTAATATTGTTAGGTAAAACTTCGTATGTCAGGATGACTCCCTAACATGAAAAAATATATGTTTTTTACAATATAAAAGCTTTACATGTTTGTGTGTGTAAATATAAATTATAAACTTTATTCTTTTATTTTTGTATAAATGAAATGGGAATTTTCAAACTTTTAAGTTAATTTTTCTTTTTTGCAGAAGAAATGTTAAAGAATTACTCCATTCTCCTGCCTGAAAATGTTCCAGTCTAATAAGAAAAAAAATATCTAATAGCCGTTTGAATTACAACTTCTCCTGTCCATTATACCATCAAGAACAATTTGAATTGCAACAGCATTCTATAGTCCATAAAATGCAGTCTTTGGTACACTAACAGCCTTCCAGTATTCCATCCATTAACAGTATGATGTGCAATAAAGTTCTACAGTTCCATTGCAATCTGTTGTCAAGAAACAGTTTACCAGGCAGTATCCAACAGCAATCTGAAGTGCAACATCATTATAATCTTCCATAGCCCATACAAAAGCAGTCTGAACAATTTTTCTGCCAGTAAAATTTTACAGTCTTATAATAGAATACTAATAGCTGTTTGATGTCTTGTAATGCATACTGTCCAATATATCATCCAATAGCAGTCTGAAGTAGAATAGCAGTTTCCAGTTCCATAGCTCCTGCAAATACAATCTGGTGTCCAGTTAAAGCCAGTAATAGATCTAATAACACTCTGAAGTGCAATAAGAGTCTACACTTCCATAGTCCATACAATAGCAATCTGTAGTCAAGAAACATTTTACCATGTAGTAACCAATAGCATTCTGAAGTGCAATATGAGTCTGCATTTTCGTAGCCCATCCAAGAGCAGTCTTCACGATTCTTCTGTCAATAAAAGTTTACAGTCTAAAAATAGCATAATAATACCCATTTGAAGTCTTGCAATATCGACTATAAAATATACCATCCAATAGCAGCCTGAAGAAGAATAGCAATTTACAGTTCCATAGCTCCTGCAAATGAACTCTGGAATCCAGTAACACCCTTGAAGACAGTAATAAATCAAATAGCAATCTACAGTGCAACAAAAGTCTACAGTTCCATAGCCCATCCAAAAACAATCTGCAGATCAGTAACAGACTGTGATCCAGTAATCCATCCAGTACCAGTATGAAGTCCAGAACAATGAACAGTCTATGAAAGCAGCCAATAACTTTTT
Source organism: Pardosa pseudoannulata (assembly GCA_032207245.1). Lineage (NCBI taxonomy): Eukaryota > Metazoa > Arthropoda > Arachnida > Araneae > Lycosidae > Pardosa > Pardosa pseudoannulata. The sequence goes on from CM063499.1 coordinate 23,898,769, forward strand.
AAAATAGTACGAATATTCCATTGTACAATGTTCTATTTGAAATGTCTCATCCAGTAATTTATATGTACAGATCACCATCTCTAGCCAGAAAATTACAAAATAAAAACAATAGTTATTTACAATATTTTAGTCATGTTTTATTTATTTGTGTCATACACTAAGCTGTTCTATATGTGAGAGTTTAACTATTTGACTACCAATGAAACATATACAGGGTTATTTTATTTTCAAAAAGACAATATTCAGAGCCACCCGTAGCTTGATCTATCAACCCAAATGGTTCCAAACTTCTTATGAATATTAATAGTGATCTGAGAAATTTCAAGAGATCTAAGAAATTTTAACTATTTTTGTATGGAATTATTAAAGTCATTATTAGATACCTTATCAAGTTTGGTTCTTTTAAGCTTTAGGTCGAGCAACATGTGGCTTTGAATATTGTGAATTTAAAAAACTCACTCTGTATTTAATAATATTTGGCGAATTCATATTGTACTCTCCTAACAGAAAGAATATTCCTGTTTTGTATATTATTACCCTTTATTTTCGTGATTCTTTCACAAAATAGTAAATTACAACGCATGAGACTGTTTAGCTGAAGGAAAATAAAACAGATTTACAATAATAAGGTCTAAATTAAATATCAAGATTTTATGGTTAATAACTTAGTGGGCCCACCAATATTTCATCTAAACAGTTGGTTTGTCACAATTTTCATTTACTACGTTTTTCTACATCATAATGTATTCATTTGATATCTTAATGTAAAAAAATACTTTAAAGCTAGTTGTAAACATTTGTATGTGTAGATAAATTACTTCTTCCTAAATTTCGAAACTGCTAGCCTATTTTTTTAAAGATAAAATTCAATAATAAAATTTATATATTACCTACCAAACTCGATTTGTAATGTTAATACTAGTCTTAATATATGACGTGACACAATGATCAGATGAGGTTTCCTTAACGCATTGACTGTGGTATCAGGTAATTCTGTCCTATATTTATTGATTCTACGAGATACAGTGATGATCTGTGAAAAAAGACACATTAGAACACACACTTTTATGTAAAAATGATATTTAATAATAACAATTCACAAGAATAAGGATGACAAATCTTTAACCAGAAATTATAAAAATTTCGTTTTAGAACTGTGTAATTAATTTCACCAAAAGAGAGTTATCTGACTATATTGTACAATTTAAAATGGTACATCAAAAGTTCGGACAATCTAAAGTCTGTACGTAAGATTAATTGAAGAACGTAAATGGCTTAGTACTGTTCTTTACAACCAAATTCTTTCGCCTTATTATGAACCATAATAGGGGAACAGTTCTTTATTATAAAATATTACTACAATTTTTTTGTGCCATATAATAAGAACTGAATAAAGGAATAGGAAGCTTCCCGAAATTGCTTAGAGCGTTAGAGAGTTAAATATATAAGACAGTTCTACAGATGTTACAAAATTCGTTTATAATTTTCTTTAAACGATCCTTTTTGTCTCGCTGTTCTCCTCACTTCAGCGCTATGAAAAGTAACATCTTGACACTCTTGATGTTATGAATTATGAATGGATGTGTCAACCATGGTAATAAAGAATTCCAGACGGCTGTGCGGGCAGGGAGG
>CM063499.1:23905400-23912900 GCA_032207245.1 Pardosa pseudoannulata
TATGTTTAGCATAAAGTAAGTCTTCTCAATTTGGAAGCAACGATCATGCAAAATACTCCCAGGTTTGATCTTCCAGAGGTATCGTGTGAATTTGAAGGACTTTGAATACACGAAACTATTATAAGTGCTTCAGTCACCATTAATGAACGTGACTATCTTTGGCTGTCTCGGGCATCGTACTCACACCTCTCCAGGTATAAACTGATGCCTTTGACATCTGAGCTATCGGGGTTTGAAATAATGCTATATGTATCAAATATTTATTCATAGATATATCCTCATTATGAGAAATACAGAATTATTTAATAATTTATTATTTTCCACATATATTAGAGCCTCGATTATCCGAAGTAATAGGGATTGCACCTACTTCGGATAGTCGACAATTCATCAATTTTTTATTTATTTCAAAAAATTTAATTCAAAATTTTAGTTAGAAATATATTTATAACTATCCATTGGTAAATTACAAGAGGAAGTATAGAGGTGTATAAAATTGTTCTTCCACCATAATTATAAAAAGGCAAGGAAATATAAATACAGCACAACCTCGATTATCCGAAGTAATTGGGATCGAACCTACTTCGGATAATCGAGAATTCATCGATAATTATCTATTTTAATATGTAGTGTCGTCATTGGTGCAATAACATTCGATTGTTCTGGGACTCGGCTGTATGAACTTCCAAATTTCTAAATGGGGTGTGATTTTGTTTAGAACAGGTATGGTTGAAAGTGGAAGATTACATTCATATCGAGAATTCTAAAAAAGGTAAATTCCAAAAGATGTATCTGTACTCGTAGTTTGGAAAGGACGGCTTTCATACAAAATGAATGTGGAAAAAAGAAAACTTTAAAAATGCATATTTGTAAAGATTGCATGTTTGTAAAAAATTTTGGATAATAGTAAAAAGGGAAAAAGAGTGAAGAAGAGATAGACCTCGGATAACGGAGAATTTCGGTTAACCGATGTTCGGATAATTTAGGTTAATCGAGGTTCAGATAATTTAGGTTCTACTGTATTTATTAATTTTGAGCACAGTTTTATTACTATTCGCACTTTCCTATAATAATAACCCTATTAATTATTTTAACAACATGCAATCAACAGCTTGGATATTTCTCTTTTTTTTTTCTCTTAACAGCCTCACCCCTTTTTCTCTGTGTGTTCATATGAATCTGGTGACTCGAATATTTGCCATATAAAGTTCTATCAACATTCGAATTTAAAACTTTATAGGACATTTTATTCTTAAATATTTCTTAAAAAACGTATTCTGACAAATATATCAAACATAAAATATTTCGATCCTTTTCAATCCTTCTATCGTTATAATTAGTTCTATCTATATAATCTATATAATTAGTTGACTGTATTTTTCTTTCTAATTTATGTCCTCGCATAAATTCTTATACATAAAGCTCAATTTTATACATAAATTTCTTGATATTTCTTATTATAAGCTGTCCAATTTTTATAAAAGTTTTTAAAATAACAAAACTATTTCATGGTAATAATGTTGTTGTTTACTAATTCCATTTAGGTGATTCAAGTATATGAGCGGGAGGCTGTTGGATTTAAGTCGAAGTGTTTCTCTTTTTAGTTTTGAAAAAAAAAACTTGGAGGTAAAAAAGAATATTTAACATAAAGTAAGCCTTCCAAATTTGGAAGCAAAGATCAATCAAAATACATCCCCGGCTTGCCTGATTCCTCCAGAGGTATCATCTGAATTTGGAGTGCTTTGTGTACACGAAACTATTATACCTACCTCAATCACTATTATTGAACGTGACGGTCTTTGGCTGTGTCGGGCATCGTACTCAGAACTCTCCAGGTATAAACTGATGCCTTTGACGTCTGAGTTATCGGGGTTTGGAATAATGCTACATGTATCAAATAATTTATTCATAGATATAGCCTCATTACGAGAAATACAGAATTATGCAATAATTTATTATTTTCCACTTACGGTAGAGCCTCTATTATCCGAAGTAATAGGGATCGAACCTACTTCGGATAATCAGAATTTTCGGATAGTCGAGAATTCATCAATTCTAAATTTATTTCATAAAATTTAATTCAAAGTTTTAAAGATAGAAATATATTTATAACTATCCATTGGTAAATTAAGAGGACAAGTACAGAGCTGTATAAAATTGTTGTTCCACCATAATTATGAGAAGGCAAGGAAATATAAATGCAGTAGAACCTCGATTCTCCGAAGTAACTGGGACTGAAACTACTTCGGATAATCAAGAATTCCTCAATAATCTTCTATTTTAATATGTAGTGTCGTTATTGGTGCAATAACATTCGATTGTTCTAGGACTCGGCAGTATGACCTTCCAAATTTCTAAATGGGGTGTGTTTTTGTTTAGAACAGGGATATTTGAAGGTAGGGAAGTGTACAGTCATATCAAAAATCTAAAAAGGGGATTTTAAAATATTTATCTACACTCGTAATTTTGAAAGGAATGTTTGCATATGAAATGAATGTGGAAACATAGAATACTATAAAAAGCATGTGTGTAAAGCGATAATTTTGGATGATAGTAGAAAGGGAAAAAAAGTGAAGAAGAAACCGATTTCGGTTAACGGAGAGTTTCGATTAATCGAGGTTCGGATAATCGGGGTTCTACTGTATTTATTAATTTTGAGAACACTTTTATTACCATTCGAACTTTCTTATAATATTAACCCTAAGAGTTGTTTTAACAACATGTAATCAACAGCATGGATATTTATCTTTTTTTTCTCTTAACATCCCATTTTCTATGGGAGAACATATGAATCTGGTGACTCGAATATTTGCCATGGACTACGGGGGGGGGGAATAGCGGACTACCAGCAACATGCGACCCGTAGGTAAAACGTTTGCGGCCATTGATGAAATCAATAAAATTTGTACTTGAAATAATGTCGTATTTGTAATAGAAAATTGATATTCATTTACTGATATTATATCGATTATATTGATTCACTAGTATCGCATGATTGATATTGACTGATAACGTATTGATTTACTGATGACATTGACTGATGTATGATTGATATTGACTGATACCGTATTGATTTACTAATACTGATATCGATGATATAATATTGATTTAATGATTATTATTACAGGTATTTATGCACATTTAGGTGTTATCGTGTTTAAAAGCAGGATTCACCAGAAAACAAAATCCACGACGGAAAATCTGGCGAAAATCTGGCTTTGCGGAAAGCTGTTGCAAATAAAAGCGTGAGAATGCAATGTGTTTGGGATAATCGTAAACGCACAATGTCTGTAGATTTTTAAATTGGTAAGGGTGTTGCATGTCCCCTTGAAATATGCACATTATGGTGGAACGAACTACACCCAAGACAGTTCCGTTCGCTCGGAGACTTGTTTGGGAGTTGATGGCAAACTCCTGTAGCAAGTCTGTTTAGGAAGCTCTCAAGGTACATCCGTGCCGCGGCTCGTCCATTTCCATCAGCAGCACCATATACATAATGCATGTCGGACATTTTTGCATTACTAAACTCATTCATTCTTCTCCTTCAACGTCTACGACCAATAAAATGATTATTCTTCTCAGTCTCCTGCAATTATCGCGTTCTAGCGATCGCAATTTGCATTTTCGGACACAAGTTCCTATGAAAATCTTGTTCATCATGATATGTCAGACCAGCATGTTAATCTTGTAAACGACCTTTTGGGACAACTTGTATATACACACACATATATACACATATATGTGTGTATATACAAGCATATATATATATATATATATATATATATATATATATATATATATATATATATATATATATATATATATATATATATATATATACATATATGAATGAACTCCTCTTCGGTACAGCCCACGTGCGTCCAGTATCTACTGTGCCTATCTTCGTTTTCGAAAGTAAAGGTCCAGGGTTGTTAATCATATGTCCCGTTTAGGTGGTGAACCTTACGAGGAACCCCACAGTGTTTAGTTCCCAAGCAATCTTCGTCCTCGGTTTGTCTACACATACAGAAACACACACACACATATATAAATATATATATATATATATACATACATATATATATATATACATATATATATATATATATATATATATATATATATATTGTATCAAAATTGTTGTACTTAAACTATCTCTTAAAAATTCTCCTCTTTCCCATTCTTATTCCTTTTAATCTATTTTCCCAGCCACGACATATCTTATGTAAAGAATACTTTCAACTCATTTCCCAAAGGTTTCTCTGCAATGAATGCAAAATTTCTGCACACTCTGCATATTTTCCAGCTGTCTCGATAAAATAGCTCTCATAAAATGGTCCAAGTTCCTGTATAATGATTTCTAATAACGCTGACAAAGTTCTACCTTTTGGGAAGATTTCGTCCCATGTTCTCACTTTGGGGATGACATTTTTAAAAGCAAAGTGTTGTCATTCGGTCGACTCGGACTTATGCTCATTCTCTTCAAAGTGCCACCTGTTTATTTGATTACCACTAATTGACTAAATTTCTCCTTGCCATGGAAGCCCTGGCAGTAAAATACAACAGGTGCTTAATTCATTGTGACCAGCGGATTGATTTCCACGGTATATATATTTATATATATATATATATATATATATATATATATATATATATATATATATATATATATATATATATATATATATATATATATATATATATATATATATATATATATATATATGTATATATATATGTATATATATATATGTATATATATATATATATATATATGTATATATATATATGTATATATATATATATATATATATATATACATATATATATACATATATATATATATATATATATATATACATATATATACATATCTATATATACATATATATACATATATATGCATATATATATATATATATATATATATATATATACATATATATATATATATATATATATATATATATATATATATATATATATATATATATATATATATATATATATATATATATATATATATATATACATACATATATATTTATATATATATATATATATATATATATATATATATATATATATATATATATATATATATATATATATATATATATATATATATATATATATATATATATATATATATATATATATATATATATATATATATATATATACATATATATATAAATACATATATATATATATATATATATATATATACATACATATATATATATATATATACATACATATATATATATATATATATATATATATATATATATATATATATATATATATATATATATACATATACTATATACATATATATATATATATATATATATATATATATATATATATATATATATATATATATATATATATATATACATATATATATACATATATATATATATATATATATATATATATATATGTATATATGTATATATATATACATACATATATATATATATATATATATAATATAAATATGTATATAATATATAAATATTGGCGATGATTCCTAAAACACAAAGGTATTTCATCCGAACAACATTGTATTTATCCGTATTTGGGCGACTTCAAAATTAACCAAAACCACTGAGAAAGAGGGAATTTACCTTTGTGGGTAATTAATCCCTTAACAATTTATATAGGCAACAGCTCCAAATTAATAAAAATTAGCCATATTAAACCTTTAATAGTCCATTATATCTAATATTTTTAAGCATTACGAATTTTTATTATGTAATAAATGGATTCCACAAGAAGATCTGGATACAGATATAATATAAATTAAAAAATAGATAAGACTGTACGGACACGGCGAGGTCAGGAGGAAATTCTAAGCTACCATGCTCAGAGCTTTATCGCCAAGTTGGCTGGGTCACCTTGTTCTTCAGTTAAGCCCTCCAGAGGTATCGTTTATTAACTTAGAGGACACTGCATCAACGAAACTATTTTACGTAACCCATCCGCTATTAACACATTGCGTACGTTACTCTCGACTCCAGGGCCCGCACATTTTAGAAAGCTATAAAAGCATAATAGGCAAAGAATAAGATGCATATATTCATATTTTTTAATTTGAATTTGGTATTATATTTACGTAAAGTATTCTTAGATATTACTATACATTTTATACTTCTATATATTATATATATTTTTTTATATTATAACCGTTATTCATTTCACAGAATTGGATAATGCTAAAGCATTATAGAGTATGACTTTTGGTAAAACACATGAACTTGTTCAATGTTATTAACCACGATCTGATTTCGTGACTTTTTCAAATGGATGAACAGACCATGCATGCTTCATTGTTTGTATGGGCACTTTTTCTCCGGCAACTTAACAAATGTATTTGAACTATTTGAAAGAAATTGAGCTATCTCGTGATCTAGCCACAACGTTCGGCCTACTACAAACAAGAAATCTCGTCTTTCAACCTACAGAAATCTCATGATCCAACCACAACTCTCGGCCTGCTGCAAGCGAGAAATCGCATGACCTTTCCACAATGTTCGGCCTACTAGAAATGAGAAACATCGTAACCCGGTCACAACGTTCGGCCTGCTAGAAATGAGAAACATCGTGACCCGGCCACAAAGTTCGGCCTTCTAGAAATGAGAAACATCGTAAACCGGCCAAAACGTTTGGCCTACTAGAAATGAGAAACATCGTAACCCGGTCACAACGTTCGGCCTTCTACAAATGAGAAATCTCGTGACTCGGTCACATTTTTCGACATGATACAGAAGTCTCATGATAAAACCACAACGCTTGGCCTGCTTCAAATGAAAAATATCGTGACATTGCCACAACGTTCGGCCTGGTAGAAATTAGAAATATCGTAACCCAGCCACAACGTTTGGAATGCTACAAACGATATATATATATATATATATATATATATATATATATATATATATATATATATATATATATATATATATATATATATATATATATATATATATATATATATATATATATATATATATATATATATATATATATATATATATATATATATAAATATATATATATATATATATATATATATATATATATATATAAATATATATATATATATATACATATATATATATACATATATATATATATACATATATATATACATACATATATATATATATATATATATATATATATATATATATATATATATATATTTATATATATATATATATATATATATATATATATATATATATATATATATATATATATATATTATATATATATATATATATATATATATATATATATATATATATATATATATATATATATATATATATATATATATATAGTGATCCAGCCACAACAATGGGCCTGCTGCAAACTAGAAATCTCGTGTCCCTTCCACTACATTTGGTCTTCTGGAAATGAGAATTATCATGACTCGGTCACAACATTCGGCCTGCTACAAACGAGAAATCTCGTTACCCGGTCACA
>CM063499.1:23917900-23950400 GCA_032207245.1 Pardosa pseudoannulata
GCAAAAAAAAATAATCGATGATAAAATTTAAATTTATCACATATGTACCTAATCTATTATTTAAACCAAATATAAAAGAAAATTACATAAGTAATATACAAAGTTCAGTGATAAAACGTATGAAAATAATGCAGACGATATTTAAATAATTTAAAATAAGAATGATTAAAGAAGATAATTAAAGGAATGACGTCATAATGTGAGAAATATATGTTGTTTTTACCTATTTATTATGTGCTAAATTGATTTTAATCTCCTGTTCTCAACCGCGGAAAATGGGGAATAATAGAATTAAACTCTCTAAAAGGGGGGAAGGGCCGGATTTTGAACGTTTTAAATACGACAGTATATTTTGCTATGATATAAAGCATATTTATAGGAATTTATTTTAGAATCGGTTCTATAGTTTAGGAGACGATAAACTTTACACGCTTTGAATTTTACTATTCCTATCAATTTACTAATCATCAAGAATCCAATATGGATGTCTTATCCATTCCAAGTCCAACCGCTTCAAAAATTTAGGACAGATGATGGACATATAACTTAGGCTATTATTATATAGGGATATTTCTGATGTAACAATAGCCAAGGCTTAGATTTTAATTTTCATATTGAATCTATACATGTTTAAGTATAGTTATATATGGGAGCAAAAATAAAATATTCTGCTCTAAAATTCTTTAAAAATGTCTATATGAAATTAATACAATTATCAAATCATGTGTTATATAAAGTGAAGTGGCCTTTCGTAGTTGAAAATTTATTCCGACTGATATAAATAATATTAATATTGATGAAGATATAATACTTAGCAGAAATCATGCGTTTTTATTTCAATATTTTATTTGTACAATTTTTTAAATTTCTCTTATTTATTTAATGTGGCTGCACCTATAATCTGTACAAAGAATTTGGATGAATTTTACTTATTTAACTTTATTACTGTAGAAGTATAGAAAAAGTATATATTATTATATAGAATATATATAGATATAGCCTATACAGAATTAATAACTAAAACTAAACAACATTAGTGCAGTAAATCTCTTTAAAACCGTTTACCAGGAAATAAACTTCAATTATCACCCCGTGTAGACCACTAAATGAAAAGAGAAAATAATAAAAAAGAACATACTTAAAACCACATTAAAAGTTATCAAATTACAAGAATCCATCACGAAAAGACAACATTATGTCACCGAAATAGACGTAGTTAAACTCTAAAGTAATAAATCATCTGAATTGCAACCCGTAATGATTGAAGATAAAGCAATTATAGAAGAAACTCTATCAAATCTTCTAGTGTCCAGCTGAGTAAATTTTAGTTTCTAGCTACACGAGCGCCATCTCTTTAAGGTTAATGGAATCAATGTTCCACGATGCCATGACAACCGTCGAACCGTAATTGGAAGGAAAGATCAGTGGACTGTCACGATCGAACTACTGTTACTGACCAGTACATTAGTATGAAACATGAGATATGAGCAAGATTACATCGCATATAATGTCAAACCAAGATTTAATGCCATACCACAAGTTCGTGAACTCCGTTATACCATGAGTTTTATACAATGGAGAAGTTTGTTACCCGAAATGCTTAAAATTTGAACTACTGAATTGGCGTATTGGCATTAAAGCAGACGTTACGATTTTTCTAGCCAATTTGTGTTTCTGGCCTAGGTTAATAATTTGATAAACCAAATTCATGATGAGGAAACGATCTTTTTCGCCAATTTACGTTTCTACACAAAGCAAATACATTGGTATACCAAATTCGTGATGACGAAACAATCTTTTTCGCCAATTTACGTTTCTACCCAAGGCAAATACATTAATATACCAAATTCGTGATGAGGAAACGATCTTTTTCTCCAAATTACATTTCTAGAAAAGGCAAACAAATTGATATACAAAATTCATGATGAGCAAACGATCTTTTTCGCCAATTTACATTTCTAGCCAAGGCAAGCAAATTGATATACTAAAATCGTGATGAGAAAATGACATTTATCGCCAACTTACGTTTCTAGACAAAGTAAATAATTTGATAAACGAAATTCGTAATTCGGAAACTATCTTTTATGCAATTTACGTTTCTACCCAAGGCAAATACATTGATATACTAAATTCGTAATGCGGAAATGATCTTTTTCGCCAATTTGCGTTTCTAGCCAAGGCAAACAAATTGATATACCAAAGTCGTTATGAGGAAAAGAACTTTTTCGCCAACTTACGTTTCTAGATAAGGCAAATAAATTGTTATATCATAATCCTTAATAGTGGTGTACTTTTATGGGGTTATATTCTTAGTTTTTTGACGTTAAAGATACATTAATTTTGATAGAAACTAACTTGAACGAATGTTTATAAAAACATTACCATTGATTAATTACTAATGCTTAGTCGGTACGTTATTTTAATATTTTTATATAAAATTAAAAAAAAATTAAAACATTATAGTTTGAAAATGCTTTCGCACAGCTATAGTGTATTATTACATCGATACATATAACGCTACTTAAGATGTTTAGTTACAGCTCTAAACAAAGACAAATCACACTCTGTAAACTGATCTATGCATTTGTTACGAATTTTTCAAGCGTAGCTTTCGTGGATTGAATGGATTTTAAATACAGGACAACAAAATAACAAAACTTTATTCGTATTGCAGCGAAATCACGTTTACAACAGCCAATGCGACCAAAAACTGCCTAGATTGGTGACAATACTCTCAATACAAAACTCTCACAGGAAATATCACAGGTGTGAACAATAACACGTGTTTAAGCTGACTCTATCTTAGCTCACATCCGGTCTTTTATATAGACTTTCAAAAGACTGGAATGTTCTGAAAGGCCCTAGGGACAAACGGCCGTCAAAATCGACACCAAGTTGTAATATTAAATATCCAAATATTGTCAATTTGGTACTATATCGCCAAATTGGTGCCAAAAATTAGTTCCCTTAAAACATTGTTAAGGAGACAATATCTCGCCAATTTGGTGAGTTCTTATTGAATTGCAATAATATACATATTACAAATCATAAAAACTCGGCTAAATACCGAATTTCATGTAAGAAGCTCCAAACTAAACCTATTACATAAATTATTCAATAAAATACACAATATAAGACAAAACATCATGCAAATTTACTAAATGTGTAACAGATTAATTGTAATAACTCACACATCGTCGATGGAATCCTAAAGTTCCCAATTGTCTGTTACATAAATTTATCCCTGCTATAAATTAAAGGATTTACAACAAAATTTTTAAAATAACCATTTTCATCATTTTTGTCTCAATTGTGTATTAATTTATTAATTTTTAATAAAAGTATTTTTAAGCGTTGCAGAAAAAATCTAATCATCTTCGGTATTCATGATTAGTATTTTCAGATAAAAAAATTAATATTCTAATATAAATTACAAGTGTTAAAAAAATTAAACAAATTTTTAGTTCGGTCAAACGGGTCACAATCAATATCAAGAATGGTGATTATATTTATTAGTTCTACCACATATGCTAGACGTGCTGGAAGAACTAAGAAAACATGGAGAAAATTTTAATAGCTGCTTTCTTTAAAATCGTGTTTTATCGTAATGTTATGTACTTTGTTCTTTTATACATATTTTTCAACTTTACAGTATTCTAAATAAAAAGTAAAATAATTTAAAACCATATACAATATTTTATTTAATATTATATCCTCCAAAGAATCCTGCACCTCCGAATACTTTATGAACAAACACAATATGAGAAACGAATACTCGATAAAGTATCCAATCTTTCAAAGAATAAGAAGCTATATCCTGCAAAGAATCCTGCAACTCCAAATTTTTACAAACAAACTGAGCTCAGGTAACGAATATTCATATTTATCTGTCCGCTTTGTTCTTTTATGCATACTCTTGCAATTTATTATATCCTTTATATAATAGAAAGAAATTTTAAACTCAATAAAATATTTAATTTACTATACCATCCACAGAATCTCACGACTTCGTATACTTTATAAACAAACACAACTATGGAAACAAAGTTTCATTTTTTCTGCTTTGTTTCGTTCTTTTACATACACTGTTGCAAATTATAATATCCTTATTGTAATAGAAAACATTTTAAGCGCAATTAAATATTTTATTTAATATTATATCCTCCAAAGAATCCCGCAACTTCGAATACTCTATAAACAATTTTAGTTTGAGAAAGATACTTTTATATATAACTGATTTGCCTTGTTCTTTCATTTATACAATTGTAATTTATATTATCTAAAATGTAATAGAAATTTTATTTAATTCCAATATAATATACTAGTAAATTTTCATTATTTCATATGAGGTGTTTCGAATTCAATGACTTTTTTTGTTCTATACAAATGGTGGACAACTAGTTTTGTACATAAATATTATATAAAGTCACACTCTACAGTATTTTCACTTTATGCTTCAATTATCTATGACAACGTACTGCTTTCAGATGCTAGTAAATTCTCATTATTCCTTATTAAATGTTTCGAGTACAATGATTTTCTTTCATGATCAAATGGTGGACAACGAGTTTTGTACATAAAGATTATGTAAAATCGCACTCTACAGTATTTTCCTTTCATGCTTCAATTATCTACGTCAACGTACTGCTTACACATGCTAGTAAATTTTCAGTATACCTTATTAAATGTTTCGAGTACAGTGATTTTCTTTGTACTGTACAAATAGTGGACCGCGAGTGTTGTACATAAAGATTATGTAAAATCACACCATGTAGAATTTTCATTTTATACTTCAATTATGCCCATCAACTTACTTATTATAAGTACTTGTAAATTTTCAATATTTTTTTTAAATGTTTCGAATATGATGTATATAGCAAGAGTTGATAAGCATTGTACATACGGGTTATTTAGAAGCCATAGTGAGCAACATAATATTCAGAAAAATTTTAATTCGCACCTAGTGGCAAAGATTGACATTTGACATTTCTTGTGTTGATGAATGCTCATTTTTAGAATTTTAAGCATTAATTTAAGACCTAAACACTTAAAGCAGCTACAAAATTTGACTTAGTTTTCCTGGTATAATATTATTTAAATAAATAAAACATTCTACGATTTTTTAAATGCAATAAAGGTGTTCTAGACATATCAGTTCAGCAAATATCAACTGATTTACTCAAAAAGAAATAAGAAGTTCGGATTGTCATGAACACGTCTGGGAAATCAAATAATCTTGAGATTTGATGATTTAATATCAGAGTCTGAATAATCGCGATCTATCATTTTAATGTGATGGCTCTTTCCCAAATTAGGTTTTCTCTGGACGTTTCCGACACGTATGCGGACTTAATCTGGATGTTAGCTATGTGAACCTGTCAGTCAGTTAATTTTTGCGAGTTAGCGAGAATAAATTCAATTATTTATGTTTAGAAAAATTTTTTATGACAACAGTAAGTAGAAAAATATTAGTTTCAAATTTATCATATATTTCAATGAACGTGTTTTGCTATTTCTTTTTTTAAATTACTTTAATTTCTAATTAAAGCAATCGCTTTGAATGTCCTTTAGTTTATGTGAGGGTTGATTTAAAGGTCATTTGTAATTTAACAAATTATACAAGTGTTTGGTAACAGTTATAGTAATAGGAAAAAAAATCACTTTTGCATGGGCAAAAAAGAGTGCTATCATATTGCGGTAGAGATATGTCACAGGCGACTTCAAGTCATAAGTATATCAAAAGTTGCCAGAGAGGAGAACTTGGTACCATAAATTCTCCTCTCTCTTGACTTCACATGCCATTGTGCCACTTCTGACATCATTATGACGCAGATACTTGTGAAATATCTCGACCGTAATATGTTTGAGCTACAAAGGTTGCTTCATATTGCGGTTGAGAAAATGTCACAGCGACCATCGCGTCATAATGATCAAAAAATGCCAAAGAGGGAATTTGGTACCATAAATTCCCCTCTCTGGTGACTTCTGATATCACATTGACGATTTCTAATAGCCTTCTGACGCTGAAGTCGCCTGTGACTTATGTCGACCGCAAACATTTTGCAGTAATATGTCACAGGTGACATATGCGCCATATTGACGTCAGAAATCGTCATTATGACGTGACATAAGAGAGAATTTATGGTAGAAATTCCTATCTGGTGAAATTTGACGTCCTTTTGATGAAAGTCGTTTGATATATCTAGAACGCAATATGGTAGCACTCAAAATCAGTTTATTTTATTACAGACTAAAAATGTTTTTTTCATAAATGGTTTCTTAGTAATGGATTTATATGTGCCAGTAAAATGCAGAATTATTCTTTGCAATTTTAATTGTTATTCAAATAACATTATTTTACTGGACTGAAACCAATTATTTATTTATTTATTTTGTATTCATTTATTTTGTTATACAGATTAATTTTAAGATTTTAAAAAATAGTTCCAGTTGGTTGCATTTTGGTATTACATTAGGTATTTCATAATGTTCTACGTGTATAACTTTTATTTATTTTGCATTCAAAATTTTAGATATTATCAATTAATATGATGTGTTCACAATAAAACTGTGTATGATCAAGTCATAAAATATTTTCTATATTTACAGAAAATTAATTGCTTTATATTAGGCCTCACGTAACCAGTCTTAACAAGCTTTGTGGAACCTCTGGTGCTGGTTTGAGAGAGACCGTGAAAATAGTCAAATATTTTGAGCTAAAATTTTTCCGGTACGAAGGGTTAGGATACGGATGT
This sequence comes from Pardosa pseudoannulata, assembly GCA_032207245.1. NCBI lineage: Eukaryota > Metazoa > Arthropoda > Arachnida > Araneae > Lycosidae > Pardosa > Pardosa pseudoannulata. The sequence continues at coordinate 23,924,656 of CM063499.1, forward strand.
ATTTAAATCGCAATAAAGATTCTAGTACAGAAGGGGTTAGTTGAATTTTTAATGAAGAGAGGTTTGTGAGCAACTTGCTCAAATCAGGGTCCATTTTATGAGAGTTTGTTAGGTTCAAATATGTAAATTTTATATTTTCTAAGACTGACTGTACGTCTTTCTAGACAGCACATCAACCACAATGTTTTGGCTTCCGGGTACGTGGTGTATATTGGTTGAATAATGGGAGACTCGGGGATTGACGTTTCTGGAATCGGAGATAGAAGTAGTGCATTCTTACGTACTAGGTACTCCGTAATAATCAATTACCTTCATCTAGACAATGAGGGAAATGAGAACACGAAATGCATAAAAAAGAAAATTTCTAAAAAAGTAATCGGAGTAATTCATTCCTAAAGGTGACTGATTCAGATTAAACGGGCGAAACACGGTTTTTCTCCAAATAAATAAACTTCTTGTTTATTTAGTAATCAATCTTGGTACAATAGTGTAATGCGGGAATAGGTGAGAAAAATGAAATAAAATGATTTTGAAAAGAAAATGGAGGAGTAATGCATGAAAAGGGAAACTAAGCTGATATCAATTTCCTTTGAGAAATGCTTTGAATAGAAAGTGTATAAAATTATTCTTAGTAGATAGTGATTAGAAATGTGTGTAGTTATTTATAAAATGATATATATTTTATATAAATAATTTATATATATATATATATTTATAATAAAAAATATATATATATATATATATTTATTATATATAAATAAATATATATTTTATATAATAATATTTATATATATATATATATAAATATATATATGTATATATATATATTCATATATATATATATATATATATATAGTATATATATATATATATATATATAAATATATATATATATATATAGTATATATATATATATATATTATATATATATATATATATATATATATATTATATATATATATATATATATATATATATATATATATATATATATATATATATACATATATATATATATATATATATATATATATACATATATATATATATATATATATAATATATATAAATTCTATATATTATATATATATATATATATATATATATATATATATATATATATATATATATATATAATATATATATATATATATATATATATAAATATATATATATATATATATATATATATATATATATTATATATATATTTATTTATTTATTTATTTAAATTTGTAAATTTGTAATTCAAGAGTACTTTATTTGAAATTCTAAAATATTCAGCTTTTTAAAAGGTAACCTTCTAGTATTCTTTTTTATTATAACTTTCATATTTTGTTATAAATGTAATTAGTTTAAACTACTTTTTCAATAAATTAGACACATCTTATTTATCCCAAATCAAAAGCAGTAGAACTGAAATGATACGATTATATCCCGCATTAAAAAAACCCCTATAAATATGTTATTTTTTCAGATCATAATTAAATCATAAATTTTGAATGGAGCATTATAAAAAAGCATTTTAAATACATATACTCATCGTACACATATACTTCCTAATATAATATGGAACTACGTGAAACATATATATTTCTCGAATGAAATTTGTATTTCTATATTATTAAAGGGAATATTTTCAGGGAAATCTGCTTTATAAAAAACGGCATTTACCGAACTTCATAAACAGCCGTGTCAGGATAAGATAGTGCGGGATGAGGACTCGGAAGGGATGAAAAAGAAAATGGCTGAAAAAGTAATCGGAGTCGTTAAATTCTAATGGTCACTGATTCAGGTTAAAAAGAGGAAATACGGTTTTCCCCATTGGGAAATTTCTTGTAGATTTAGTAATAAATCATAGTGTACTAGTGAAAAGCGGTTATAGCTGAGAATATGGAATAAATAGAGAATAAGTAGAATTTTGAATAAAATAGAATGAAATAAATAGAAATACAAGAAATTTGAAATAAATAGGAATGGAATAAATAGAATTTTGAAGAATAAATAGAGGATTACATGTAAAGGAAAAATAAGCTGACAAAAATTTCTTTTAAGAAATGCTTTGAATCACATGAGTATAGAATTCTCTGTAGATCGTGATTAGAAATTTTTGTACGTATTTGTAAATCTGAAAGAATTATGTATATACAGGTGTACAAATCTGTAATTTATGAGTACTTTTTTTGAAATATATAAATTATCAACGTCCTAAAAAGACAACAATTCCGTATTTAGGTTCATGATACCTGTTATGTTCTATTACAAATGTAATAATTTTATACCAATTTTTCAATAAATTATGCAAACTTTGCTCATCTCAAGTCAAAAGCAGAAGCATGGAAATTCTAAGAATACATTCCGTATAAAAAAAAACTTTAAAAACATAACATTTTCCGAGCAATAAATTTAGAAAAGACTCAATAATAAACTTTTTTAAGACATCTACACATCTATATATAATATAATATAAAATGGAACTGCATGAAATATTTCATTTTGATCCTATTTTATGTTATATTATATCTATCATGAACTTATTTATAGATAATAGAAGGCATTTTCTGAACTTCAAGAACACCCCTGTCTAAAAAAGGGAGAGGACGTTAAATGAGAACATGGAAGTCGTAAAAAAGAAAATGGCTGGAATACTAGTCGGAGTCTTTAAATTCTAATGTTCACAGATTTGGGTTAAAAGCACGAAACACGGTTTTTCTCATAGTAGGTAAACTTCTTGTTGATTTAGTAATCAATCTTGGGGTCGTAGTGTAATGCTGAAATAGCTGATAAAATGGATTAACATGTTTTTAAAGAGTAAATAGAGGATGAATGCGTATAAAAGGAAAATAACCTGACATGTATTTCAGTTAAGAAATGCTTTGAATAGGTACTATATAAAATTATTTTTAGACTGGGATTAGAAATATGTGTTAGTATATATAAAAATGATATAAACATATATACAGATAAACAAATATATAATCTAAGTGTACTTTTTTTAAAGTTGTAAATATTCAGATTTTAAAAAAGGTGACAATTCCATATTCAGTAGTTTAACGATAACTCAAAAGTTTTCTTATAAATGTAAATAATATAAATCACTTTTTCAATAAATTATACAAATTTCGCTCAAGTCAAAAGCAGAAACATTGAAATTCTAAGAATACATTCCGTATAAAAAAAGCATTTATAAATATATTATTTTGCGAAAAATAAATTTAGAAAAATGCACCATAATTAAATTTACATATTTAGCCATTTATAATAAATACATCTATGTTTAATGCATATGTGTTAAATACATCTACGCAAATATTTATAACATAATATACAATTGAACCACGTGAAATATTTATATCTTTAATGAAATTTCTATTTCAATACTATTTTATGTAATATTTTTTTCTTTCATGGAAATATTTATAAAAAATGTAAGACATTTTCTAGACTTCAAGAACAGTCCTGTCTGGTAAAGAAACAGGACGATAAATGAGAACAAGGAAGGCATAAAAAAGAAAATGGCTAAAAAAGTAATCGGAATCGTTAAATCCTAATGGTCACTGATTTGGGTTAAATGGATGAAACATGGTTTTCTCATAGTAGGTAAACTTTTTGTTGATTTAGTAATCAATCTTGGGGTAATAGTGTAATGCTGGAATTGCTGATAAAATAGAATAAAATGATTTTGAAGAGTAAATAGAGGATGAACAGTTATAAAGAGAAACTAATCTCACATATATTTCAGTTAAGATATGCTTTAAATAGGTGCTGTATAATATTCTTCGTAGACTGTGTTAGAAATATATTTAGGTATATATAAAAATGATATAACCATATATAGAGGCACAGAAATATGTATTCTATGTGTACTTTTTTTAAAGCTGTAAATATTCAGATTTTGAAAAAGACGAGCGCTCAATTTTGAATAGATATTGAGTAGTTTAATTATAACTCTAATGTTTTCTTACAAATGTAAATGATATAAGCCCCTTTTTCAATAAATTATACAAATTTTGCTCATCCCTAGACAAAACCAGAAGCACTGAAATTCTAAGAATACATTCCGTATAAAAAAACCTTTATAAAGATATTATTTTGCTAACAATAAATTTAGAAAAAGCACCATAATAAATTTTTAAATACATCTACACATCTATATATAACATAATATAAAATGAAACTACATGAAATATTTAATTTTCTAAAGAATTTTCTATTTTGATCCTATTTTATGGTATATTTTTCTACTTATAAATAATATAAGGCATTTTCTGTACTTCAAGAGCAGCCCTGTCTGGAAAAGAGACAGGACGGTAAATGAGAACAGGGAACACATAAAAAGAAAATGGCTAAAATAGTTGTAGAAGTCGTTAAATCCTTATGTTCGCTGATTTGGGTTAAATGGAGGAAACGCGGTTTTTCTCATATTAGGTAAACTTCTTGTTGATTTAGTAATCAATCTTGGGGTAGTAGTGTAATGTTGGAAAATCTGATAAAATAGAGTAAAATAATTTTGAAAAGTAAATAGAGGATAAATGAGAATAAAGAGAAAATAATCTGACATATATTTCATTTAAGAAATGCTTTGAATAGGTATGGTATAAAATTCTTTGTAGAATGTGATTAGAAATATGTGTAGGTATATATTAAAATGATATAACCATATATACAGGTACACAAATATGTAATTTATGTATTCTTTTTTTCAAAGTTATAAATATTCAGATTTTAAAAATGACGACTGTTCAATACTTGGTTTAATGATAACTTTTATGTTTTCTTACAAATATAAGTTATATAAACCATTTTTTCAATAAATTATACAAATTTTATTAATTTGAAGTCAAAAGCAGAAGCATTGAAGTTCTAAGACTAAGTTCAGCATAAAAAAACCTTAATAAAGATATTATTTTTACGAACAATAAATTTAGAAATAAAATCGTAATACACATTTTAAATACATCTACACATCTATGTATAACATAATATAAAATAGAACTACATGAAATATTTATTTCTTTAAAGAAATTTCTATTTCGATCCTATTTTATGGTATATATTTTATATCATGTAATTATTTATAAATAATGTAAAGCATTCTCTAAACTTCAAGAACAGCCCTGTTTGGAAATGATACAGGACGGTAAATGAGAACACGGAAGACATAAAAAAGAAAATGGCTAAAAAAGTAGTCGGAACGTTGAATCCCAATGGTCATTGATTTGATATAAAGGGATGAAACATGGTTTTTCTCATAGTAGATAAACTTTTTGTTGATTTAGTAATTAATCTTGGGGCAATAGTGTAATGCTGGAAAAGTTGATAAAATGGAATAAAATGATTTTGAAGAGTAAACAGAGGATGAATGGCTATAAAGAGAAAATAATCTGACATATATTTGAATTAAGAAGTGCTTTAAATAAGTACTGTATAATATTCTTTGTAGATTGTGATTAGAAATAAGTGTAGGTATATATAAAAAGCATATAACCTTATATATAGGTACACAAGTATGCAATCTATGTGTACTTTTTTTAAAGTTGTAAATATTCAACTTTTAAAGAAGACGACAGATCAATATTCAGAAGTTTAATGATAACTCTAATGTTTTTTTAGAAATGTAAATAATATAAACCACCTTTTCAATAAGTTATATAAATTTTGCTCAAGTCAAAAACAAAAGCATTGAAATTATAAGAATACATTCCGTATGAAAAAATCCTTTATAAACATATAATATTTCGAACAATAAGTTTAGTAAAACCACTTTAATAAACTTTTAAAATACATCTAAATATCTATATATAACATAATATAAAATGGAACTACATGAAATATTTATTTTGTTTTAACAAATTTCTATTTTGATCCTATTTTATGTTATTTTTTCTATGGTGGAATCATTTATAAATAATGTAAGGCATTTTTTGAACTTCAAGAACAGCCCTGTCTGGAAAAGAGACAGGACGGTAAATGAGAACACGGAAGACATAAAAAGGAAAATGGCTAAAAAAGTAGTCGGAGTCTTTAAATCCTAATGTTCACTGATTTGGGTTAAATGGGTGAAACACGATTTTTCTCATAGTAAGTAAACTTCTTGTTGATTTAGTAATCAATCCATCTTGGGGTAATAGTGTAATGATGGAATAGTTGATAAAATGGAATAAAATGTATTTAAGAGTAAATATAGGATGAATGCTTGTAAAGGGTATATAATCTGACATATATTTCATTTAAGGAATGCTTTTAATAGGTACTGCATAAAATTCTTTGATAACTGTGATTAGAAGTATGTGTAGGTATTTAGGGTGTCCCAAAATGTCGTTTACAAACTTAACATCCTAGTCTGTCATATCTCGGTGAACAAGATTTACATAGGAACTTGTGCCTGAAAATGCAAACTGCGACCACTAGCGCTGTGATCACAAGTGTGGAGCTGGAGGAAAACAATGATATCGACAGCGATGTTAATGTGATTTTTACTACAGATGATGATTATATCACAGCAAATGCTCAAAATTATTTCCCTTCGCCAACGTCAGCGCATGGATTCACGAACCCGTTGAAATTGGCCGTGTCACGGACACGTGCTTCCGCTTCTGCTATCCTGGCGATAAGATCCATGTCCGATGTTAAGGGTGTCTCGTACACCATGGACTTCATGTGTCACCACACGTAGAAATCCACGGGAGTCAGGTCGGGGGATCGCGGTGTCCATGCGAATGGTCCGCCTCTACCGATCCAGGATTAGGATAAGTCTTATCGAGGTATTCTCGAACAGGTTTGGTTTGGTTTGGTTTGGAGTGCTACGGTCTACTTTTTGCAACACGAGGGCTAATGAGACAGGGACCTACAGCTTAAAGCCGATTCCGAACGGCTACGAACATCCATGCCTCTGTGGGATTCGAACCCACGAACTCCGGTAGCGAAGGCCAGCACCCTAACCAATCGGCCATCGTTCGGCGTATTCTCGAACAGAGTAGCTAAAGAGAGCAGGCGCTCCATCAAGCTGAAACCAGATGTTTTGGTGTGTAGCGGCTGGAACGTCACCTATAAGATCCGGCAAAACTCTTTTTAAAAAATGCGGTAGGTATTTCCGTCGAAGCTTTCAGGTAGAAGGTAAGATCCAATCAACATGTCACCGATAATACTAGCTCAAACGTATATGATGAAACGTTGTTGATGTCCATGGGCACGTGTACACCTTGGGTTTTCATACGCTCATGCGTGCATGTAGTGCAGGTTCATAACACCCTACTGTGTAAAGCAGGATTCATCAGAAAAAAATAAACTCACGATGAAAAATCTGGCATGCAACCCGCTGTTGCAAATACCAGCGGGAGAATGCAGTGCGTTTGGGATACTTGTCAACTTACAATGCCTGTACTTTCTGGAAGTGGTAAGGGTGTTGCATGTCCTCCTGCAGTATGCGCATTACGCCTTACACCCAAGACACGTTCGCTTCCTCGGAGACTGGTTTGAGGGTTGAGGGCAAACTCCAGTAGCACGGTTTCTTCTACTACAGGCGTGCGTGTAGTATGTTCTCGACCGATGTGGTTACGGGCTTCAAAAGCTCCTGATTCACTGAATCTGCAGTGCAATTTTCCAAACAAAACATGACTTGACTGACATGTGTTTGGAAAGGGCTAAAGGTACATCCATGCAGCGGCTGGTCGATTTCCATCAGTGACTCCATATAAATAATGCATGCAGGCCATTTCTGCGTTACTAAACTCATTCATCCTTCTACTTCAACTTCCATGCCTGAAATGATTATTTTCCCCTTGATCCCGTTATCCTAAAATTATCACCCTTTAACTGTCGCACTTGGCATTTTTGGACACAAGTTCCTATGTAAATCTTGTTCATCATTATATGACAGACCAGCATGTTATGTTTGTAAACGACATTTTGGGCCACACTGTATATAAAATGATATAACCATGTATACAAGTAAACAAATATGTAATCTAAGTGTAAATTTTTTAAAGCTGAAAATTTTCCGCTTTTAAAAAAGACGACCTTTTAATATTCAGTAGTTTAATGATAACTTTAATGTTTTCTTACAAATGTAAATAAAATAAATTACTTTATCAAAAAGTTATACAAATTTTGCTCATCTCAAGTCAAAAGCAGAAGGTTTGAAATTCTACGTATATATTCCGTATAAAACAAAACCTTTATAAACAACTTATTTTGCGAATTAATAATCAATAAATTTATAAAAAACACCACAATAAAAATTACACATCTAGGCATCTATAATAAATAGATCTATATTAAATGCATCTATGTTAAATACATCTATTCAAATATTTATACCATAATATAAAATGGAACCAAATGAAATATTAATTTTTTAAATGACATTTCTATTTCGACCATATTTTATGTAATATTTTTTCTTTCATGGAAATATTTATAAAATATTTAAGGCCTTTTCTGAACTTTAGTAACAGCCCTGTCTGGAAAAGACAGGGCGGTCGATGAGAACACCGAATATATAAAATAGAAAAAGGCTAAAAAATATTTGGAGTCTTTTAATCCTAAAGTTCACTGATTTAGGTTACAAAAGGATGAAACACGATTTTTCTTATTATAGGTAAACTTCTTGTTTATTTAATAATCAACCTTGGGGTAATAGTGTATTGATGGAATAGCTGATAAAATGGAATGAAATAATTTTGAAGAGTAAATAGAAGAGGAATGCATGTAAACGGAAGACAAGAGTAAATGAATTTCATATCAGAAATATTTTGAATCGGAACCATACAAAATATTTCTTTGAGTACAATGTTCAAAAATCTGTGTAGGTATTTTATAAAAAGGATATAAACATATGTAAGTATATGGGAATTTGTAATATATTAGTACTTTATATGAAATTTCTGAACATTAACTTTTTAACAAGACGACAAAGTTTCCATATTGAGTTTAATGATATTTGTTATGTTTTGTTACAGATGCAATTAATTTAAACCAATTTTTCAATGAATTTTACAAGTTTTAATCATTATATAACAAAAGAAGAAATTAAATTCTAAAAATATATATATCACATAAAAAAGACTATAAAAATATTATTTTACTAGTAATAAATTTAACATGGAACATCAAAGTAAAACCTGTTAAATATATGCACTTATTTATACGAATCGTAATATAATATGGAAGTACGTTAAATATATATTTTTCAAATGAAATTTCTATCGTATGTTATAGAATACTTTTCCTTTCATGAAAGTTTGTTTTATAAAAAATACTTGACATTTACTAAACCTCAATAACAGCCGTGTCTGGAGATGATAGGGCGGGAAATGAGAACATGGAAGACATAAAAGGAAAATGGCTAAAAAAGTAATCGGAATCGTTAAATGTAAAGGTTACATATTAAGGTTAAAAGGAGGAAATACGGTTTTTCCTCATACTAGGAAAACATCTTCTTGATTTAGTAATCAATCTGGGTGTACTAGTGTAATGCGGGAATTACTGAGGAAATGGTATAAAATGATTTTGAAGAGTAAATAGAAGAGGAATACATGTAATAATTGCTTTGAATTGAAGCTGTATTAAACTTTCTTTGTAATTAGTGGTTAGAAATGTGTGTAGGTGTTTATAAAATGATATAAACATATATACATGTATACAATTTTCTAATATATTACAACTTTATTTGAGATTTGTAAATAGTCAGCTTTTTAAGAAGATAAACTTTCTATATTGAGTTTAATGATATCGTCATGTTTTGCTACAGATGTAATTAATTTAAACTAATTTTTTAATAAATTTTAAAAGCTGTATTCATTACAAAACAAAAGAAGAAATGAAATTATAAAAATACATATCACATACAAAAGTCTATAAAATATTATTTTTCGAATAATAAATTTGGAATGAAACATCAAAGTAAAACCTGTTAAATATATACACTCGTCTATATGCTTCATAATAAAATATGGAACAATGTTAAAAATACACATTTTGAATGAAATTTCTATCCTATCTTATAGAATATTTTTCCTTTTGGGAAAATTTGCTTTATAAAATATATATAGCATTTACTAAACCTCAATAACAGCTGTGTCTGGAGAAGACAGGGCGGGAAATGAGAACATGGAAGACATAAAAGGAAAATGGCTAAAATAGTAACCGGAGTCGTTAAATGGAATGTTAACTGATTAAGGTTAAAAGGAGGAAATACGGTTTTTCTCATAGTGGGGAAACTTCTTGTTGATTTAGTGATCAATCTTCGTGTACTAGTGCAATGCGGGAATTGCTGAGGAAATGGTATAAAATGATTTTGAAGAGTAAATAGAAGAGGATTACATGTAAGAATTGCATTGAATTGAAGCTGTATTAAACTTTCTTTGTAATTAGTGGTTAGAAATTTGTGTAGGTGTTTATAAAATTATATAGACATATATACATGTATGTAATTTTGTAATATATTAGTACTTTATTTGAAATTTGTAAATATTCAACTTTTAAAGAAGATAAGCGTTCCATATTGAGTTTAATGAAATAGTCATATTTTGTCAAAGATGTAATTAATTTAAACCAATTTTTCAATAAGTTTTACAAGTTTTATTCTTTACAAAACAAAAAAAAAAGAATTGAAATTATAAATATACATATCACGTAAAAAAGCCTATAAAATATTCTTTTTCGAATAATAAATTTGGAATGCAGCATCAAATTAAAACCTGTTAAATGTATACACTGATATATATGCATCGTAATATAATATGGAACTCTGCTAAATTTATATTTTTCGAATGAAATTTCTATCGTATCTTATAGAATACTTTTCTTTTCAGGAAAGTTTGCTTTATAAAAAGTATATGGCATTTACTAAACCTCAATAACAGCTGTGTCTGGAGAAGACAGGGCGGGAAATGAGAACCTAGCATACATAAAAAGAAAATGGCTAAAAACTAATCGGAGTAGTTAAATGTAAAGGTTACTGATTAAGGTTTAAAGAAAGAAATACGGTTTTTCTCATAGTATAGAAACTTCTTGTTGATTTAGTAATCAATCTTGGTGTACTAGTGTAATGCGAGAAATGCTGAGGAAATGGTATAAAATGATTTTGAAGAGTGAATAGAGGAGGATTACGTATAAAAGAAACATAAGCTGGAGTAAATATCATTTGAGAATTGCTTTGAATTGAAACTATATTGAATTTTTTTTGTAAGTAGTGATTTGAAATTTGTTTAGGTACTTATAAAATGATATAAACATATATACATGCATAAGAATTTGTAATTTATGAGTACTTTATTAAAAATGAGTAAATATGCAGCTTTTTGAGAAGGCAACCGTTCAATATTTTATTTAATGATCCTTTTATGTTTTATTCGAATGTAATTAATTTAATCCATTTTTTCAATACATTATGGAAATTTAATTCGTTACACTTCAAAAGCAGAATAAGAGAATTTCTAAGATTATGTTCCTCATAAAAAAAACCTAAAAAGTTATTATTTTTGGAAGAATAAATTTTGAGTTGAAAATCGTAATAAAACTTGTGAAATATATATACAATTCTCTATATAACATAAAATAATATGGAACTACGTTAAATATATATTTCTCCAGTGAAATTTATATTTCTATCCTATTTTATGGAATGTTTTTTCTTTAATTTAAATCTGCTTTGTAAAAAATAGCATTTACTGAACCCCAATAACAGTCGTTTCTGGAGAAGACACAGGAAATGGGAACATGGGAGACAGAAAAAAATAAAGACTGAAAAAAATCGGAGTCATTATATCCTAACGGTCACTGATTAAGGTTGAATTCGGAAAATACAGCTTTTTCACTGAAACCGAAAATCGTATTGCTATATATTCTAGGTGTATATTTCAGCAATGCACACTTGAAAGATAATTTAAATAATTTCATAGAATATATCTTTATATATAGAATTCTTCTGTCCATGTGTTTATAATAAAAATCCTCCTAAACGGCAAGACTTATTTTAATGAAATTTTGTGCATATAATTAAGTTGATTCAAGAATGGTTTAGATACACAATTTGATCCAAAAATGTCTTTTTATTAAAAATCCAGAATTGCATTTTATTGAGATTATTATAATGCTGCATGAAACTCTTCGCTGCCGAAGTATCTCTAGCACAGTGGCGGCGCAACGGGCTTTAGTACGAAAATTCCCAGGATCGACTTTCAGTACAGGCGACGTCGGAATTTTAATTTAATCTAATTAAGTTTATGATAACTGTAAGCGTGGTGACGTCAAGTATTTTTAAAATTATTTCTTTCTTCACTTTTACATCGAAACGGTACAATTTGTAATTTATTTAAAAACATTTTTCAATTTTCGGATTTACAGCGTTAAAAAAGGAGAACGTCCGTCGGGCCGTCTAGTACAGTTTAAAAATATTCACAAATATTCTCAAATAGTGTAAATATATCCGTATAATACATAGTGTTTATAGTACAAAATGTTTGTTTATTACAAGGAAAAACAGAAAAAATATCGAAACAATATAATAGCTGTGACTGAAAAAAATTGGCAAAACTAAAACATGGAAAACTAATACATCACATACATCATATATAAATACATAATAACTTCATAATTATTTGAATATAACACTAGAATATAAAAAAGGAATGTATAATATTTACATACATTACACACACACGCACACGCACACACACACACACACACACATACACACACACACATATATATATATATATATATATATAACTATATCTATCTATATCTATACCTATATATATATATATATATATATATATATCTATATCTATCTATATCTATATCCGTATCTATATCTATCTATATCTATATCTGTATCTATCTATATCTATATCTATATCTATATCTATCTATATCTATCTATATCTATATCTATCTATATCTATCTATACCTATATATAGAATCTAAAGAGTGAAAAAATAAGTGGTCTTAAGCTTAAATCATTAAATATGAATTTAAGAAATGTTAATCACAAAATGCGCCATTGAATTACCATTGAACTGTTACCCTAAACTGGATTTGTGAAAGTCTCATGAGAAATAAGCTTATAGGAGCTTTCTGAGTTATGTCATAATTTAAAAATTGCAAGAAATGTATGCCTTAATAATAGTTTATTCATTAAATATGCATTTAGAAAAATATTAATCAAAAATGCACCATTGAAATGTTGTTGAATTGTCACCCTAAACTGGATTTGTGCCAGTCTCATGAGAAATTGGCTGAGAGGAGCCTTCAGAGGTAATCCAGAATCTTAGATTACAAGAAATATGTGGCCTAATAATATGTGGCTTAATCATCAACTATGGATTTAAGAAATGTCAATCACAAAATGCGCCATTGAATTATTATTGAACTGTCATCCTAAACTGGATTCGTGCCAGTCGGAGGAAAAATTAGGCTACAGCAGGGTTCTTAAAATAAGCCAGAATTTGTAAGAAACAACTGGTTTAGTAATTCTTAAATCATTAAATGTTTAGTTTCAAATTAATCAACAAAAAATGCACAGTCATCAATTACTCGGAATCTAATTTGTACTTGCATCCTACCTTATATAGAATATTATTTTATTCGCGAAAATAACTCCGTTTAATAAAAAAAAAACATAAAACATGTCAATTACTGAACCTCAATAATAGCCGTGCCTGGAGTAGACAGGGAGGGAAATGAGAACACCGAAGACATAAAAAGAAGGAAGAAAAAAGTAAGAGAAGCTCAGACAAAGAAAAATAATCGGAGTCGTTAAACCCTAATGGTCAGTGATTCAGGTCAGAAAGAGGAAACACGGTTCTCTTCACAGACGCAGAAGTTCGGGTTCATGTACAAGTGTCAGAATAGTAATGTTTATCGGTGTACTAGTGTATTGCACAACTTGAAGTTGTAAGTACAGTAGTACACACTTGTAAGAAAAAGGTCTCCAATCTACATTTTTGCTAGTGCTTTCCCCCATGGAGTTTTGAGGTAGGAGGGTCAGGTCTATTGTTTAGGAACTGCACCCCTCTTTCACTGACATTTCTTGAGGGATGCAACCCTACCCCCTGAGGCAGAAAGAGACTGACAGCTTTTCATGGTTTTGTAAATCTCTATTTCGAAGTATTTCGTTTGCGGTAACAGATGTATCTCTAATTGCACCCCTTAAATATCTTGGATGACTTTTAGAATCCATTATTTCTTATGGGATAATATTCCAGACTTGAAAATCTTTATGTGTATTACAAATTAACAACCTATAATATCTATTTATAGATCTATATATAACCGGAAGTAAAGGGACAATAACGAGGGTGGGTTTTCCATATTCCATTCTAGTCGAAAAAGGGTAAAGGTAAAAATCATAGAACTCTTTGGACACTGACATTAGCGTATTTTGGAGAAATTTTTTCTAGATGTGTTCCACTCGGAGGGTTAAAGATGATTGTCGAGTAGTGTGGTTTGAGATTTGAATAAAGGATGAAAATGTACTCAGAACTCTAGTGTCGTTTAAGTGGATACTTGTCATATATATAATAAAATTATTATACATAAGAATCTCTTAAACCGAGTTATTTTGAAGCCGATGTGGTTAATTCTAATGTCTGATATTTTTTTTAATTTTTCCATATAAATGCATTGCATATTATTTTTAGTTATTTATTATACATAAGAATCTCTTAAACCGAGTTATTTTGAAGCCGATGTGGTTAATTCTAATGTCTGATATTTTTTTTAATTTTTCCATATAAATGCATTGCATATTATTTTTAGTTATTGAAACGTTAACTCGTTGTCTGGAAAACAATTATTTTTTACTAAATAATAAACCTAAATGTTTAGTTTTAGATTTAAGGAATTAAATTGACATGGAATAGTAATATGGTATTTAATAAGGTTCAAGGTTGAATAATGAATTTAAGGAATAATTTTAATTTTATTGTTAACCTTTGTAAACCAAAAATTCATAAAAATACTTATTCAAGATTTTTAGTTTACTCAAAATTTTAATCGACTTAAACACAGGGGCATCTGAGAGACATAAAACTAGTAGTATGAATTAAAAACAAGAAATCGTGAAATTATTCATTATATATATATATATATATATATATATATATATATATATATATATATATATATATATATATATATATATATATATATATATAATATTATTATTACACATAAGATATCTCTTAATATCGAGTTATTTAGAAGCCGATGCCGTTAATTCCATTTTCTGATATTTTCTGAATTTTTCAATGCAAATGCAATGCATATTAGTTTTAATTATTAAAAAGTTTACTCGTTGTGTCAAAAACAATTATTTTTTACACTAAATACAATGAACATAAATGTTTAATTTTTGTTTAAGGAATTAATTTGATAAGGGAAAATAATAAGGTATGTAATAAGGTTTAAAGTATAACAATGAATTTAAAGAATAATAATAAAGAATTTAAATGGATTTATATTTTAATAACCGAGTTAAGGAATAATAATAAGAAATTTAATAAGGTTTAAGTTTTAATAAGGAATTCAAGTAATAATTTTAAGTTTATTGTTAACCGTTTAAAAAAAGAATAAACACCTCGGCTCAACAGCTCCTAGGGGTCAGGCCCTATGTTGCCAATCTCCTTTTACGTGACCAAGGGCCCGGGGGTGCGAAGCATATGTTCTGGTTAAGTGGTCAATCTTACGTGGAACCTCCAGTGTTTATTTCCCATGCTCGCAAATCATCCTTAATTAATCTACCCACTGCAGGGATGAAAGGCTCAGTCAACCTTGTCCAGGTATTATATATATATATATATATATATATATATATATATATATATATATATATATATATATATATATATATATATATATATATATATATATATATATATATATATATATATACATACATATATATATATATATATATATATATATATATATATATATATATTATATATATATATAAATATATATATATACATATATATATATATATTATATATATATATATATATATAAATATATATATATATATATATATATATATATATATATATATATATATATATATATATGTGTGTGTGTGTGTGTGTGTGTGTGTGTGTGTAATATATAATAAAATTATTATAAGATATCTCTTAAAAAATTTTCCTCTGTCCCGTTTTTATTCCTTCAAATCTATTTTCCCAGACACAATATATCTTAAATGAAAAAGTGTAAGCTGAAAAGAATTGGTCTATCCTCGATGTGGGGCGAGAAGTGTTTCTTAACACAATGCCCAACATACATTAATGCATATGAGTACTCAGCCGGCGGCAGGAGCATGTCAGTGAAATGACGCCACTCCTTGCCAGCTGCGTTTACAAGGGGTTTAAAACATTGGCATTGGACATTAGAAGAATGGAATAAAATTTAATATTGGACTATCAACTTTTTCTGGTCCATAAAATTGATTGGCATGTTCAAATAGGCCGATTTCTAATGGAAATCCTGGCTATAGGATGTACAGTTAGGCGGTGGAAAGTTGGAGGCTTGTGTATTATGGTACGTTTTTAGGATCCATAATCTCCATAGAACAATTGCTGACGTCTGTGCGCTACGTGGACATCATTGCAGACCAGCTTCATCCATGCATGACAACACATATTCTTCGGGAGATGGCGTTTACCAACAGGATAATGTTCCATGTCATAATGGTCGAACTATCAGTCAGTGGTTTGAAGAACTTTCCAGTGACTTTCGAGTCATGTCTACGTCTCCAAATTCACCTGATATTCATCCAATAGAATATTTGTGGACCCACATGGAAAACGAAATTCGTTCTACCACGGTACCCCATTGCAGCAATGTGCAGGAAATGCAGTGCCAGTTATGAGCGCTTGGTACCACTTCATCAGACTCATCACCTTGTGAAGACAATTCCATATAGAATGCCGGAGTTTTCATCGCTAATGTTGGTTCTATGTGTTATGAAAGGGTGGTAATAACGTAATGCCTGTTAGGTGTATATGCATATATATAACTATCTAAAACTTTTAATCAGTGGTTAAAATACTTAAAACGTTTACTTTCAGCTTAAGTTCGGGAAATCGACTGATATTGTCTGACAGGTGAGAGACAATCGTGCAACTGAGGACCATCACTGAGGAACATCACTGAGTAGTGGACAATCCAATAATTAATTGTCTAACGGGGTGACCTTGAAATAAAGATTCTCTTGTGGTTCTTTTCTTTATACAAGTGCATCTTTGTTGGAAGAATCTGCGGATTTTATTATAATTTTTATTTATTTATTATAAAAATTATTTTTATTTTTTATATTATTATTCTTTATTATTTAATTAGTATTAAGAAGTTTGGAAGTAATTAAATTAGAATAAATAATTTTAGCTTCATAGAATGGAAAATTTAAACTTATTGTACCATTTTTTATTTATTCTCCTTTTTATTTTTTATGTTTATATATTATTTATATATATATATATTATATATATATATATATATATAATATATATATATATATATATATATATATATATATAATATATACATATATATTATTATATATATATATATATATATATAAGATATATTATATTTTCTTTATAATATTTATTTTATTAATATATTATTTATTTGTTACTATAATTGATTTTCTTCTTTACTCTAAAGATGATATATTCTAGTAGATTCATTTCCAGTATAGCTAAAGTAGATTACTGATTATTATCCACTAGCAGTGTTGCTAATGTTCCTTACAACTGTTTTTTAAAAAGTATTTTTTATTTAGAGTAAATTTTTTTAGTTTAATTAAAAAAATGTAGTGAATATTTTTAAGATTTCCAATTTTTTTTCTATGTTTTTTTTTCAATTTTTTTGTTTTGTCTTGATATTTTTCTTTATTATATTTTTTATTATATATATATATATTATAATATATATATATATATATATATATATATATATATATATATATATTAATATATATATATATATATATATATATATATATATATATATATATATATATATATATATATATATATATATATATATTATATATATATATATATATATATATATATATATATATATATTATATATATTTTTATATATATATATAAATTATATATATATATATATATATATATATTATATATATATATATTTATATATATATATTTAATAAATATATTACATATATATATTTTATATATGTATGTATGTTATGTATATTTATATGTATATATTATAATTATATATATAATATATAGATATATTATATAAATATACACATATATTACATATATACATTTCAAATACACACACATATATTTAGTGTAATCCAATAATGTTTTCTAGTCACTATCATTATGTAGCCCCTTTTACTTTTACTTGCTCCTGCTACTGGGCAAGGGGAGAGCTAAATAGGTAGCATTAATGCAGTCTGCCGACATTGATGTGGATGGCACAAGTCTAATTAAAACTTTATTTCAGAGCTGCGAAAATAAACATCTTTACTAAAGACAGACAACAGAAAGACACAAATATCACTCTGGTAGAACATACGTGTACCCAAGAGCGAAGGAAGAAAGAATTTTCCCACTTCCTCAGCAAATTCAGGAGCCATTTGCCGGCGACAGCTGGGAAACGTGTTTAATAGGCAGAAACTTTATATCTTTAGGATAAAAAGCTTTGGGAAGAATTTTAACGATTTGTTTTTATTTTTTTTAGAATGAATTATTATAAGAGAAAATTAAAAAAATTTTTTTTTTTAATTTTTTATTCTCTTTCTCTCTTTTCTATCTCTATATATATATATATATATATATATATATATATATTTATATATATATGTCTTATATTATTATATATATATATATATATATATATATATATATATATATTTATATATTATATATATTATATATATATATATATTATATATATATATATATATATATATATATATATATATATATATATATATATACATATATCATTTTGAGTTTGACACATTCAAATTAACATAAGTAAAGAGTGAAGACGGATAATTTTGAAGAAATTTTACGGCAATATTTTTTAGTATATTGCACATTCAAACGTACACACACACACACATATAAATAGATATTATGTACAATGTTTCACTGTTCTCATTACTATTAAAAACCAGATTTTAAAGATTTATTAGTCATATATTTGATCTCTAGTGGATTATACAAATCTACAATGCTTTCATAAACTTAAATATTCCCTGAAAAAAAATAATATAAGTTTCCGGAAAATCAGGTCTATAAGGAGAAATATATTTTCAGACGGCTATTTCCATTTCTGAAATTAAATTTCCCTAAATCAATTCCAATTTATTTCATCTTAATTTCCTTATCTAGAATGCATTAGAAATTCCAAAAGGAGTTTGATGAATAAATCTGCCTAACATTTCAATAATTTGCTATAAAATCTAAAAAACTTATCATAAAATTTGCAGTAAGAGGTTGAGAAAATAGTTATTAAAGATGTATATTTTGTCAAATAGATTACCAGCCTTGTAAGCTAGCTTTATTAAATTTGATATTTCAGTGTAGCAGATATTTGTATATTTTATTCGAGTACAAAATAAAGTTGACATAAACTGAATTTATATATATATATATATATATATATATATATATATATATATATATATATATATATATATTATATATATATATATATATATATATATATATATATATATATATATATATATATATATATATATATATATATATATCTATATATATATATAAATATATATATATATATATATATATATATATATATATATATATATATATATATATATATATATATATATATATATATATATATATATATACACATATATATATATATATGTATATAGATATGAATATATGTATATATATGTATATATATGTATATGTATATATACATATATATATATATATATAATATATATATATATATATATATATATATATATATATATATATATAATATATATATATATATGTATATTAATTAAAAGGAAACAAATGTAATATAGCCCTGAAGAAAATTACATCCAACGTTTTTTAAATTTATTGGATTTGGCTGTAAGATTAGTTAACAAATGTATCGATTATCAATTATATGATAAACGAGAATCTTATGAATTTATGATTAATCGTATAACGGATTGGAATAGCTGCATATACATTAGCGTAAACATTATTTTTTTAAAATTTCTTGATACGTTGTACTAGACTCAAATCTACTTGGATATGGAATAATCTATTTAAGGAATATGTTAACCATATTTTAATTGCCGGTTATCCCCGTTTTTCCATTTTTCGAGTTTTGCAGTTGTATTTTAAATCAAGTAAAGAGGTTTTAGGTCTTGTGGGTTGTGTGTTACTATATGTATTCATAGTATAGTATTTTAGTGGATTTTATAATGGCAATGAGCGTTTTGGTGACAGTTTTTAATGTATGCCTGGGTTAGTTGTTATTTTAACTTAGTTTATAGTCTTAATTTCATATGGATTGTTTTTAGTATATTAGTCTGTTTTCATTGATTTACTTATGGTGACCGGGAGAGTTTCATATGATTAAAATTGCCATTTAACCTCACGGTGGGGTTTGCGATTCCCACACACACACCGCTTCAAGTACACCAATTCTTTTTCCATATTCGTTCTAATTCTTTATCTTTTCATATTTGTTTCCTTTTAATATATAATTTAGTTTTTCTTGATAGTAGCAAGGCGCAACAGGATTGCTAATGGTATCTTATTTAATCTTTCTTTATTTTTATATTATAATACATATATATATATATATATATATATATATATATATATATATATATATATATATATATATATATATATATACATATACATATATATGCATATATATATAATATGGATATATACATATGTATGTATATATATATATATATATATATATATATATATATATATATATTATATATATATACATATATATATAATATGTATATGTGTGTGTGTACAATATGTATACGTATGTGTGTGTAAACCAACGGAAATAAATCACTGGTCACATCGGTGTCAGTCTCTAATATATTTATTTGTCCTGGTTTTCTATACAAAGAGAACCCTGACCTTGAAACAATATGCAGTCGGTGCCACATAGAAAGAAAATGACAGAAGTCCGAGTCGAACTTCAATTTTATTTAATATCTGCTGAAAAGACATGCTTAACAGTCAAAGGCAGAAAAAATAATGAACATCGAAATACGCGCTGGAACAGAGTTGGAACCCACAGCGAGGGACTCATAGAATGTTTCCCAAGAAACAGACAACTTAATCAGCGTATTTAACAAGTAATATTGAGGTGCGGTAGCTCAATCGGCAAAGTCAACGATCTCCTAACTGGAGAGTTGCTGGTTAGGAAAACGAGAAGGCCTAAGATCCTCCATGTTCGTTATAGGTGACTTTGAAACGTGGGGAACGTGGTCGAAAATGGAGTTAGGCCTAAGATCCACACTGTTGACTGGGGGATTTAAAATATGTTCCTGGTCACAGTTTCTTCTAAATTCTCAGTCAATATCTCTTAGGGTCGCATGCCAAAGCCCAGGGATCTTCTGCTTGGTCCCTCCTTCAATATTACAAGGACTCACTCGAGAAGAAGTCGTACTTTCACATTTCTGATACTCTTTAAAAACGAAAAGTAAACCCCTTTGACATAATACGATTAACTTCTACCTCAATCGTTCTTTGTTTGACCAAGTGGCATAAGACAACAACCACAACAATAAAATGTAACTTTGATGGGATGGGTTAGACTGCAAGCGAAAGCTGAAAAATGCTGTGAGAGGACAGAACATTTGCATCTATTCCAGAGAAAGTTTTGGGAAAAGGGTTGAAAGAATTTTAAATCTTGGTAACATCTTTAATTGCAATATTTTCTGGCTGAGAAAATAGATTTGGAGAAATAAGAATGGAAAAGGCGATAATATTTAACACTTAATTAAGTGAAATAGTTTTTATATAATACACACACATATATATATAGGCATGTATATATATATATATATATATATATATATATATATATGTAATGTAAAAACTTAACGCTTTAATCCTAAACTAAAATTACTAACTCCTCTATTAAAAACCCACCAAATCCGCAATTTCTTCATCTTTTTAGTGGCCTTTCGGCATTAAACTCTTTTGTTTCCTTCCTGTTGGCGAGCTTAACTCGCCAACCTACTTAAGAGCACTTAAAAGCACTTATAACAAATTCCTTTCTCAAGCGGTTAGCGTCCCCAAGGTTATATAAGGCTGCGCGACGATCCGCTGTGGAAGTTTTGCTCTGTATGCTGCCTAATAAACATGTATAAAATTTATCCTGGATCTTCGTATTAATTTTTTCGACCACGCTACAGCCGCGAAGCATAGCAGGCCAAGCTATGTTACAAAAGTCGGCGAGGATGGTTCCTGCTGCGGGAAAAGAGATTCATTTCACAGTGCATTTACGAGATTCTACAAAAATATCAAAATTGGAGCGAAAAGCCAGTCCCGCAACGAGATGTGTTTTGTTTTCGAAAAATCTTCAATCCAGTCGGCGGAGTTCTTCGGCGACCCCATAGGAGCGATGACAAGTGCGGTGATTTGGCCTTGCGGAGGAGGTGTCCTTGGATTTCGGAGGGAACCTACAGCAGTGCTCGCTATAGAGTGTGATTATTTTTTTTAGGTCATAACTCTATGGATGTGTAAATACAGATTTTGTTTTTCTCTTCTCTCTTTCGGACGGATTACCCATGCTAAAGGTAAAAGTTTTTAAAAAAGTAATAGTACTTTCTGGTGAAATGTCAATTTAAATAGTTGAATTCTAAGAACAATTTAAATATTTTGTTGTACTCTAATATATCTATTGTACAATTATATTCTGTTGAAATTAATACAAAATGACGGAACCAGATAACTTAGATGATTCTATAGCTACAACTGGAGCTGAGAATAATTTAACAATAATTTCTTTTGAAGAAACAGATTTTGGTGACATTAATTCATGGTTACTCTATTTTGATAAATTATGTGAGGAAAAAAAGAAAGATGAGCTCTGGAAGCTGAAGAATGTAGCGCGTTTTTTAAAAGGAAAAGCCCTGTGGCTTTATGTTAAACATTCTCAAGAGGTAAAAACGTATCCAGAATTTGTCCAAATACTAAGAGAGAACTTTGTAGACCCAACTTTGACCACCTTCGGCGATTTTGCCAATTATAAATACAACACTGGGGATGATATAACGCAATATTTTCGGAAAAAAATGGAAATAGGTAAACAATTAAAATTAAGCCAGTCAATGATTGTGGAAGGACTGACTGACGGACTACCGACAGATTTAAAAGTCCTAATGACAATGAAAGAACCATTGGACCCTATTACTTGGCTAAATCAGGCCCATAAATTAATAAAGATTAAGGGGCATCAAAACGAAAATCCCAAGTTTATTACTCCTCGCGTTGAAAACGTCCAAAATTATAATCAAAATCTTAATTTTCAACACCAAAATCCGAGAGCTACTAGTCGTCCAAACTTTTATCACTATCCGAGGAATAATAATTATCGACCAAGTAATTTTCAAAGGCTTCAGGATCCTAATCCTTCTTACAATAATTACAGACCTAGATTTTCCAGCCATCATACTAGTAACAATTATAATAATTTACCTCCATCCCCTTGTAGACTTTGTACACAGAGAGGAATACAAAACGCATATCACTGGTTTCAAGTGTGTCCTTTTAGACAAGAAAGATTTGAAATAGATGGGGTATCCCAGGTTGAAACTAATCAAAATTCCACAAATGTTTCTAATATTTGACAATTAAGGGTCCTGGGATTTCTGTCAGACCTAGAAACCGTAGAATGTGTAATTGACACGGGAGCAACATTATTCCTTATTTCCGAAAAAACAGCGAAAAAATTAAATTAAAAACTCAACAGATAAAAGGAATCTCAGTAAAACAAACAAAAGGAAACTTTTTTCTAAACAAAATATGTAAAGTATGTATGAAAATTGGTAAAATTACAAGACAAATTCAAATGTTTGTATTGAAAACTGATTTAGATTATATTATATTAGGTTTAAGTGAATGTAAACAATATAAGTTACAAATAGACTGTTGTAAATTGTTAATAACTCAAGAATCTCAAATTATTTCAAATGTGAGTACTGGTATTGATACTTCACTACACATGCAAATTGACGAAAGACCTTTTAAAAATGATAATGTCACAATATCCCGAACTCTGAAAACTGACCACCTAAGAACATATAGTTGTAACAATGATGAAAATTCTATACATGTTGGTAAAACTTTTGTAAAACAATGTGAGACAAGCTCTCAAAATCAAAATTATGTAAAAGAAAATTATGCAAAAAATAATGAAAGTGCATTAGATAAATTAATACATGAATATGCAAATGTGTTTTCAAAGCATAAATATGATGTAGGCAAAATTAATATCGAACCGCAAAGAATTAGATTAACTTCGGACCTCCCTGTGTCTTTAAGACCTTATAGAACTTCCATTATGGAAGGAGAAGAAATTAAAAATCAAATTGATCAATTGCTAAGTGCTGGAATAATTAAAGAGAGTTGTAGCCCATATTCAGCACCAGTCACACTAGTATTAAAACGTGAGGAAGGCAAAAAAACAAGATTATGTATCGATTTTCGAAAGTTAAATGCTATAGTCAAAACAGATTCAGAACCCGTCCCGAGAATTGATGTTTTGTTAGATAAATTAAATAAAGCAAAAGTTTTTTCCACAATCGATCTAAGATCGGGATTTTGGCATATACCTATTCACCCTGACGATACTGAAAAATTGGCTTTTAGCACAAATTTCGGACTTTATGAATGGTTACGACTCCCTTTTGGGTACAAAAATGCGCCCGCAATATTTAATAGGACCATTAGAAGAATATTGAATAAAAATAAAATTCAATTCGCGTGCAGTTACTTTGACGACATAATTGTATATTCATCCTCTAAAGAAAAGCACTTAGAACATTTGAGAATATTGTTTGAAGTCTTTACTAGAGAAAATATTAAATTAAATCAAAGTAAATGTGTATTTGCAAAAGATAATATTAATTTTTTAGGCTATGAAATTAAAAATGGTACAATCATTCCTGATAACCAAAATATTGAAAGTATAAAAAAGTTGAAGTACCCAACCAATGTAAAAGAATTACAGAGAGTCCTAGGAAGTGTCAATGTTTATCATAAATTTATACCAAATTATGCCCAACTGAGAAATCCTTTAAACAAATTATTGAAGAAAGATGTTAAATGGGACTGGAGTGACCAATGTCAACAAGCTTTTGATGAACTGAAGAAAATTTTAATTTCCAAACCTGTTTTACAACTGTATGATGCTAACAAACCCTGCCATGTGTATGTTGACGCGTCGCAAACTGCTGTTGGAGCTGTTTTGAAACAACCAGACGAAAATAATATACTTCACCCTGTTTCGTATCACTCTAGAACTTTAAAAGATTACGAAAAAAATTACGCGATCACGGAATTAGAATGTTTGGCTATTGTTGATGCTCTAGACAAATTTTACTATTATCTCCACGAACAAAAATTTGTAATTCATACGGATCATGCGGCTCTTGTTTGGCTTAAAAGTGTAAAAAATTTAAAGGATCGATTGTTCCGTTGGTCCCTTAAACTCAGCATGTTTG
>CM063499.1:23960400-23972900 GCA_032207245.1 Pardosa pseudoannulata
TATATATATATATATATATATATATATATATATATATATATATATATATATATATATATATATATATATGTGTGTGTGTGTTTATTTATTTATCTATTTATATACATACATATGAATGTGTGTATATTCTAAAATCTAAAGCAATTTTGTTTCAGGATTTAACAAAATATGAGAAAGAAATATTTAAAATTTGAATTCCAATTCGTTTTTCATGAGACCTATAAAAAGAAATATACACTTCAGAGAAATATGAGTGTTCGATTTACAGATGTTAAAGTATTTGTCTATAGTTAGTTACGTATTAACACTTCAGAGATAATGAATGGTTAGATCTGCATATATTAATGTATTTCTCTGTAGATAGTTATGACAATTACAAACGTTCTCTTTAATGTCAGCGAAATATAAACTTTTGTGTCTAAATTTAGGTTTTGGTTTTACCGGATGGTAATTTACGTAGTTGTTACCCTTGAAAGAAGTTATAGCGTTATAACTATTCGCTTTTAAATCATTACAGGATCACCAAATTCGTATGACATCATGAAAAATATTATCCTTCTCGAAAATTCAGAGTAGATCATTGGAACGAAAATATGTCACCACACATTTTACATTGAAGTTATTTTCAATACATAAATCCAGGAGTTTTCATAAAATTAAATTAAGGTAAAATTCTGGTACCGTGTTTTATTTACCGGTTTTAAAAGGTTTTATGCCCGTCTGTCTGATTTGCCTGCAGATATCTTATGGCTCCCAAGGTATTAAATGATCTGTGGAAGCTTTTAACTAACAAGTTTGGTAGAGTACGTCAAGGAGGTTTTAGAATATCTTCCTGTGAGTTAATTAAAAATGAGCTAGCCGAACTGTGCTACAGTAGCAGAACTGAATATTATTAAATTTTCAATTAAGGCATAGAACTGAAACTACAGCCTCAACTCTTATAGAAGGAAAGTTTATTTAATCCCCTTTTATTCAGATTTTTTCTTTAACTTTTAAACGATTGTAAAAATGGCATGATATTTCAGTTTTCTGAAACGGGAGTAATATCATAGGTATGAACTAAAGCAACGTTAAAGGTAGTAGAACATAAATCTTTCAGACTATCATTATATTTTTGTCATGGGAAAGCCTTCTGAAAAACGTTATAAAAATAAACAATTTTCACAATAAATTTCGCGTAGTATCATGTATGGGAGATTTTTAAATCTACAACTTTTAGACTGTAATGTTAAAAATTTGACCTTGAAAGTTATATTAATATATTGTATGCGGTATACGTACAACAGTGGACTACGCTGAATGTGATGACGGTTAAACTTTTTTCAAATTTTGTATAAATTTTTTCTTTGCTTTTACGAGTTTAGTACTTATAATTTATACCTTTTTTCATTTTCCTTGATTCTAAAGATGCTTATAAAATCTACATCTTAAATGACATGTTGTCACTATTGGTGCCAAAAAATACCGCCAAAAAGAGAAGGGGGTACCCGGAACTGCATTTTCACCCTTTTACATTGTAATCTTTAAAATCTTGCCCTGGAAGTCATATTAAAATGCAATTTTTGCCTTTATGGATGTAAAATCTAATCAAAATTTTAGTGGGTTTTGAAATAATTATGCAGAAACCAGTATTTTAAAGCATAAATCCAATATTTTAAAATAGAAATAAATTAGTCCAAATGCGCTATGAAAGCAAAACAAAATGTTAAGTTTTTAATTAAATTAGAAAATTAAAGATTCAGCATTTACATATTATTAAGAATGAAATTGGATGCAAGTCCATGTAGACAAAAAGCACTCTATCGTAGACCAAAGACAAACAGTTGTTGCTAACATGTTGAGGTCGAAATATGTCACATATGACCTCTGCGTCGTAATGACGTCATAAGCCGATGGAGAGGAAAATTTGGTACTATAAAGTATCCTCGCTGGCATTTTATGACATCATTATGGTGAGGAAATACCCTGTGGCAAACAAGATTAGCAAGAAATAAGTTTTCTACTTCAGAGGACTTTAGACTATGTTCTATTGTTCTAAATAAGATACAATTGGAACTACAGATAATTAAATAATGAGCTTGACATTTATTGCATAAAAAGTTTAGTATAAAAATCCACCTACAGATTGCGCTGTGATACATGTAAGCACATTTAAAATGTTTTGTAAATGCTAAATAATATTAAAAAGTAGTTTTAAAAGTGCTCAACATGTACCTCTTCCTGTCCAATAATATTCTGTAGTCGCAGAAAGATATTTGGCAGTTTCCAAGTTTAGAGGGCCCCCGGAACTCAGTTCAACGAGGACGCCAAGCGTGGGAGATATCGCCAAAATCTCGAACCTTATTTTCTGGCAAACCTTGCTCTTCTCGGACTCTTCCACCTTCCCCTAAAAAAGGTGGGGGTGTCAATCTGCGCCTTTATTTTAGGGTATTGGGGGAAATGACACGTGATTTCAATACTTGACCCTTATTGGTTCCTGTAACTAACAATACTCCAAGACCACTGAATTTGGATTTTCTATCGTCCATTTCAAGTCTTTGTCCATTTCGGACTTGCTATGGATATTTGCCCATTTTGCCTGATCTCTTGTGATATTTTATTCGTTTTTTAAATTTAATACTGGAGCTCACACCAATACAATTGAGGGCTTGTGGAGCTCAATTAAGAGAGATCTTTGTGAATTTATGTGGAGGAAATTGAAAGCAAATCCGCAAGATGCTCCGTTCTTATATTTCCATTTTAAGCTAATAATTTCTAGAAGTAATTTGTACCGTACTTTATTACTTTTTGATCTTTTGATAGTTTTAAAATAATTTCATTAAATAGCAACCGTATTTTATAAATATAACTAAATATTGTAGAAGCATAATTGCCTAAATATAACCAACTAATGCTTATATTTTGCTTAATTTGCACTTATTTAAAAAATTCCGCACTGTTTAGTTTAATAAACAGTACAAAAGCCCCTTTAAATGCATTAAAAGACTCAAATATAAATTTGCATTCATCTTAACAAAATTTAAAACCTTTTTTTGCTTAAAATATGCTTTGAAATTGGGTATAAACTTAATACACAAATTATAAACATCACTTGGCGACAATTTGGCGATCACTTGTACAAAAATAGAGCCAAAAACATGGCGGCGGGGCCCCCGGAACTTGGAATTTACCCAATATTTTCTATAGCTGACCGGAATGATTCCACCGGTATATCAAGAACATAGTGTCGAATGTTATCCTTTAGATATGGCACAGATGCTGGCATTTGATAGTAGATCATGTCCTTTAGTAAACCCCACAACCGAAAGTCGCAAGGGGTGATATATGTCAAAAGATCATCTTCCTTAAGGCAAGTGCAGACGTTGGACCTCTTTGAAGCCGCTTCAAACGACGGGATTCTTTTAAAGTTGAAATGGAACTCTGCTGGTTCTGGTAAATCAGTTTTACCAGTAGCACTTTTTTGTTGCAACGGAGGCATGACGTACAGTCAAGAAATTAACCGTTTGAGTTCTGAAGAGTATTCTTATATATATATATATATATATATATATATATATATATATATATATATATATATATATATATATATATATATATATATATATATATATATATATGCTATTATTACGGAATGAAATGCATAGTAGTGTTAATTGGATAATAATAGAAATGGTTATAATTAACACTGATTATTATGTAACAAGTAATTTTTATCAACAAAAAAATTCTTTATTCTCACTTACTACAAGAATGTTTTGCTGCACAAATTCCATGAAATTCTTTTTTACGTATAGCGCAAATTAAGATGGATCGTCTAATTCTATTACCATTTTTTTACTGCATACACCACATTGTCGCAAGTTTCACCTAGGCAATTTTCCTAAAGAAAACTTTGTACTTATTGGTAGTCTTCCTGTGGCATTTTTGCTTGCTAACCATTCCTTCTCAATAGCATCAATAATGATCAGTATAACATTTGTTGAGAAAGTGAAAACAGTTTCTAATTTCTATACAACAACGAAAAGTTTTGTTTTGCTACAAATAAATAAATAAAACACGCTCATTTTGTCTACCGTACCACAATCCATGGCTCTACTGCATTACTACTTACTACTGTATTTTATTTTAATTCTTATATTATTAAAAAATCATAATTGAGTTAATTAAATAGAGTACTGCGAGTGACATTAACTGCTCTCAATAGATAAGAAAGTTATACTAACCAACAGCAGCGTCTCCGCATTTTTAGCACATAACAAGCGAAGCTCGATAGCTCTTCACCGCACTTAAATGGTTAATGCTTGACTCAACTTAATGAAACTAAATAAATATCCTATGTGTTACAGTGCCACCTATAGGCAGATTTTTGTACTACACATTTTTATGTAATAAATCTAGCGCATCATTTGAACTATTTGCAGTTCAAATTGAATGGTATTTCTGCCGATAGAACGTTTTCCAGAGGAACTTATTTCTTGCTAACCCTGTATTTCGATCGGCATATCGTATCACTCAATGTTGTTGTTTAAAACTATTTTAATAACTTCAACCACAGTAGTAGCGAGAAGCTATCATTTTCTCAAATTATTGTAACTATTCTCATTACAGAAATGTTGCCACACAAATGCAATTAAATTAACATGTTGGCAGACCAGTATAGCACATGTAATATAGAATATAATAGTAAAAACACCAATTAAAAATAAAAATAGAAACATTAAGTATAAAATGTAAAATACTGAGTCTGGGGATAAATCGCAGTAATGAAGAAAAAACACAAATAAATGATAAAAAAAGCTAGTTCATTTTGGTCCGGTCTCACCAAAATGAGTCTTTCAGTGAGTTAATAAAAAATAATTCGTCAAACTGCCCCATAGAATCAAAACCGAATATTGTTAAATTTTCAATTAAGGCAGAGTACCTAAAATTCTCCATCATATTATAAACGAAAGGTGCATCATATGCCCTCTTATTTCGATATTTCCCTTTAACTGTCAGATTCTTGTAACCTCGGAGTAATTCTTGAATTATCTGATACAGAAGTACATTGGTATAAATACCGAAATTTTAATAACGTAAAAATGATATTATTAATAAAATTGGGATGCAAAACTTTTAAAAGAGAGCTATTCTAAGAGCTGGTTTCACCAAAGTTGTTTAACGAATAACCACGATTAATCTCTGTTTAAACTGAGAATTGGGTCCTACAATTGGTTAGCGTTATGAGTTAATTGCGATTAGCAGTTAAACGACTTTCGTGAGACTTAAACTGATTTTAATTATTATCAAGTACTGTAATAATCTATGATGGTTTTCCTCTAGGGATATAAATACATTTTTACATTAAGTAATTGGTATATTATTAAAGAAAATTATGATAGATATCAAAATTGACGGGTACTATGTTAACCACCAAACTTCAGTTTCCATATCACTGAAATATCAAATGTTTATTCTACTTTCCATTTTTTTCTTGGGCTTTGTGATAGTAATTTACGGATCTGCTCTGCTTTAAATAAATTAGCTCTCCCAAGTAGAATTGCATTCTTGTACACGGTGACAAAAAGATTCACCATTGTAGACGACAGAAAAACAATCTTTTATTTAAATTATTTTAATCACCATAACACCAGAGACCATCAAACTCAGGAGTGGTATCATTTTCTTATTGCAGAAACTTTGCCAAACAAACGCAACTAAATTAGCATGCTGCGAGACTGGAACAGGACATGGAGTACAGAATATAACAGAGAGACGCCTAGTAAAATAAATAAATAAATAAACAGGTATAAAATATAAAATATTGAGTCTATCGTGTACTGGTACGATATTAAATTAATTTTAAGCTTAGTTTGAGCTATATTATATTCTTATTCCTTAATAAGGCATAATAAGTTGTTGTTCTAAGTTGTTGTTCTAAGCTTCATGTCGCCAAGTTCTATTCCTGTGATTAATTTTTGAATTCTTACACTTTCACTTTCCTTAAATAAATTTAAGAGTCTAAATTTTGAATCAGAATATTTAGTTTTACTGGTACTGCTAACTATGTCCCATACATTCTCGACATATTTTGGATCAAGTTGTGAAATTAAATAATTAAACTTCGTTTCCTCAGCTGTTATTCCGCTGATTTTGAATTGAGCTTCCACTTGGAAAAACCATATTTCTGGTTTATCAACCCAAAAAGGTGGTATTTTAACACTCACCTTGCATAATTCCTTGTCATCGTTGCTGAGTTTCACTGTTAACATCTGTATTTTCCGGTAAACAATCCTGCATTTTTGTCTTTTTATGACTTTCCGGGTCACTAAAAATATCGCGTACTGGTACGATATTAAATTAATTTTAAGCTTAGTTTGAGCTATATTATATTCTTATTCCTTAATCAGGCATAATAATCCAATTAAAAGAAACGAAACATTTTCCAGTCTACTTAGAACAACAACTTTTATTCCATCACAATTTTTATAAAAACTTTACAGCAAAACCAAAACTTGCAAACGATAAACTTGTAACAAACTGCAAACGATTTTTAAACTAAAAATAAATCATTGAGTCTGTGATACTACAAGTCTATGGATAAATAGCAGAAATGAATAAAATATCAAACAAATAAATGACACAAACAGCTAGCTCATTTAAATAATTTTCAGGTATTGTCAAAAACTTGTAATAAATTTCGATGATTTTTATGCTAAGGGATTAAATACTTTGCTTTCTAAAAAATAAGCATTCTTCCAATGTTGATATTCCGATTAGTAGATGTCAAAATATCTGACTACTGAATGTTATGTTAATCAACAAATTTTCTTTTCCATATCACAGAAATGTAAACATTTCCTACTACGTTCCATTTTTAATCCTCTCACGCATGATAGTGATTTACAGATCTACCCTGCTTTAAAAAATTAGTAATCCGTAACTTTTATTTACCCCATTTTACATCATTAGAGCAGCACTAACTTTATATGCCATTATCAAAAATTTTATCCCTCCCAGAATATTCCGAGAGCAGATTATCGGAACGAAAATACATCACCCAGTATTTTACGATTAAATCATTTCAAATGAAAAATATAGGTTTAGGAGATCTCAAAAAACTAAATTAAGATAAAATTCTGGTTCCGAAATTTTTTCATGGTTTTAAAGGCTTTTACATCCGTCTACCTAAAATCAAAGCCAGATATTTATGGTCTCTTAGGTATGGAATGTGCGGTAGTTCCGTATTTCCTTCTAAATTAGGAGAGTAATTTACAGATCTGCCCTGCTTAAAAGAAATTAGATCTCCGAAGCAGAATTGGATTCTTGTCCACGCTGCTAAAAATACACCATTACATTGATACAATCTTGTCGTTAAATCTATTTTTATCACTATAACAATATAAGAGTGAGAAAATCATTCTTTAGTGTTACCGCTATTTTACTTTTTACAGAATCGTTGCAACACAAATGTAATTAAATAAACATAGTGTCAGACCAAAATAGTACATGGAGTATAAAATATATCAGTACAAACACCGAGTAAAAATAGAAATAAAGACAGCAAGTATAAATATCAAAGTTTGCGGAAAAATTGCTCTAATGAAAAAAAAAAGACAAATTAATAAATTATGCAAAGATCTAGTTCATTTAAATACTTTTTATTGACTATTAAAAATTTATTAGTAATTGTTATTGTTGTTCGTAATGCCAGTTGGTCAAACCAAGAACGAGTCATAAAAATTCATACATACTTGTGAATGCAGGGATAAATGCGTCATAAAACGTCCAGAAATGCTGTAAATAATTTCATTGTGTCTTGAAAAATATATTTGTAATCTCAATGTGTCTTCTAGTTTAAGCTCAAACTTTTTTACCAGGTTTAACTTCGTCTGTAAATGCTACAGAATATTGAATTTATGCTCAATCACTTACTAGACGAATTTATATAATTTTTATTAATAGTTCAGAAAATAAAAAAATATAGTAAAAAAAATTCAATGTCATAAGTTTTTTTAATTTTACTCAATGGTATTTTGTTCAGTGACGAAGACAGATTATTTCGTTGAAGGTACACAGTGTTGATTCAAAATACAGTGAACTTGAAATCTCATACAAAAGTTTCAATACACATACATGCAACGTACATAATACATACGTAAGTCCTATAAATCCTTACATAATTGTGCATGCAGAGATAAATGCGTAATAAAACGTCCAGAAACACTGTACATAATTTCATTGTGTCTTGAAAAATATATTTGTAATCTCAATGTGTCTTCTAGTTTACGCTCAAAAATTTTTACCATTATTGGATTTGCCTGATAAATGGTAGATAATTTGATTTACACTCCAGCTCTTACTAGACGAATTTAAATTAATTTTATAAAAATAATGAAGAAGATAAAAAATATTAAGAAAGAAATTTTCAATATCATAAGTTTACGAATTTTACTTGTTAGAATCTTGTTCAGTGATGAAGTTAAAATTATTTCGTTAACGGTATACTCTTGATATAAAGGACAGTAAACTTGAAATCTCATACAAAAATTTATTACACATACACGGAAAGTACATTATACAAGCGTAAGTCCTATAATAATATGTGCTTGTGTATGAAGGCATAAATGCGTCATAATACGTAAAAAACTCTTCACATAATTTCGTTGTACCTTGAACAATATATGTTGCTGTTTCTGATTCCAGTTGGTCAAGCCAAGCATGATCGAGCCATACGCTACTCATACTAAGGCAAAGATGTTAGCCTTTCGTTTTACGAAGCACCTCAAGTATAAAAATATGACTTTTTCCTTAAGTGAGTCCTCATAAATTTGAACCAGGGACCAAGCAGAAGAATCATAGGATTTGTCTGCCACCCCCAAAAAACTTAATAGTAATTATGATAATTTAATTGCTAACTTAATAAATACTTCTCTTTCTTTTAAGGCTCTAAAGGTGGTTTAATTGGTTTCAATGGGCTCTTCAATCCAGATATTTTTAACAGTAAGCATATAAAATGAAGACGAGCTGAAAATAAAACAGCTAAAAGAGTAAAGAATAGATACAAGGGTGGATTCGTAAGTTCATAACACAAAAAAACTAGTGAGTAGAAAGTTTAGGAATAAGAAACACAAAATGTTTTTTTAAGGCCATTGACATCCATACTCTGGGACGAGAACTCTGGAACTCTGGAAAATAGTCTTTTGTTACACCTAGGGGCAAGGGCCCTTTATTCCCTATATTAATTATGAGTAAGTGGAACTATTAGTCGTTAATAATTGGCTGATTTACAGTAATACCATAGAAAAGAGAGAGAGAAGAAAGAAAGAATATAACAAATACAACACTAATACACACAATAATTACAATATCAACTTAGAACAAGGGATAACTTCATTGGCCCATTATTATTATTATTTTTTTTATTATTATTATTACTTTATTTCTGAAAATACTCTTTACAAAAGCAACAATATAGTATAAAATGCGTACATATACAATAAAGAGCTTCAGAGATTTTATTTTTTTTTTATTTGAGCATGAAGCGAGTGACAAACAATTGGACTATTTACAGAATGTGTTAAGGGCTTACGCCCTCCAGGAGAATACTGGTCGCCCTGGGGCGTCTTAAGTTTTCTGAAGGATCTTCAGAGAGAAAAGATGGAATGAGTAGTTTTCTATTTTTGGGAGATTATCTTGGTCTTGAGAGAACCAACGAAATTTTAAACATTCAACCAATAGTATTTCTGAGATTTGCAAAATTCGACCAGTAGAATTTCAGTGGATTCCAAATGTGGAAATGAGAACGAAAACTTGATGTATGGCCGGATTTTAATTATTTTAAAGTCTTTCTTTACATTTTATAAACGTTTTATAAATTGCGGTAGAACTTTTCATTTTTTTATAAAAACTAGACATAAATTAATTCTTTGCCTTAAAACAACGTATGGGAGACGTGATCTTAAAGCTGTGCCTAAAATAAATATCTCGTATCACACACGTGATGATTCTTTCAGGCCAAATGTGAAAAGCTCGTATCACTAATAAAAAAATACACCTTACAAAATTTAGACTAATATTATGCATCATTCACTTATAGGTTATTAACGCAATAAGTTCTACATAGAAAGTATTTAAACAACTGAAAATTTTTACTTTTGTTATATAACCAAAAGCATAGAAATACTATTATGTGAAAAAACATTAATAAGTTTTTTAATAAAAATGAAATGAAATAAAATTATCAAATTCTGTGGTTTTATTAAATGGTAAATGCAGTACTATTAATGTCCGCTGGTTTGTTCACAATTTAGCCCGTGATGAAATTGCTTCTGGTCACGACGCATGAGAAAATCTTTCATCGAAAGTGGCACACACAATCGTCGCTCGATTTATAAAGCAAGAAGTTAAAGATCTTTGGCGAGAATGGCTAAAAGTCTTTTCCAACATTTGGCGTCAGTAGGGTCGTAATTGACAATAAATATACATACTTTTATCTAGGGAAATCTTGACAGTTTGGTTAATAGATGTTAAAATTTTCAACTACTGAATGTTATATTAACAATAAAACTTCCTCTTATATTACGGAAATACAGAGTTAACATTCTACCTTTAATTGTTTTCTCTCAGCGTAGTGATTAACTGATCTGCTCTCCTTAAAAGAATAGCACTTCGTAACTGTTATTTATTAGCTTTTAAATCTTTAGAACAGATATAATTTCTTACGTAATTAACAAAAATATTAACTCTCCCAGAACGTTCCAAGAGCTGACCAAAATATACCACCCAGCATTTTAAGAAAAAATCCTTTTAAATGAAAAATCAACGTTTAAGATATCTCAAAAATAAATTTAAGTAAAATTCTGGTACAGTGATTTATTTCTCATTATTAAGGCTTTTAAGTCCGTATATCTGATTCTGACCCAGATATTAATGGTCGACTACGTGTGAAATGATCATCGGAAAATTTTTAACTTACAATGTTTGGCAGCATGTGTCTCAGAGATTTTTAAATATATCTCAGTGAGTAAATTAAAGATGAGTTGAGTTGAGCTACAAAGTGGAATTTAATATTATTAAGATTTCAGTTAATCCAGAAATTGCAAATACGGTATGAATCATTACAAATAAAAGGTTAACAGGATGCTCAATTATTCAAATATTTTCTGCTATGTATCAAAAGCTTGTACTGACGAATTTTTTTTTTTTTTTGCTAGCTATTAACTTTAACGTACTGACAGAAAAAGAATCAATGATCACGGTAGCAAAACAGAATTTTTTTTATTATATGTATCCATATTATCCCTTAAATTTTTATGCAAAAAATGTTAGATTAAGGCAGTCTAATAATAACGGATATTTAGTGTCATGTTAGGAGATGCTTGAAACCACAATAACAGAGGCTGCTCGCAGATTTTTAGACGATTTTGGTTAGTGGTATTAAAGAATCTTTTGTTGCAATACAAATAACTGCAATTGTACTAAGTTTTTATTTGTCAAAATTATGGTCTTTCTTCTTGAGAGATTTGTTTTCATTCAAAATGGCATTTTTAACGAAGCAGTGGTTCGAAGGCTATATTTATGCTCTTTCTGAAGAGAAATATTCATATTCCGTTATCCAAAAACGGTGTGAGAGTCTAGGTTTTGTGATATCTAAAGCGTCGATAAGTAATACCGTTAAAAAGAAAGGAAAAAACTTCAAATTGGAGCCTCAAGTGGGAC
Source organism: Pardosa pseudoannulata (assembly GCA_032207245.1). Classification (NCBI taxonomy): domain Eukaryota; kingdom Metazoa; phylum Arthropoda; class Arachnida; order Araneae; family Lycosidae; genus Pardosa; species Pardosa pseudoannulata. Next base: position 23,972,101 of record CM063499.1, read on the forward strand.
AAAAATTCCAAAGAAGTATCCAAGGAAAAAGCGAACATCTTCTACTATTGCAAAGGTACGTTGTTTAACGTTGAAAGAAAATCGCCTTAGTCAAAGGATAGTTGAAAAACCATTAACATTTTGGGTGTCAAATGTAAACAAAATGATAAACGTTTATTTAAATATTAAGAAAAAGAAAGAAACGCAGTGTGCATCGTCTTTCTCTAAAGCATATCGCTGAAAGCAAAACAAGCAAAATTCTGTATAAGAAACATTTATCCAAAGAAAAATGGAAAAAATGGCACAATAGAGGAATCATGGGTGTATTTAAATGATTGCAACAAAAAAGAGCCATTTATTATCATAAAAGAGGAGAAAAAATTTAAGTACATGATTCAAAGAATCGAAAGTAATTTTTTTCTCAGTCATTCATGATTGTTGCTGGATTTTCATATAATAGCAAGTTAAAAGTAAAGAGAGTTGAAAACAATGTCAAGATTAATTCCAAATACTATCAGCAACGTATTTTTGCACCAATTTTTCTAAATGAAATGCCATCTCTTTACCCGCAGTGCCATCAATCTGTGGAACTCCATCAAGACAAAGCTAGCAGTCACACATCAAAATCCACTGTAAATTTCCTAAAAGAAATGGAGCAAAAAACCGATATCAAGGCAAAACTTTCACAGATATCCTAACTAAATTTTCCGATGTATCACCTATGGATTTTTGTGCTTTCGGACTTTTAAAATCTGCATTATCCAAACATCGAAAGCTGTTCAGGAGGATCGGGATAGAATATCTTTTCTGACACTTCAAAA
>CM063499.1:23992900-23997900 GCA_032207245.1 Pardosa pseudoannulata
ATTGAAATTCATCGGCAGCTCAGTCATGTATATGAGGAGAAACTGACACCCGAACACAAAATTCAACTCTTAGGAGCAGCACTGACATTTCTGCTACGGTATCACGATGACGGCGACGAATTCCTCGACGGTATCGTCACGGACAATGAGTTTTTGATTTCGCACTTTACCCCGGAAACTAAGCAGCAGTCAATGCATCGGCATCATAGTGGATCTTCGGTCAGGACCATATTCAAACAGACGCTGTCGGTACGGAAAGGGGTGTATACATTGTTCGGTAACAGGAAGGGTGGTTGCATTCACAGGCGGCAGGGTTCTACGACAGAGGTATACAAAAGTTGATCTTACAATATGAAAAGTGTCTCAATTCTGTGTTGAAAAATAGTTGAAACATTGCTGTACTTGTTGCCAATAAATATGCCCATGAAAGTGCGAATTCTTTTTTTCTTTTAAATAGGGAAACTTACTTTCTATGTATGCCTCGTAATTACAACTTATATTGCAAAACTGTAATGGACACAGTTATTAAGTTGAGCTATTGTCTGCTACATAAGAAACAGTCATCACTTCTTCGGTCTTAGTTTGTACAAGATTTATTTTTCGTCTGTCAGTTTCTAGGGCTTTTTTCTCCTAACAACTGCAGTGGTGAAATTGTTGTAAGGATGACCTTTTTTAAATCCTTATATGGAGAAGAAATGACAAATCTCGAAGTGGTTGAACTGGAAGTTTGCTTAGAGTGAGCTTCCATAATAGCTGTTGTTGAAGTCTGTGCAACACTGTTTACAGTAATTTTTAATCTTTTCAGTTAACGATATTTTGTGCGTAACAGCCTTTTTCCTTCACAGTGTCCAATAATTGTTTCAGCAGGTTGGAGAATATCGCTTTGGACACATTTCAAAGAAAGCTCTACGTGTACCACATCTTCAGGATTTTTTCCAGGTATATTTCATAGGGGCAAATACTTCGACATGCAAAGGTTGCTGGCCATGGCTTGACTTTCATGGGAGGCAGTGAATGTTAGTTCTATTGACCATCGCCTGTTTTACCGTCTCATATGTCAAATGACCATCGAATATCAGAAAAATGTATTTTTCCAGGTATTCCATCTCTCCCATCCAAGATGCGAACATTGTATCGTGCGTACACCCTGACTGTGTGCCGCCATATAATTTACCAGGTAGTCCACCCTTGGTCAAATTTTCATATGAATTTAGATTTTGTACACGTAGCAAGGGGAAAGAAAATTTCCTGTCGCAGATGTACAAAACAGCCATGTAACCACATGTATTTTTAGCCCTACAAGCTCAATTTCACTATTATTGTATTAATTTACTCTATACCACAGCAAATAAATTTTAAAAAATACTTTGTAATGTTATTTACCCTAAAAATAAAGGGCTGGTTTAAATCATTGCACCTAAAAATTTAGAAATTAATAATAAATTGTTAAGCCTAACCAGTATCCATTTTCCCCCATCATACAAGGATGGCCCATTGGTTAGGGTGCTAAACTTCGGTACCGGAGTTCGTGGGTTCGAATCCCACAGCGGCATGGATGTTCGTAGCCGTTCGGAATCAGTTTTAAGCTGATTCTGAACGGCTTTAAGGTGTAGTTTCAGGTCTCATTTGCCCTCGTGTTGCAAAAAAGTAGACCATAGCACTCCAAACCAAACTCCCATCATACAAAAATAACTATTAAACATAAAGTATTTTAAATATTAAATATTTCTTGCCTGTTTGTGAAAAACTGTTGATCAGAAACCCTTGCAGCTGATTATTGAAAATGTATTGACCATAAAATTAATAAAGTATTACTTTTTTGAAAGTTTTTAAGACCTTACTAAAGAAGAATTTATTCCTGACTTGCAAAAAAGGCAACCTATGTTGACAGATGCAAAATTTAAATTTTCTTAAGGAAAATAAATGTTACCAACAAATGTCTAAAAATATATTACAAAGATAAAGAAGGACAGCGTCTCTCGCGTCCGCAGCCAAGATCTTCAAGCCGTACGTGTCTTCTGAGTAGTTCTAAATGAGAGACAACCTCAGAGGTATACCTCCTTTAGGTATATATGGGTGTCAGGAGCCCGGAGTTCACCTGAGTGATCGTTCTCTAGTGTCTTCTCTGGTAGACCACATGGATTTGTGGCGCTTGTTCCTTATCGGAATTGACCAAATTAATTCTCGAGCCATGACGGCCTTTGCATAGGTCAGATGCAGATTTATAGCTGTAGTGATTGCTGTCGTGGTGACTGGTCTTCAGTAATAGCTGTTGTATGGGCGAAAAGCCTGGGTCAGCTTAGGAATTATCTTACAAAGATAAAATTTAATTGTTAAAAGTTATGATGTGTCTTTTAAGTAATTTGTGTCTTTTAAGTAAGCTGCTCTTCGGTACCGGAGCTGGCGGGTTAGAATCCCGCTGATGGCATAGATTCTCGTAGCCGTTCGGAGTCGGCTTTAAGCAGCAGATCCCGGGGTGTTTAGCCCCCGTGAGCAAAAAAAAAAACCGTAGCTCTCCAAACCATAACACCATTAGTTGCGGATTTTTAATTAATTGTTTTTGCTAAATTTAATTTTCTAAAAATAAGAAATTTTAATATAAAGTGGGAGTTTATTTCAGAAATTTTAAAAGTTTTCTGATACACTGTGCTTACATATACAACATAAAGAAAGTTTCATTTATAATTTTTGATTTTTTGTAAACAAAAATTATTGGGTATAATTTTTGCTTTTTCTGTAAACAAAATCTATTAGGTTATAATTACTGAATTTTCAAAAAAGCGAAAATATTTAAAAATTCTATTTATACTATTATAAATAGTTAATGAAATAACCAACAGGGAAAAAAGTAGGCAAAGTTTTTATCGTAGGTCTATAATGTATTGCGAAACTTTCTTTTATTTACTGCGAGAATTTGAACTAAATATGTGCAATAGTTTTTTATTTACAATGTGTTCAAGTTAAAAAAATACAATTTTAAGTAGAAAAATAAAGAAATAAAGTTTTTAAAAAAATTTTCTTCAAAGCTCTGATATTAAACGCAAAGAGATTTTTACAGTTCCTAATTCGAATATTTCAATGGGGTATATTTTAAATGATTCAGAAATTTTAAGAATATAAATATTAAAAAACCGAATTTTTTTAAGGTATAAAAATGATATGCCATTTTTAAGTTTTTATTTCTATTTTTAAAAATTGTACTAATATTTCTCATAAATTATTTAAAATTAAATATATTTTTCTTGGTGTTTTTTAAAAATAGAAAAACACATCTTTGAGAATTTGTCAACCAAAGTTGGTCTTCGCAATTTAGAAGCAGGAAACAAGCAACCAATCTTGACCTGCCACCTAAAAAGTTATCATTTGGAAACTTAGGGGTGTTCTTTGAGATGAACCTATTTCCCCTGTCCCAGTCTCCATTAATGAGCATGGTGGATCTTTGACCGGCTTTGAACTCGGAACCCTCTGGTTATGAGATAATTATCTTTGGTGACTGAGATTACACATCTTTAATTAGGGTACAAAAGAGAATAAATATTTTTAACAATTATTACATTAAATTTATTAATTAAATATAAATAAATTTCTTCATTAAAAGAGGTAATATAAATTAAATTACTTCATTAACTAAAAGAGAAAATTAATAAGGAATTATAAATTATTAATTATATGGTTCCTTTGAAGTATTTCATTCTTTTATCTGATAATGAGTACACATTATGAGAAAATTCATTTTCAAGTGAAATACCTAATTACAAACATGATGAGAAATGGCCTGCCTTAATACGAATAATCTAAAAATTTTCATTTCCTTCTCGCTATAATTAGATAATAAAAATGAACGAAAATTTCTAATCGATATTACATAAAAATTATTAATATTTTAATCGACTAAAAGGTGAAACTTCTTTTTTGATTTAAAATTATCTACTAGAAGACAAACACTTTCCGAACAGAGGTTCCGTTCCAACAAGTGCAAGTGACATTCATCCGAAATCGATATACTTAATCGCGTATCGATTAAAGATTAAGGATATTATTACTTCCCCATACTACGTAGCCTTTTGGGTTTGCCGTAGCGTAATCAATTTCGTCACGCGATTTCGTCGGTGTGAAGATGGTTTTCTTCAATTTTTGATTGCGGAAAATAATTGTGAACGAATAAAATAGGATCATGCTTACGGAGAAAATAAATTAGTAAAGTTGTGAATTATGTTTTAGAAATGGAAAAAAAGTGATAATTTAGAATATTGCCGCATAAAGAACCTTAGCCAACGAGCTAAGTGGCCGAATGGTCAGAGCACGCGATCCAGACACGAAGATTGTGGGTTCGATGCTTGCCATGGCTGTTTATCCAAAGTACGGATTTTTAATTTTAAAATGTTATTTATTGTTTCCTTAAGTTCCTTATGTTCTTGAACATTCTAGATCTTTCTTTAATATGTAAATTAGTTATTTCTCGAATATTCTGTTCGGGTATAAAAGCTGATACCCACTAGTTGTAGGCAACTTCTCGGTCTTGTAAAGTTGCGAGTTGCTGCTTAGCTTCAATAAATTCTTCTGTTACGTTAAACAGTGTGTTCATTCGAATCTACGTGACAATATGATAAAGAGTTGTGCAGCACGAAGACATGGAAAATTTGTTTAAAAAGGGGGAAAGACATCTATTAAAGACTCAATACTATCATTAATAAGAAGAGCATGGATGGTTTTAGAAGAAAATGTTCTTATTCAATACAAACTAGCATATAGCCCGTCATATGATCACTAAAGTACCCTATGGGACAGGTACAAATGTGTTTTGTTTTTTGGCTGAGTATTATTTCGTACACGCTCAATAATTTGTTTATCTTTAATTACCGTATGTTATTTGCTAACTTTAATATATCTTTTCATATTACGTGATAGGATGGACAGCAAAGGTTTCAATATTGACAGCGATTATTTGGTGGAATATATCAATGATGTCCAAAATTTAGCGAATCGATCGCAAACCGTGT
>CM063499.1:24002900-24007900 GCA_032207245.1 Pardosa pseudoannulata
TTATATCAGTGCCAAATCCTTGAACTGGATTCGTGTTTGATTAATGTGTTTTTCAAGATGGCTAGGGGAATGTATCGGAAAATAAGAAACTGTGATACTTATTATCTGCATATACATCTTTGGACTGATACTTCAAGTACGTATCGGTAATTATATAGTTGGTAGTTCTATTATGAAATACGATGGCTACTCTGAAATTTTTGAGATACGTGCAGACGAGAATTTACAAAATAAAAATAACGGTTTAATATTCAAATACAAACTATTTTAACACAGAAGACGATTTTTTACTGACTTACTTCAACTTGTTTAGCTTAGCATCAATTTTAAACAGAAGAGAAAATGGAGTTGACGCGAGAACATTTTCAAGCTATGATTTTCTACGATTTTAAAGCAGGATTAAATCAAGAACAACACTTTCAACGGTTTCAGTTGGCATTTGGTGATGAATCTCTAGCTCGTGCTACTGTATTCAGATGGTTTAAAGAATTTAGCAGAGGTCGCAATTTTCTTCAGGATGAAGACCACACAGGAAGGTCCAGTTAATCCCGGATAATATGTATACGAAAAATGTTAATGGATGATAATCGCTTTACCTATCAAATTATTCAAAAGGAATTTAACATTGGATCCGCAGCCATACACAAAATTATTAATGAAGAATTACATATGAAAAAAGTAGTTTGCCGTTGGGTTCCCCATAATCTAACTGAGCCCCAAAAAGGGGAGCGTGTCAGAATCAGTAAAGAAACTCTTAAACTGCTAAATGATGGTGGCCACTGTGATGAAAGGTAAATACCGTTTTTTGACGTTCCAACACGTCAAGAAAGCAAAGTATGAGTCTTTGAAGAAGATCCCACGCCGACAATGTTGAAAAGACAAAGCGCACTGAAAAAAGTGATGTATGCCGTTTTCTTCAGAAGTACGGGATTGGTCAAAGCCATCAAATTGGAAAGACAGAAGACAGCAACAGCAAACTGGTATACCAAGAAATCTCTTCTACAAATTCTACAAGAAATGAATGTTAGGGGACTAATACTTCACCATAAGATAGCATCTTCACATACGGCAGGATTAACAGTTGAGTTTCTTAAAGAAAAACAAATTAAAGTGATAGAACTTCCACGATATTCACCTGATCTAGTTCTGTGTGACTTTTGGTTATTCTTTAATCTAAAAAAGAACTTACACTGACGTCGTTTTCATTCAGAAGAAGAGATTGATGTAGCTATAAATTCATTTTTTCATCTATTCCAAGAAATAAATGGCTTGAGACATTTAATCTGTGGAAAATTAGTCTACAAAAGTGCATAGATGCGGGAGGAAACTATATTGAACACACCTAGAATTTTTGAAGTATAACTTTAAAAACCTAGTTGTACCTCAAAAATTTCAGAGCGATCCTCGTAGATGTAAGTGAAACCAATGTTCAGAGAATTGAAGAAATATATGACTCATTAGGACGCGGGCTTTCAGGAGTTACGTAAGAACACGTGGCACGATTCGGAAGCCCGGGACAACTTTTCTGAGCGAAATACCAACAAATATGCTTTTGATGATGAACAGAAAATGTGTATTGCCAAATATACTTTTTTAAAATTTTAAATATATTTCGGATTATTTCAAAATATTAGTTTTTAAATGTATTATGGACTATAGTACAAACCTAAGACACACGCAAGTAAAAAACTTGAATCATATCTTTATATTTCACATTTATATTTCATCATTTAAATCAAACAACGATGCATTTTTTGATAAGTTCTCTCCTTCGACCACTAAGAGTAAAAAAAATGCTAAAGTGTATGAGAATGCTATGGGTCTCTGGTGCCCGAAAATTAAAAGTATATCTTTCTGAGAAACATATTCAGAGAAAATTGTAGAAATGCATGGGATTGTGGGTCTAGAAGACCTATAAGACAGCTACTGAAAATTTGGGAAGTTTCAGTGTGGAATGTTTTTATAACGTTTTATAACTCAGAGGCCAGTTGCTCATCTTCGCGGATTAAGTAAAAAAAAAACAGTTTATTTGTACTTCACTCTAAAAGGTGCACTGTAATGAACATTAAATAGCTGTAATGTTGTATTTGCACTTTAAATAAAACAACACATATCTGAAGTAGAGAACCATGTTTTTTAAGCCTATTTTTTAATTACTTTTAGAGAGAAACGTGCTGTTGTTTCTGTATTATGCCGTTTGATCAAACCAAGCGCGATTCATACTTACGCTACTCGTATTAAGGCATAGGGGTGTGCCTTACGTTTTTAACGAGCACTTCAAGTGTGAAAGTACGACTTATGCTCAAGTGGGGGCTTGTCATTTTGAAGCATTGACCAAGTAGAAAACCCATAGACTCATCCTGCCACCCCCACAGGTTATGAGTGAGAACTTAGTGGATATTGTTACCAAGAACCTATTTTTCGTGCCCTAGTCACTTTTAACGAACACGGTCGATCTTAGTCCAGTTTGGGTTGCGAAATCTCAACCTTGCATTTACGACAGCTTTGTCTTTGCCGTTTGAGCTACAGCCGATCACGCTAATCGTATTAAGGCAAGGGGGGTGCACCTTTCATTTCAACGATTACTTCAAGGATAAAAATAAAATAAGACTGAAGTGAGTCCTCGTGAATTTGAAGCAGGAACAAAACAGAAGACCCATAGGCATGGCCTGCCACCCCCAAAGCTATTGTCAAAGAACTTGTAGATTGTAACAACGAACATATTTTACCTACCCGAATCACCTTCAACTTCGACGGATCTTACACCGACTCGGTCTCCAAACCTGCAACCCTCCAGTTACGAGAACTATGCCTTTGCCGACTGAGCTACCCCGGCTCTGTGAAACAACTCTTAAGTGGATAAATCTAGCTTTTATTTGACACAACCTCAATTACTTTTTGGTGAAAAATGTAAAAATATAGACTTTAGAAATACAATCAAAACAATCGTTTTCTTGATTCTATTGTCTGACGACAGGGCCGTAGCCAGAAATTATTTTCGGGGGGGGACCAAGGGAGAAAGACATCTTTATTTGTGAATGGTACTTCAATTGATGAAAGGGAAAGCACTGTATTTTCGAAATACAGTACTGTATTTCCGCCTAGCGGAAAGGGAAGACTTTTATGGTTTGAGCAGTTTTTTTTTAAAGACAATAACTGTTTATGTTCATGAACAGCTAAGCAGATAGCACACACATACACAAACGTGGGACATTGTCTATCTTCAAAATGGTCTTTCAAAATTTCGGGGGGGACCAGTCCCCCAAATCCCTCCCCCTGCCAACGGCCCTGCTGACGAATTCAGATGATTCGAAATGACGGTCCTATCAGGGTTTCGAATCGAAACTGAACCGGAAACCGAAAAAAAAGCAGTTATTTTGGTTTGAAACGAAAACCGGATCTGAACCGAATATATATCTGTTTATATCGCTTCTATATATATTCAATAATTTTGTTACTGTAACCAATTTAACAATATTTTCTACTTTGACGTTAACCTAATTATCGTCATTACGTGAACATTGCTTCTCGATATCCTGTTTTGATGTTCACTATTAACTTTCTATTTGTCGAAGGCAGATGTAATTCAGTTGAATGTTGTTGTCCCAGTCGTCAAATGTGATTTTGATAATGGATCCACATAAATCGTACATTGCATCAGCTAGCATAGTGTACCAATTAAAAAAATAATAAAAATCTTCTAAATTTTGATAGAATTACATTTATGACATTTTTATTTATGACAGAGTTCTACTTTAGTACATATAAGAATACACATAAAATAAAATTACTCATTCGGAACTGAATCGAAATCTAAAAGCCATTACCTCTGGTGGAGCGAAAAATTTAACAGAATCCACAATTTTTTTAGTAGATCAGGAACGAAAAAATTGTATTCGAAGCCCTGATAATGATGTTCTACTTTGTCTCTTATTTCTCCATTTCTTGAACCCTATAGTTTTCTTAGATTCTTATTCTAACATTTATACTTGCCATATCAACGAACGTTAAAAAAGCTGAAGCTTATATGTTGCTAATTTGGCGTCTTTCCGGAAGCTAGTTTGGCGCGTTACCTAAAATATTCGTATGCCTGCGATAATACGTGGGTACCTCACTATCTTTTAATTATTATTAAAACACTAGAATATAGCCCGTCATGTGACGGGATAAGTAAAATTTTTAATTTTCCAGAATTGTAAAGGACCTATGCGGCAGATAAAAAAATGGTTTGCTTTTTGACTGGGATTATCCGGAAAAGAAACATAATCGATGATTAAATTTAAAATTATCACATATGTACCTAATCTATTATTTAAGCCAAATATAAAAGAAAAACATTTACTCAATATCTATGTTCAGTGGTAAAACGTATGAAAATAATGCAAACGATATTTAAATAATTTAAAATAAGAAAAAATTAAATAAGATAGTTAAAGGAATGACGTCATAATGCTAGAAAATGTTATTTTTACCTATTAATTATGTGATAAATGGATTACCTTTATCTACTGTCCTTAACCGGGGAAAATAGCACTTGAAATAACAGTATTAAACGTTTGAAAGGGGGGGGGTGGATTTCGAACGTTTTAAAGAGACAGTATTTTCCCCTGCAATATGTAGCATAGTTACACGAATTTATTTTAGAACTGGATATATAGTTTAGGATAAGATAAACTTTACTCGCTTTGAATTTTGCTAACTCATCAAGAATCCAATATGGATGCCTCTATCCATTCCAGGTCCAACCGCATTATAAATTCGAGGATATACGGACATTATTATGATGGAGGTTAGATTTTGCAAGTGAAAAGCAAACAGTTAGCGTTGACATAAATTAAAAATTAGGCTTAAAAGAAAGTAATGTATGGTCCACATTTGACTAATTTAAAAATAAAAAACGTTTATACAAGTAATTAATGTTTGCATCAGTTTTTTTCGTTATCACTTTTAGATACCTCTGAAAACTTTACCTTCCCTTTTCATTTTACAAATTTTAATTT
>CM063499.1:24010084-24042584 GCA_032207245.1 Pardosa pseudoannulata
TCTCCTTGTCAACTTCACCCTTTCTCTCCCGTTAAGAGATGGTAACCTCGTTCTCTCGTTTGGTTTGTGTGCGTTATCGGATTCTCTTTGGAGTAACCTGCGCAATAAATGATGTGATGTCATGATGATCTAATTCTTGTTTGATCCAATTATATTAAAATTTGTAGGAGGTAAGTTTGAATTTCAACACTTTTTGCCGTTAATTTAACGGTTTTGCAGCTTGCTACATTTCAATCTGTTTTTCACCAGTGGAGTGGTTAAGTTCTGCATTCTCTTCAATCGTATTTATTTCAAAAATTTTATTTGTTCTAATTAAAGTTAAAATTAAGGCAGCAAATGGAGAGCTGAAGAATCACGAGAATTAAAAATTAAGTGTTTATGCCTTTGTTGATTTTATGAAAGTGTTTTTTGTCTTTCTAAAATTTTTGAAATTTATGTATTTTCTGTTTTGAACTATTTTCGGAGCACGACTCCATAGAGTTTCACGCTGATTTCTTGAAATATTATTCGTTCGTTTCTTTTTTTTTTTAGTACTTTATTTCGCTGACTCTTCTTTCAATAAAAAAACAAGATGGCGGACAAAGCGTACGTTCAATTAACACGATAATTACAATAACTTTTCAAACATCCCCAAAACAAAAAAAAAAAAAAAAAATAACAAAACACATAAATATAGAAAAATAATTATATAATCCACCTATCATGTAAAACATACTAAAAAAAACAAAAAATTCGCATAAATCAAATAAATTGCCAAGTGTTTATAAGTGGTTTTTCCTAAACTTACTAATTTAGAATGCCAAAAAATACAATAAAATGGGTATTTGGGATCTGCCACCAAAAAATTGTTGAATTGTTACAATATGGAATTATACCTAAACGAACGTACTTTAAAGATTCTCATAAAATGAAACTGTATTTTGGAAAGCAAATCTTCTGGAAATGTAACGGCGAAGAGTGCAATCAACACTTTGGTGTGAACCGGAAATTTATTTTCGAATTAAACACTTATCATTATTGTTGGTGTAAAGAGTTAACATCACAAACTTTACTAACACTCACAAATATAAACTTTGTGGAGCCAACATATCGCAGCTAAATGGCGCAACACACAAACATGTCCCATCATCTTGACTCATACCAAACAAAAAACAGTCCGTCCCGCCAAGCTCAAGCTGTTAATGGCGAAGACGGTTTTCAATCAGTGCTAAAAGCAATAGCCAAAAGATTTCCGCCGAAAAAATAATTCTGCAACTTATTCAAATTCGAAACCGGAAGGGTTTAATTGCTACTTTATATTTTAAAACAAAATAATATAAAAAATTATTAAAAATTATCTATAATTAATAAATGTACATTTTTTTCCTATTCATACTATCTTACTCAAACTTACAAATCGCGCCAACCTGGTTGCGATAATACGTACATACGTCGACAATCCCCATGAATGTTGAAAAATATATTTTGATATTATTATAATGATTTATGTCAAAATAGCACATAGCATGAAGGAATACTCCAAAATCCCTGCGACCATTCCAAAGAAAAATATCAAAATGAAAATTTCCTCCTGCTCAAATTGATGACACTAAGAATACCAGTCCCTGATGTCAACGGTGGTCACACAGATGCCCGAAATGTATTGGCGGTTGTAACTGAAATAGAAGATTCCGACTTTTATAAATTACAAAACAAAAATGATCTGACCCTCGAGCAGCTTTATACCCGTAATCAGTTTATATTTTGTAAAAGAAAGTTACTTTCCATAGAGGAGATTTCTTGTCAAGAAATGTCGCTGAGAGAAGCCGCTGCAGCTAAAGTGGAAGACATGTCTATAAACGCTGTCATTGCAAAAAGAAATGTTCCATTACTAAATGCCATTCTAAATATAAGGGACTCTTATGCAATTCAAATTGCTATAACAGTTTAAATTGTTGCAACAAATAAGATAGTTTAACATCAACCAGATTATTATGTTAATTATTGATATGATTTTCTCTTCTAAGAATATTCGGTTTGTTTTAACTTCAACAGTTACATGTGCTAGTACTATAGATTTGACTTAATTACGGAGAAAAAAATATAAATTTCCAACATATTCAACATTCATCATTAGTGCATGGAGAATGTCGACATTTACCGGTGTAAATCAGAAATAAGGGTATCTAGCAAATATTTCGGACATACACCAAACGACTACGTGAATGTTGACTTTCACCGGTGAAAGTCGACATTCTCTAGATTTCGGTCTTGCACCATAACATATATATATATATATATATATATATATATATATATATATATATCAGTGGCGTGCGTTCCATATGTGTAAGGTGTGCACTGCACACCCTGGCAAAATTATGAGGGACAACACTTTTCTGCACCTATGTCTACCTACATTTATATGGTATATAATAAATATTATTTATAATATATTCCAATTTTATGATAATTTGCTTGCTTGTATACCCGCAGTGCGTGCCGTACTAGGTGCTGCACCACGTAGCGCGCAAACGAACATAGGAAGTTCTGATGTGTACGCACTGCACACTAAATTGAAAATCACACTTTATATGTATGGGCTACTGGAGAAGAATAGCATACTATGGCACTGGGGCAAGTGCAGCTATTTTTCCTGCACTTGGCATTCAGAATCTTCCGAAGGTACGGCTTATTAAGCGTTGTATTAAAGCGGGGACTTACGTACTGAAGCGCTTTTGGTTTTTTAACTGATTAGCTGGCCATACGAATTTGCAGACTGTTAATGTTTAAATTTATAGATTGTAAGATTCTGTTTTCGTGGAAATATAAAAGAAGTATTTCATCAATATAAAGTGAAATGTTTTAGTGTGGTAAATTAATTTCGGTGATGTATTATATTTATTGAAATAATTCGCTGAAACATAATGTTGTTTTGTTTTAAAGAAACGAATTTTAATAGAGCAGTCCAAATTTTTCCATTCATCGTGTCTTACAGACAGTATATAAGTTATATTATGTAACACCATATCCCTGGTTTTGTTTTTAAAAATTGTCAAGATGTTTTTCGCAGAATATATAATTTCCAAATGTTAAAAGCCAAACGATGGCCGATTGGTTAGGGTGCTGTTTTTAAAACTATCATGGATGTTCGTAGCCGTTCGGAGTCGGCTTTAAGCTGTCGGTCTCATTAGCCGTCGTGTTGCAAAAGGTAAACCATAGCACACCAAACCATACCAAATGTTAAAAACAGTTAATAAATATAATTTAATCCACTGGCCGAACAAGAAACAGTTCGTTCTATTGTGCCAGCGTGCAGCGAAATCCTCTGCACGTGGTAATAGACGTTCGGTTTATCGGCACCAATTAGCATCGGGATGAGACACTGCAGAGGTGGGCTCTATGTGGTGCTACGTTTGCTGAACATATAAGTTTTTCGTGGAAGCCCGAAGCGTTGCTTTTTCGACGCCGATATGACACCATACAACAAAAGACATGATTTTTGCTTCAGTGCTAGTAGAATTCTCATAAGTTTAGCTGTTTTTATAGTTATAACTCGACTACTCGTAGGTAAATATTTTATTTATTGTAATCTTTAAATTTATATTCACAATAAATAACCCGTTTCAGAATGGAGAACTCAGATGTCTCAATAATTAAAGATTTATTTTAAAATCCATGTTCTCTGCACATCCTGCATGAAACCTACCGCACGCCATGATTATATATATATATATATTATACTATATAATATTTATATATATATTATATTATATATAATATTATATAATATATGTATATATCTTACATATTAAATTATGATGTTACTCGTATTAAGATTTTTCATCTCATGAAAATTCCCCTTTATCCTATTCTTATTCCTTCAAATCTAATTTACCAGCTACAAAATATCTTAAATAAAGGAGTGGTTACGATTTAAAATTATTTCAACACATTTTCCCAAACCTTCTTTACAATGATAGCTCCATTTTTCCAGTTGTTCCCCGTTCACCTTTCAGTGATCTAAGCTCCTTTTTCTGGTTAATAAAGCCGACAAAGGTGCTAACATTTACTGCCTTTCTAGTTCTGTGATCCAACCCTGTTCCAGCACGTGTTTCGGTGATAATTCTATTTTCTGAATTTGACTGTGAAACACATGTCGTTCTCTCACTAAAATAAAATTTAAGCTCAACTCAGTCTTGTGTGCCGCTCTCTTCAATGTGGCCGGACTGCAATATCTTCAATTAGTCTAGGAGCTTAGGCGTCTCCTTGCCTAGCAAGGATATGCCTAGAAGCTTGATAATTTGTGACCTGCGGTTTAATATTTGCCGCGGATACACACGCACCCTCCATATATATATATATATATATATATATATATATATATATATATATATATATATATATATATATATATACCGGGTGACCATAATTAAACTGACAGTGCTCATAGTGTTCTGTAGCACTATCTATTTGCGAGAATGATGCCAGATTTTGTAGGAAGATTATACAAGACGGGGGACGAAGGATTCCGCAACAAAAACAAATTAAATCCAAAAGTCACCACTATATTTGGCGCTGTGTAATAGAAAATAGAGTGTTGACAAATGCAAATCAATATGGAAATTAATTTATTAACTGTGCCAATGAATGTAACGTGAAATTTGAATAAAGAACTTTATCTAATCAGCGTACGTGATATTGCAGATCACGAGACTTTATCGGTGTTTATGTAGATTTTAAGCTTTTTTAAAAGTGTTGCCATATTGCATTAAATCAGGAAATGTGCATTATAAAAGGTAATTTTATTCCGTATTAATTTTCGTTGTTAACACTCTATTTTCTTTAACACAGCGCCAAATATTCCCCTAGAGGTGACTTTTGGAACTAATTTGTTTTTTCGCGGAATCTTTCGTCTCCCGTCTTGTTTAATGTTCCTACAAAATGTGGCGTCATTCTCGCAAATAGATCGAGCTACAGCCACTGCGGTTAGGGTATGCTGGGCCTTGTCAGTTCTGGGTTCGAATTTGACCACGGATGTTTATAGCCTATATCGATTACTAAAGGTATATATATATTATATATTATATAGATATCCAAACCATATATTATATATATATATATATATATATATATATATATATATATATATATATATATATATATATATTATATATATATATATATATATATATATATATGTATGCATATATACATATATACACATATAAATATACACACACATATATATACATACATATATGTATGTGTGTGTATACAGGGTACAGAGTGTTCATAATCAAACTTTAATACTTTAAAGGTATATGTTGTCGAAACTTTTGTTCAAATTTAGGAAATGTTCTGTAGGTTATAACAAAATAATGGTAATTTTCTGCGGATAAAAAATATTACTTCAACATTTTACCACTATACGGCTTTTTTGATGAATTACATACTTAGCTCATTTTGCAACATATTTTACAACATTTGCTCCAGTTTTTAAAATTTATTAAGCTAAGACGTGTTCAAACATAATGGCATTGAATTTCAGCTGCCATTTGACACCGTAAGGTAGCATGTACTACAGTTGACCTCAGTGTGTCCTGGGAAATGTGATATAGTTCACACTTTATCGAACTGAACTGAATAAATGCGGTAAATGGGCGTATGGCTTGGTGTTTGGGGATCTAGGTGGCAACACATTATGAATGTGGCGACTGATCAGTAGCTCTTTTTAAAGTGATTTTTGAGAACGTTCCGCAAAAGAAGGCTAATGTAAGTAAGAGCTATAACGTGGCTTCTGGCTTAGGAGGCATTTGAAATATCTACTCCATCTTAATAAACCAAAAAATATATCTGATCTGAAAGATCTGTAGATCATGCTATTTTACGATTTCAAATGGTAGCTGAAAATAGTCATCGTCATGTTGAACCTGTCTTCAAGTAAGAAATTGTTAACTAGAATAAATGTTAACTAAATGTGTACTTTAGTTCTAGTGGTGACGAACAACGTCACCAAAACGTCACCAATGTCACCAAAACGTTCAAACAACTTCTTCTAGTGGTGAAATTGTGAACACCTTTTGTTGTTTTCTCAAACAAATTTCTATTTTATTATTATATCCTACACAACCTTCTTTCATAACTTTCTAGACAATTGTTTCGTTTATAGAGAACTTTAAATTAAGGGAGCGTAATGTACGTAAAATTTAGGGACAAAATAAATTCACTTAATTTAAAAAATACCAAATAAATTAAATACATTAATTTAAATTAATTACATAAATTTATTTATGTCGACAAGAGAAAGGAGATGATTTTATCTATTACAAAGAGTTTAAAGCCGAGAAGCTTCTAGAAAAACAGAAAAATCGCGGATTTGATGGTTTTTTAATATAGGATTTAATAATTTTAATTCTAAGATTAAAGTTTTTAAGTTTTTAAGTTTTTACAATACATATATATATATATATATATATATATATATATATATATTATATATATATATATATATAATATATATATATATATATATATATGTATATATATATATTTATATTTATATATATATATATATATATATATATATATATATATATATATATATATATATATATATATTATATATTTATATATATATATATATATTTATATATATATATTATATATATATATATATATATATATATATATATATATATATATATAGTAAACTAACATTAAATACTTATAAAAATTATAAAATATATTTTTTAAAACTATATATTTATAACTTCATTAAAATTGTTCTCACTTTTGGACGTTTTTACAAGAAACAATTTGCACACAGATGTTAAATTTTAAGTTTTAGAACATACTTCTAAAACTGAATCTAACTAAAAAGAACATATATGTATGAATATATTTTATACTTCTAAAATATGTTTATAATTTTACCCCTTATAGAGAATAATTCTATCTTGTACATTACTCTAAAAAACAAATAAAACTTATTCTAATATCAAGAATTTAAGTTCAATTAATGGTAAACATCATTATCTTGAAATGCTGATAATTTTGTGCAGAAATCTTTAATAGGTTTTGAGAAATCTTGCGATTAGCATTAAAAGTTTGCATTTTGATAAAAGTAAACTTAAAGTAATAATGAAACTACGGCGTAGTACACTGTCAAGCACAGAAATCATTAAAGTATTTTTAACTTTTAAACAATGCAGGATTTTTTTTATACTTTTTTCATTTAAATGAGTAGAACAATAGTATCTATATTTATATATAAAATTCTTCTGTCCGTATGTTTGTGATGGAATTCCTCCTAAACGGGTAGACTGATTTTGACGAAATTTTGTGTATGTTATTAAGTCGATTCGAGAATGGTTTAGTTTCACAACTTGATCCAATAGAAAATGATTATTAAAAATCCAGAATTGCTCGATATTTGAGATTATTATAGTGCCATAGGAAACCGTTATCTGCCAACGTACGTGCGGTGCACTGGTCAGCACAACAGATTTCTGTACGAGCAGTCCCAGAATCGAATCCTAGTACTAGCGATGTGGAAGTTTTAATGTCAGTTAATTACGTTTGTGCTGATTGCATGCGTGATGGCGTCAAGTATTTTTAAAATACTTTTTTTCTTCACTTTTCCGTCAAAACGGTCCAAATTATAATTTATTCAAAATCGTTTTACAATTTTTGGGTTTACAGAGTTTAAACAGGACAACTTCTGTTGAGTCGTCTAGTAAAATATATTTCTTTTGAAAAATAAAATGTTTTGAAGATATAAATGTCTTAAAACCACTTAAATTAGACTTGCATATCTCCTTTCTATTATTAAATTTTGATACGCTCCCATTTAATTGTATTGAGAATGAATAAATAATTTAAATATAAAAATCTATTGAAAAAATCGTATTTATTTAGCACGTTACGATTAAACATGCTCTATAGAGTTGTGGAGATGAATAGCGTAGCAATTGCAAATCGCAATCTCCACAGGCTTCCTCGTGAACCGTAACCGTACTGATGATATTCGATTTTTATGCAAATGTTTCTTCACTATATATACTTCGGCACACGAAAAGTGTTACATGTACATGCATACTCTTACATGCATATTCTTGTTTATTCATTATTTAAGTTTTGTTATTTAAATAAATTGTTATTGTTATGGTAATTCGTCACCTTCACTGCCTTGATACCTGCACCACTCACTAAAGTGTAAAAAAATAGCTTTAATACAGCGAAAGAAAGGGAAGTTGGGTGAGAATCTCGTATATGAAAATTACAGTGTGCTGATATAGATAAATTGCTTGAGGAAATTCTATAGCATAGCAGCTAGTTGTTATGAAGGATTATGGGACTTAAGTTAAAAAAATCGGGCGTTATTGGAATCAGTGTCATATTGTCAATACGGATAAATTTGTATTCAGGAAAATTTATTTTAAAATTTTGCTCTCATATTTATCAGTTATATGTTGAGCAATGTGTCCCGAAAATTCCCAAATATACCAAAATGTATTAAAATAGTTTTTAAAATATACCGAGAAATATTACAATAGTCTTTAAAATCTACCAAAAATATTAAGATAGCCTTTAAAATATTCCAAAAAATATTAAAATAATCTTTAAAATATACCAAAAAATATTAAAATAGTCTTTAAAATATACCAAAAAATATTACAGTAGTCTTTAAACTATACCAAAAAATATTAAGATAGTCTTTAAAATATTCCAAAAAATATTAAAATAGTCTTTAAAATATACCAAAAAAATTAAAATATCTTTAAAATATAACAAGAAATATTAAAATATTCTTTTAAATAAAAACTGAATCTAAAATCCTTGGCAGCCTCTGATTGGTTAAGGCCTACTATGGCAATCTTCTTTTCAGAGACAAAAAGTTAAAGAATATATATATACCTTTCTATCTCTAAAAACATATAAATATCAAAATATTAAATCAATATTCAAAATTCTCCAATGAAAATGGAATTTGATACGAGAGCGTTTCTTTCTAAAACATATTTCCTTTTCCAGTCCATTAGTGATAAATTGTCTAAATATTTGAGAAAGAAATTTTAATACAATGTTGAATTAAATTATTCAAAAACACGTTTCTGCAAAAGGAAACCAATTGAAAGAACTCTAATGAAACCGAGATGTGAAAGGGAAAAATCGAAATCAAAAATGCTAAATATTCGGAAATAAGAAGCATTCTACTATTAAACAAGGTGGATGAAATTTAATTTGAAGAACTATTTTTAAAATAAAGTTCTTTTGAATCTGTTTGGTTTCGAATTATCTTTGGAATTGTAAAAATGTTTACTACGGTTTAAAGATTCATTTACAACTGGCATTTTTAAGCAATTTATAATCCGATAAATACATAGTTAAAATAATACTTTATTATAGATATACATACACATATATGCATGTATATGTACAGATGTATGTATTCAGTGAAAATATCTATTCCTGAATTATGTGAGAGATTAAATAATTCTTAACTATACATACATGTATAAATACATATACAGAGAAATACACACACACATATATATATACACGTACATACATATACATATATATCTATATATCAGTGGCGTGCGGTCCATATGTGCAATGTGTGCACTGCACACCCTAGCAAAATTATGAGAGACAATAATTTTCTCCACCTATGTCTACCTATCTTTATATAGTATATAATAAATATTATTCATAATATATTCAAATATTATGTTGATTTGCTTGCTTGTATTCTCGCAGTGCTTGCGGTACTAGGTGCTGCACCACGTAGCGCGTTCAAAAGCAAACATAAGAAACTTCTATGTGTACGCACTGCGCACTAATAAAAAATCACGATTTATATGTATGGGCTACTGGAGAAGAACAGCATACTATGGCACTGAAGCAAGTGCTGGTAGTTTTCCAGAACTTGGCATTCAGAATTATCCGAAGGTACGGTTTATTAAGCGTTCCATTAGAGCGGGGACTTAGTGCTGAAAAGTTTTTTTTGTTTTTTCAACTGATTAACAGGCCATACGATTTTGCAGACTGTTAATGTTTAAATTTATATATTGTAACATTTTGTTTTCATGGAAATATAAAAGAAGTATTTCATTAATATAAATGAAAAGGTTTTAGTGTGGTAAAGTAATTTCGGTGATGTATTATATTTATAGAAATAATT
This sequence comes from Pardosa pseudoannulata, assembly GCA_032207245.1. NCBI lineage: Eukaryota > Metazoa > Arthropoda > Arachnida > Araneae > Lycosidae > Pardosa > Pardosa pseudoannulata. The sequence goes on from CM063499.1 coordinate 24,020,253, forward strand.
CGCTGAAAAACAATTTTGTCTTGTTAGAAAAAATATGAAACGAATTTTAACAGAACAGTCCAAATTTTGCCATTCATTGTGTTTTACAGACAGTATATAAGTTATATCTGTAACATCCCTGGTTTTGTTTTTAAAAATTGTGAAGATATTTTGATATTGTGAAGATATATATGATTTCCAAATGTTAAACACAATTAATAAATATAATTTAATCCACTGACGATTGAAAAACATTTCGTTCTATTGCGCCAGCATGCAGGGAAATCCTCTGCAAGTTGACTAGACTTTCGTTTTGTCTGCACCAATGAGCATCCTGATGAGGCACCGTGTGGTGCTACGTTTGTTGAAAATATAAGTTTTTCGTGGAAATATAAACTTTTTGTTATTTTATTAGTAATATGGATAGACGCATGGATTTTGTGTACAAATGAATAATAAACGTTAAAGAAGTGTTTAATGTACATTTTTATGGTTTTATTATTATTGTTGTTGTTGCTCTCTACACACCCTGCATGAACACCTACCGCACGCCACTGCTATATATATATATAAGTATATATATATATATATATATATATATATATATATGTTATATATATATATATATATATATATATATATATATGTGTGTGTGTGTGTGTGTGTGTGTGTCTGTGTGTGTGTGAAATAATATCGATATCTAAACCCCTAAGTTCATCAAAAATTATCCCTTTTCCCTAATTATTATTCTAAATTTTATTTTCATCTCTTTGCATTAATCCTATTTTCCCAACCATCAAATTCGAACTAGGAAGTGTTCATTCCTTCAGCCGACCCCGAAATTCTCACTTCGATTTTCAAAAACAAAAATGATATTGCTGGCATTCTATAAGGAAGTAATAATTCTCCCAGGAAAAATCTGTAACGATTAGCAATAATAGTCATCCTAAACATCACATTTTGGCAGATGCCTCTTGTTAAAAGTTACTTTCTTTAAACAGTTAATGGTTCTCTCAGAAATTACCCCCCATATATGTGTACCACGTGGACGTAACCCCACGTGATACTTGGTCCTCCTTCTCTAAAGATTGGCATTGCGAGATCTATGAAGGGAGCATTCCGACACTGTCCGGTTCAGCAGTCTCTGGATTTTGTTCTACTTTAATAAGATAAAATAAAAATTGCTTTCGCTCACGAATGATGTGTTTTTCCAGGACAGAAGTTTAGCGGGAATCTTGGAAGCCCAGTATGCCCGGGCTGAGAAAAATAATAGGGGCTTTTTAAATGAGTTTACCTGTATAAATTTGGGCCTGATTTGTCCCATCGGCACGTTTATATATATGTATATATATATATATATATATATATATATATATATATATATATATATATATATATATATATATATATATATATATATATATATATATATATATATGTGTGTGTGTGTGTGTGTGTGTGTGTATGTGTGTGTGTGTAAGTATGTGTATATGCAGAAAGAAAGAGAGGGAGAAATAATCCTTTTCGAAAGTAATTTACTATCATAAGGGAAAATTTAAAATTATTTATCTCAATGTAAAAACTATCTTCAATTCACAAAATTGAAATTGAGAACAAATAGACAATAAAACCACTTCATTGAGTGAACATATATATATATATGTATATATATATATATATATATATATATATATATATATATATATATATATATATATATATATATACGTAGACATATATATGTATTTAAATACATATTGTAAGTGTCGCGTCCGTGTGCGTTGGGATTTAATACGAGTGTTTGAAGCAGAGAACTATAGGGCATTCTAAAACGCTGAACAATTGGGTACTGCATTATTTTTCCACTAATTGTATTTTTTTTTTTGACACCCGAACTTTTGGAATTTAAAAATGCTTTAATCCCCTGATCCCATGCTATGTCATACCCAAAATGATTAAGGAATCACAAGAAAACAGAATTAGAACATCGGGAACGATCGACGATCTAACACCTATATATATGTGTCCATATGCTATTATATATGTGTGTGTGTATATATATATATGTATATATATATATATATATATATATATATATATATATATATATATATATATATATGTATGTATATATATATATATATATATATATGTGTATATATATGTGTGTGTGTGTGTGTTTGTGTAACATATCAAAATAATTATATTTATCCTATCTCTAAAAACTTTTCCTCTTTCCTATCCTTATGCCTTTTAATCAAGTATATCAGCCCCAAAATACCTTCAATAAAATAGCTCACTGATTTTCATGATCTAAGTTCATTTTTCCGGATGAGACTGCTGACTAAGCTACTTTCTCTAGGAAAGAATTCTTCTCCGAGTCAAGCCTGCAAACCACACCTTTTCATGGATCTTTCTGTCATCTGCCTTTAAAAGAGTTGCGTGCAATTTTTTTTAGGTCATTAACAGTTTAAGTTCTTCTACGAATTTTGCGTGTTCTATTTATAATCGAATGGCTCGACTTCATATTCTTCAATAAGCAAGTTGCCTAGGATTCTCCTAAGCAAGTAGATACAATAGGGGCTTAATTTAAAGCAAGCAATGGAATAATTTTCGCTCGCCGTGTTACTTATGTATATATATATATATATATATATATATATATATATATATATATATATATATATATATATATATATATATATATATATATTATATATTTATATATATATATATATGTATATATATATATATATATATATATATATATATATATATATATATATATATATATATATATATATATATATATATACATATATATATATATAGGCAGCGTATAAAATATTTCTTGTGTGCCAAAATATATCTTCAACAATTACATCCGTTCTTTCTGGGCAAAATGAATTCTTAGTCAAATTGTTTTGGTGAAATCTAACGTTTTCAAGCTTCAAATTATATATATATATATATATATATATATATATATATATATATATATATATATATATATATATATATATACGCACATATATATATATACATATACATATATATATGTATATATATATACTTATATGTATGTGTGTGTGTTTATTTCTAGAACGTTAATGATTAATAAAAATAGGCAATAGAAGACTTTTAAGGATAATACTGCTTCTAAATTAGTATAAATAAATAAATAAATATATATATATATATATATATATATATATATATATATATATATATAAATATATATATATATATATATATATATATATAACCAGTGCATAAAATACATCTTGTGTGCCAAAATATCTCTTCACCCTTTACAATGGGACTTTCTGGGCAAAAAGTACTCTTATTGAAATTGCTTTGGGAATTGGTAAAATCATCAAAGTCCAACGTTTTTGAGCTTCAAATTATATATATATGTGTGTGTGTGTTTCTACTGCATTAATATGCTTTTAAGTACAATAATGCTTTCAAAATTATAGAAAATAAAAAGAAATTTTTCTTGAAAGGGAACTTAATTGAAAGGCCTTTAATGAGACCACGACGAAATTACGAATTTAAATCGAAAAACGTAACACACTCGAAAAAAGTAGAATTCTGTTTATCATCGCTGTGAGAAAATGTTGAAGAAATGTTCAGTCAATAAAGCGATTGAAATTGCTTTGGGAATTGGTAAAATCATCAAAGTCCAACGTTTTTGAGCTTCAAATTATATATATATGTGTGTGTGTGTTTCTACTGCATTAATATGCTTTTAAGTACAATAATGCTTTCAAAATTATAGAAAATAAAAAGAAATTTTTCTTGAAAGGGAACTTAATTGAAAGGCCTTTAATGAGACCACGACGAAATTACGAATTTAAATCGAAAAACGTAACACACTCGAAAAAAGTAGAATTCTGTTTATCATCGCTGTGAGAAAATGTTGAAGAAATGTTCAGTCAATAAAGTGGTTTTATTGTCTATTTGTTCTCAATTTCATTTTTGTGAATTCAAGATAGTTTTTACATTGAGATAAATAATTTTAAATTTTCTCTTATGATAGTAAATTACATTCGAAAAGGATTATTTCTCTCTCTCTTTCTGCATATACACATACTTACATACACTCACACACACACATATATATATATATATATATGTATGAATACCTATCTATCTCTCACTATATATATATATATATATATATATATATATATATATATATATGCATATATATATGTATATATATATATATGTGAGTGTGTATATATATATTATATATACATATATATACACTTATATATACATATATATATGTATATACTTATATATATTGAAATTATGTAAGTTAAAAACGATTTTAAAAAGGGAACTCTTTCATAATAATAAAATACATGAAAAATACCCAAGCTCGCGAAGACTTTCAGGATAATCCGGTCAGGCGGAATCATTTCTGAGCTATTTGATGAGCTTGCAAACAGATAAGTTTGATTTGGCGAGTGGACATGGAGCGGTAAACACCTTCTCGCACAGCTCCGCCACGAACAATGAAATTGGAGCTTGTTGCTTTCCTTATGAACGATGAGTTTATAAAAATTTTTATTATCAAGAATAATGTTGTCCATTCGCCTTAACTCTGCACCACGACGTGCCATAAGCCGAGCAGGATTAGAACCTATGTGGATTTAATTTTCATTTATATTAAGTGAACAAAAACGAAAATGGACTTACGCTGAACTGAATTTCGCTGCCTGGGATTTAACCTATTTCTTTTGAATTTATACTACTGGACGAACTATGGCTAAGATTCTCAAACGTGAACAATTATATCCTATCAAGCGAACTTAGACTTACTCTGATAATCAACCAAGACCAAGGCATCCACCCACCGTCGTCAGAGAGAGTTTCGAAAACCCTGTGTTCGATAGATCTGGCCTGCTGGCCTAGCAGGGACACGTCTAGATTTCTATGTACTAATTTCATCGAAGCTCCGTACAACGGGCCTTCCGCATCAAGATTACCCATTTCCCTTTAAAGCCACCCAAGAACACCTCTTGAAGACGAGGATAATATTAAATTTCAGCAAATTAGTAAAAAAAAAATTCTACAAAAACTTACTGCTTGAACTTTGTTTTTTTTTCGGCGGATAAAGAAACATTTTTGTCAAAATTAGCCCTGAGCCATGAAATATTTGAAACTGGACTGTGATGTATTGTGAAGAGTTTTGATATTGAGAGCGATGATATTTGTGTATAATTCATTTTGGTTTTATATTGTGTTTTTCGGAAACAATTTTGTCAAAATTAGCCCTGAGCCATTCCGTTCAGAGTTGAAAATTTCGCATCGGATCCCTGCCAGCAGTTGAAGGAGAGGGAGAGCTCTATATAATTTTGTGCACTGATTTGGACTACACTTCACTGTCAGCCAAATCAGAACAGATGATTTTTAATTAAACTGAACCTCTTTTTGGGGGATTTTCATGAAAGCCCGACATGAAACCCCACCTCACATGATGTGTTTTGATTTATATCTTTGCTCTTTTTGGGGAAAGGTATGGATTAATATCACAATTTCCTCTCTTATGTAACATAATTTTTTAATTTTTAATTTTTTTTCGCTTCCACACTCAGAAGAATTGCTTCTGAGGATTCAGTCTTGACATGTGTACTTGGGAGTCTAATGTACCTTGTACTCCTCTGTTTTGATTTTAAACCGTTTTTCTTCATGTTACACAAACCAAACACAAACAAACAACACACACTTGTTGAATTCAAATGTTACATTTTTATACATTTTATATTATATTGTTTTTAAAATATTGTTTTTCTGAATTCTACATGATGAGTTGAAGACTCATTGTGAATTATTATAATACATAAGATATATTTTTTCAGAATAATATGAGAAATTATTACAATTGTGCTATATGTGATTTGATATTGAGATAACAAATATAGGTAGTGATTCTATTGTGAAATATTTTGATTTTGAAATAACGTTGTGTTAATCTAACCTGATGATGTGCAAAACATCAGGAAAAAATGATTGAATTAAGGGATAAAAGCTAAGATGTTATGTTATTATTTAACTAGAAACATATGTGATTGTGTACTTGAATGTAATATAATATAATCATAGTGTTATGAAAATTAAGATTGACCAAAACATATTATATCTCGAGATGGTTACAATAACAGAATGATGTTCATTTGAACATATAAATGAACACAGTGCACTAAGACTGTCAATATCAATGTGTACAACAAACTGAAACATGACTTAGTGAAAAAATTATTCTAGCTGATTGATTATTCATAATATATGATATTGACTTTTTGATTTGTTAATTATTATAATTTATCCGTTTTTTTTTTTTTTTTTGAGCTCCACAATAGTTTGTTCTTTTCATTATTTCAATATAATTTAGTATTTACAGGCAGCCTGACAATAATATAAAACTTAAGGTAAAATTATTTCAGTGTGTATTATTTTATGTACTCAGTTTCTTTATATATTCTGTTATTATTATCATGAATATCATATTTTTATCTCATACTTTATTTCATATTTTTGTCATTACAATATAATATTACTTTAACATGTTTTATAAATATTTTTACAGAGGAACCAGCGATTATACTTAGTCAAGAAACTATTTTAGTGATATTTATTCTTTTTGTGCTTTTTCTTTTAAATTTGTATTTTAGGTTGTGAATTGTACTTCAAAAATGATCAGTGTTATGTATACTCCATATTCCATTTTGTATATTTTGTGAAGTGGAGGTGTTGACAGTCAAACTTAGCAGTATTTTTGTATAGTGAATAACTTAGGGTTAGGATATTTATCTTAAAATTTATTTAATTTAATTTAAACAAGATAAACTATGTGTCAACTTAAATTTCATTGTCCACTGGAGACTGGTCCATCAGGACTGGCCATCCTGGTTGGGCCAGTCTTCAGCGTAAGGGGGGGAAAGCTGTCAGGTCTAAAAAAGGGGTAGTTTGAAATTATGTAAGTTAAAAACGATTTTAAAAATTGAACTCTTTTATAATAATAAAATATATGAAAAATACCCAAGCTCGCGTAGACTTTCAGGATAATCTGGTCAGGCGGAAGCATTTCTGAGCTCTTTGATGAGCTTGCAAACAGATAAGTTTGATTTGGCGCGTGGACATGGAGCGGTCAATACCTTCACGCATAGCTCCACCACGAACAATGAAAATGGCGCATGTTGCTTTCCTTAAGAACGATGAGTTAATAAAACTTATTATTATCAAGAAGAATGTTGTCCATTCGCCTTAACTCTGCACCACGACGTGTCATATATATATATATATATATGGTATTATTATATATATATATATATTATATATATATATATAATATATATATATATATACATATATATATATATATATATATATATATATATATATATATATATATGTATATATATATCTATGTATGTATGTATCTGTATATATATATATATATATATATATATGTATCTATATATATAAATATATATATATATATATATATATATATATATATATATATATATATATATATATATATATATATATATATATATATATATATATATATATATATATATATATATATATATATATATATATATATATATATATATATATATATATATATACATATACATATATATATATGTATGTATATATATATAAGTATATATATATATATACATATACATATATATATATATATATATATATATATATATATATATATATGTATATATATATATATATATATATATATATATATATATATATATATACATATACATATATATATATGTATGTATATATATATATATATATATATATATATATATATATACATATACATATATATATATATATGTATATATATATATATATATATATATATATATATATATATATATATACATATTTATTAATCTGAACTACAAATCAATAAAAATGAAAGAATATTTTAAAAATTAACTGTATCATTCGTAAAAATGATTTTTTATAAAATAAGATTTGGTCTTACTAAGCATTTTCAATATATACAGCTTACTTAAGACATATTAATATTATCCCGAAATTTCATAAATGTAAGCTAAAACGTTTTTTAAATGAAATGTGTACCATAACTTTATGTGAGTATAAATATGATTATATTCTACGAAATTAAATCTTTCTTCCTACTTTTTTTTATTCCTTCTGGAACTGATATGATGATTATGAATAATGTACAGTATATTTTACACCCTTATATTAACATTTATATCACGAAGCAATTTAGGTGGACATATCACATTCTGCAATACAGAAACATTATGCTTATTATCCTGGTATCGTTCACAAATAGTATTAAAATTATTAAAGATATATTTCGTTTGAAACTTTCAAATCCCTTGTCAACTAATTAGAAACTATTATTTCGGGAAAATAATCTTTAGGAATTCATAAATTTAGTTCACTATTGTAATAATTTTCATTGTTAAGAAATTTTTTTTAAATGGATGTGTAATTAAAACATTTTAATTGTTTCTCATCAAAATATAATACATTTTTGTATCTGTTGTATGGAAGTAATTTGTAGTTTGATTTCAAATTTAGAGGCAGTTAATTAAAATAAAATATTAAAGTTGTATAGTAGTTTTCAAGGAAAAGGGGTTGGGGGAAATTTTGATGTTTTAAGCATAAATGAACTTTTTGATCGCTTCTATTTTAAAAAATTCTTTCAGAAAATGAAAAATAAAATAATGTAAGTATAGGCGTTAAAGCATATCTTACAAACTTTACATAAATATTAGTTAGGTAAGATATAAAGAAGTTGTCGTAGAAAAAGAAGAAAAAAAAGCATAAATAAACAATTTTAACATTTTAATCATAAATAAGCTTTTAGATCACTTCTATTTTAGAAATTTCATTCAGAAAATAAAAAAATAATATAAATATAGGAGTTAAGGTATGTCTTACAAACTTAACATAAAACGCAGTTAAAGTAAGATATAAAGAAATTGCTGTAGGAAAAGAAGAAAAATAAGCATAAATAAATTATTTTAACGTTTTAAGCATAAATAAACTTTTAGACCGCTTCTATTTTAGAAATTTATTTGAAAAACTAATATAAGTATATGACTTAAGGCACGACCTACAAACTTTAATTAAAAGAGAATAAAAGTAAGATATAAAAAAAGTTTAGGTAAAAAAAATCAAATTTAGCATATAGAAAATCTTTTAAAATTTAGAATAAATTACCTTCTCGATAGCCCCTTTTTATTTTAGTTTCTAAAAATAAATTAAGAGTAAGGTTTGAAGTACGCCTTACAAACTGCACATAAAAGAAAATGTCCGTAAGGCGTAAGAAAAACTTTAGAAAGAAAGAATGAAAAATAAGCATAAATAAACAATTTTAGCTCAAGAAAGCAAAGTGAGTAGAAATAGGCAAAAAAAAAAATAAATCCACGTGTCACACGTTACATAGATATTCTCAGACGTCACACCTCTGCATAAAATAAATAAATAAATAAATAAAATGTTCTTGATGACGGCTCTACGCGATGGAATGGAAATGTCGCCAAACGGAAATGAGATTTTGAATTCTGAAGCAGCACTCGATATTTGCAGTTTGCTTTACCCATATATTTTACATCAAGTTTGTTTGTATTGTCTATCTTTTTGGCAAAAAACTTTCGAATACTTTGCGAAATAATATGAAGTTGATATTTTATTATAGAACAAAACACGCGGTTCTGTAGTTAATCTTAAATATATTAAAAGAATCCTTAAAACAGCAGATTTTATCAAATGAATGTAAATATTTATATTATTTATTCTTTTTTTCCTAACATTTGTATTTTATTTCATTTCTCTTACGTTAATATGCTTTATATATAATAATGTTAAATTAATGCTTCTATTTTTCTTAACATACTTGTAAATTGGTGACGAGATCAGATGTTCTGTTCTTTAGAATAGCAACACTAATAAAAGTTAGAAGTAAATAAAGGGATCGAATAGGGTTTTTATATCGTTTCACATAATAGTCAGGATTATCATTTATTAAACCGACCAATGGATATTCTCTAAAGGCTGGAATTGTGATATATTTGGGCGGGACACATCCCCACCATTCCTGACAAAATAAAAGAGACAAGTTGTCCACTTTCACTTTACGGTATCTTTTATTTTCCCTTTAGACTTGGCTGAGTTGCATTCCGACAATAGGTATCTTCTTCAGAATGTAAAGGAGAAGGAATCCTGATTTATGCTGTCCGAGAAAGAGATCACAGGCTCGTCCTGTGTACCCGATCCACTGTCATTGGAGAAATTTTTGTCCTCAAAAGTGCCAAGATAGCAGCACACAGGTGGTCATCGACGACCTCGACTGATAGAGTTTGGGCTACTTTCTCGGGCACCTGTACACGGGAGTCGTTTGGGGCAACCTTTCGGGTGAGAATCCTTGGTACGATGTTCAAACCCTAAAATCGAAATGAGTGGCGTACATGCGAAATACTGCCTAAGTCTTCTTTTAACATGTGTAAGTGGCATTGCAGATAAAAAAAATAATATATAATAAAAACGTATGCTGAAGGTGTTGGTGCAACTCACAAAGAAAATACAAAAAATAAATTTTAACGGCGAAGTGGAAGAAGGGTATGATTCAAATTCAACCGAGATTCAACGTGTTATTTCTCAAACCATCGTGCATAGATCATAGCAAGACACATGGTTCACTTGGTCTTTTACAGCATCTTTTCTTTTTACTTTAGACTTAAATAAGCTGCATTAAGAATATTGCTATTTGCTGCAGAATTTTTTCTAGACAGCTACGCGTGCTTTGTGGTATCCAAGAAATATGTCCGATATCCCAGGCTCATTCCCCATAACCGTTCAGCCTATTTCAATGAGATTTTTAACCATGTATGGAATTTTTTGGGCATGGTTGATACATCAATTCCTAATTCAAAATGTCACGAGTGCTAAAGTGTTATTTTTCGTAGCGCGTAAGTGCGTACAGCAGAGAGACAAAAATAATCGCTCATAGGAATTTATACAAGAACTTTTTACAAACTGTAGTACTGTTTTCCATATTTAACTCTCTAACACTTAGCGATTTCTGTAGTACTGTTTTCCATATTTAACTCTCTAACACTTAGCGATTTCTGTAAGCTTCCTATTCCTTCATTCAGCTCTTATTGTATGGTACAAAATATTGGGGAAGGATTTCCTTGTAAAGAACAGCTCCTCTAGCATGGTACTTAATAAGGCGGAAGGACTTGGTTGTAAAGAACAGAACTAAGCTATTTACATTTGTCAATTACTCTTACGTAGTATAGACTTTACATCTTCCGAGCGGTAGATGTATCTTTTCCAATCGTACAATATAGTCAGATAATTGTTCTTTAATGAAGTTAATTACACAGTCGTAAAATAAAATTTTAATAATTTCTTTTTAAGATTAATCATCAGTATTGTTGTTATTAAATAACTTTTTATATAAAAGCACGTTTTTTAATGTGTCTTTTTTCACAGATCAACATCTTTTCAGGTGATATCACCAAATGTAGGGACTACATTATATGACACGACGTTGTATCATGCCATATTACCTGAGTTAATAAAACCTAATATGAGCATTGTATCAAGCATATATTAAAACTAGTATTAACGTTGGCAGTCGAGTTTGATAGGTAATACATAAATTTTTATTATTCAATTTTATCATATAAAATAAATATAGAATAGCAGTTTCGAAAGTTAGGAAGAAGTAATTTACCTAGGCATACATTTGTTTACAACGTGATTTAAACTATGTTGTTTTGCATTAAGATTATCAAATAAATAAATTATGCTATATAAAAGCGTATCGTAATGAAAATTGCGACAAACCAACTGCTTTGTTGGAATATTGGTAGGCACATCAAGTTATTTGCCATTAACAGGAAATTTTGATAGTAAATCTAGACCTTATTGTAGTAAAATTTTTCATTTTGCAGCTAAACAGTCTAATGGATTGTCATTTTGCTGTTTTGTGAAAAGTATCATAAAAGTATAGGATTGTATTATACAAAATTAGATACCCTTTCATTTAGGATAGTACAATGATAATTCTGCAAATATTGTTAAAAATAGAGAAAGTTTTTAAACTCACACTATTCAAAGCCACGTGGAGCTCGACTTAAAGCCGAAAGGACCGAACTTGATAAAAAGACTAACTTAGAAGTATAATTACATGAAAAAAATAGTTAATAATTCTTACTTTTCTTGTCATTATTTTCATACCATTTGGGTTGTTAGATCGAGCTACGGGTGGCTCTGAATATTGCCAGTTTGAAAATAAATCAACCTCTATATTTTTCATTGGTAGTCATATAGTTAAACTCACACATATAGAACAGTATAGTGTATGTCACAAATAAATAAAACATGACTAAAATATTGTAAATAACTATTGTTTTTATTTTGCTATTTTTGGTGGATAGAGATGGTGATCGGTACATATAAATTACTGCATGAGTCATTTCAAATAGGACATTGTACAGTGATACATTCGTAATATTTTAGACAGTTATTGGCTGCATTTATAGACTGTTCAATGTTGCTGGACTTCAGACTGATTATTGGATCTTAGTTGTTACTGATCTGTAGATTATTTTTGGATGGTCTATGGAACTGAAGACTATTGCTGCACTATAGACTGCTATTTGATGTATTACAATCTTTAAAGCTGTTGCTGGACACCAGAGTTCATTTGATGGATCTATGGAACTGTAAATTTCTATTCCACTTCAGATTGTTATTGGATGGGATATCGGACAGTAGACGTTGCAAGATTTCAGATGGCTATTAGTATGCAATTATTAGACTGTAAAATGTTTCTGGCAGGAAAATCGTTAAGACTGCTTTTGTATGACTATGGAACTGTAGACTGATATTGCACTTTATGGTATTGTACTTGTTCCTGATATTGTAATGTATGATAAGCTGTTTCTTGACTGCAGTTTGCTATTTTATGGGCTACGGAACTGTAGACTGTTGTTGCACGTCAGAGTGTTAGTAGATGTATCATTGGCTTTAAGGCTGTAACAGAACACCAGACAAATTTTGCAGGAGGTATGGAACTGTAAACTGCTATTCTATTTCATTCTTCTGTTGGATGGGGTATTTTACAGTGGAATTACAAGACTTGAGATGGTTATTAGCATGATATTTTTAGCCTGTAAACTTTTACTGGCAGGAAAATTGTTCAGACTATTTTGTATGGGCATTAGAAGTCTAGAATGATGTTGCTTCCGACTGTTGTTGGATACTGCATGTTAAGCTGCTTCTTGAATACATATTGCTATTGTATAGGTTATGGAACTGTAGACTTTTATTGCACTTCAGACTCTTAATGGATCAAATACTGGAAGGATGTCAGTGGACCCCAGACTGCAAAGTATGGATAATGGAACTGTAGAGTGCTATGCATTTCAGGCTGATATTGGTTGGTTTATTGGACTGTAGACGTTACAGGAATTCAGACTGCTATTAGATTTTTTTTCTTGTTACACTGTAACTTTTCACTGGCAGGAGAATGGAGGATCTCTTTATCATTTCTTCTGCAAAGAAAAAAGTGAAAAACATTAAAGTGAAAATTTTTTTTTATAATTCCGTTTGATTTATGCAAGAACAAAGGAATGGAGCTGGTAATTTTTATTTAAAGTCACACACACATGTAACAATTTTATATCTTATAAAACATACTATTTTTCATATTATATTAACAACATAATAAATGTATTCCTAATTCTTTTACTGTTAACAATAACTAATTTTTTGTCAGAAAAAGACTAATCCAATTTTAAAGAAAACGGTACACATAAAATATTTTAAGTATACTTATTTTATTGCACTGATACGTTTAAAGAATATGTTATATTATAAGTAAAAATTACTATTTTTATACATTTATTTTATTGCATGTCATTGGAAAAGAATAATAATAACTTTTTCTTGTCTCAAAATATTTGAATTTTATTTTATTTTCTAACTGACGCTTTCACTAGACTCTACAGATTTAGACACTAAAAAAATACGTCATAAATATGCTTTCAACTATTCCAGATTAACGTGTTCGAAGAAAAAACACATATATTTAGAAGTTATTCTTAATTTTTTACTCTAAATACTCTAAAAATCAGTTGCTAAAATGTAATTCGAACAAATTAAATAATGCGTAATATGTCAAAATTTTATAAATGTTAGGTAACAAACTGAGATTTTATGTAGATTTTTAACGGAAATTCAATATTTTTAAGACTTTTTAAACCAGTGAAATCTTTAAAGACAAAATACTTCATTTTATATATAGCTGTACGCTGATTGTTGTGTGGGTAGAGAAGGGAGTCATGCTACATTAAACTCTTAAAACGTCAAATGAAATATCGTACTTACCTTTTTACGGCAGAAGCAAGATGTAAATAATCGTCGTAAATTCCGAAATCGTTTTCTCTTCTGCAAGAAAAAATTATATGATATATACATATGTGCATGTGTTTGTAAATATTTATATATATATATATATATATATATATATATGTATCATAACGCACTGATAATATAGATCAAGAGAAGCAATAACACTTTCTATGAAATGTAATTATTTTTAAATCGAATTAAAATTGGAAAAAATAATCTAATGTTACAATAAGTTTTTAATAGTATTATTACACACATATACATATTTCACTTACTGGAATTTTTACCACATCCGGGACAATATTTTCATCATAGTCGGGTGTTGCAGTCATAATCGGAGGTTCGTCACATTCGGGAGTTAGGACACGATTCGAGAGTGTTTCTTCAGTCATATCACTGCTATGGGAGGAAACTTTGTTTAATAATATGTTTAACATATGTACAAAAAGTAGGTAAAATGTTCATCAGAAAAAATAATATATATATACACTTAGGAATACTATATCTAATATTATTTACACAGACATACTCACAAGTACACACATAATATATATATATATATATATATATATATATATATATATATATATATACATATAAGACATGAGACTTTTTGCCTCATCTCGAGGGGAATTCCAAACTGATATATCAGCCCTGCAGTCGTAAAACTTGCTGAATAGAGGAGAATGACAAAGAAACTAAAACAATAGAATCTTTAGATCAAACTAACGTAGTTTATTCATGCTCTTTTCTCACGAGCAAACAGTTCGGAAACACAGTTAATTCTGCTTACATAGCTGTTTCTACCATCCGATCAGAAATTAACTTGAAATCACGTTGGTCACGCCTATGGCGTAGTTAACCGCCAGAATCTAGTTTTAGTTACTTATGAAACCGGAAGGAATCCAAAGTGGAAAATTCGAGAACAAAGTATTCGAAAAGTTTGCTGGAATAGAATGCCAGATTGATCGAAGCCGAAAGTGATAAGAATATCATTACAAATTTATATATATATATATATATATATATATATATATATATATATATATATATATATATATATATATGTATAATATATATATTTAAATAATATAATGTTTATACACCCATATATATAAATATTATATATATATATATATATATATATATATATATATATATATATATATATATATATATCTGTAAATAATATAATGTATACATACACACATATACATACAACGTATGCATATTTTTTCAACTATGCCGCGAATGTGATATATTCTTTTAATGGAAATTTTTCTTTATATAAATAGCGGAACGCAATCTAAAATGGTGGTGCATAGCTAGATGTTACATCATTAATAAATGCAAAATTTTAACATTCAGCTTTTACGACGAGATTATTTAAATTTCTTTAAATGTTGGTCAAAGTGAATATTTAAAATTTCAAAATTAAAGTTTCCTCTATATACAAAAAACAGTAAACAAACAAATTTGTCAAAAATAGGTTCATGCATGGATAAATTAATCTTTCTCTGATATCTGACCTCTTAAATATTCCGCGATACAATAATTTCTTTACATCGTAGAAGGGAATAAATATGAAATAAGGAAAAAAACTCACGTGTTGCTAGGGTATACTTGTGTTTCCTCATAAACAGGGATAACAGCAGTTCTCAATTTTGCCAAGATGGCGTCTTCGTCGTAAAAGTCAAAAGCCCCTGCGATATCTTCATATGGAAAAATTTCTTCATTTCTCAATTTCAATCTGAAAAGGAATTTTTTTTATAATAAACATATATATATATATATATATATATATATATATATATATATATATATATATATATATATATATATATATATATGCATAAATACATATATATGTTTGTACACATAGGCAATTACATTCTTAGAAAAAAATCTAATACGCTAATACTAAAACTATATTAACTACTCTCGATTATATATATATATATATATATATATATATATATATATATATATATATATATATATATATATATATATATATATATATATAGAGAGAGAGAGAGAGAGAGAGAGAGAGATTCTTAATTTCAAGATGAAAAATGTTAAGAATAAACGTATACATACATATAAAAAATACATAAATTCGTGCATCTATACATAAATGTATAAAAATGAGCAACTACAGTACTAGAGAAAACAAATTGGCAGACGGCCGACGGATGTGTAATGCAAAATTGGACGCTAATTGATATACATACAGGTTTGGAAGGAAACTGCAGACATTAAAGTACGGCGACCAATGAATGAAAGTGCATCGCCGAAGCGCATCTTATCTGAGCAACTGGCCGAATATATAGGAAGAGAAATTTTGATTTCAATACATAAATTCTTTTCCGAATTTCATTCCATGTACTCAGTCGCCTTGACTCGCACACAGGTGCGTGAAAGATATGCGCTGATGTCATCATTTGAGAGAAGATGTTTAGTTGGGCTCAAAGAAATCTGATGGTAATAGGCAAATCGCTCGACATTTGGGCATCGTTTTCACTGTTAGACTATGTTAATTTCTTATATATATATATAAATATAATATAATATATATATATATATATATAAATATATATATTATATTGTATATTTGTTTGTTTGTGTGTGTGTGTGTGTTTGTGTGTTGTGTGATATTATGTGTGTGTGTGTGTGTGTGTGTGTGTGTGTGTGTGTGTTGTATGTTATTAGATAATTAAAGTTTTAGAAAAATTTCTGACCATAAAAATATTTTAAGATTTGTATAATTTCATTATAAAAATTAAGTAGGAAAATATTTCAATATAATTAATGTAACTGATACATGTTAATTCGACTTACTCAATTTCAGAGTTGCTGAGCATCTGTTCCTCAGCTAGCGGCCAAACGTCATAAGCAGGGCAGAGAGAGCTGCATAGAAAATAAAATGAAAGTGATAAATAGACTAATATATATATCAATCTTTTAATATTATTTTAGCATTCTCAAATATTAAGATTTATCTATCGAACAGCATGTCAGAGTGAAATGTGAATAGAATATCGACTTTATATCGCACGTCAAGAGTAAAACTGAAAACTTATAAAAACGAAATATTTTTCACGTAGATAAATAAAAAAATCAAATTTTCATGCTTGCTACATGAATTGTTAGATAAACATGTTATAAAACAGTCTACTAACAAATAATTAAACATGCCTATTATAGCATGTTCTTTCTGGAAAGTGTAAAATATCCTTTCTAGGTTACTTTGTAGAAAAATTTACTTACACTTTGTTACATACTTTTCAGTCACAATGGAAATGATAATTCAGAAGAATTGAGTTGGATACAGGATGTATTATTTTTAGTATAATAATGAAAATTACAGAACAAGGAAAAGCAAGCAAGTGCAGTTAATTGATTCTAAAGAAATTTGGAAAGCTACTTTCTTCCACTTCCCTAATAGCTACGTTACTTATATTTCGAATAAATTCCTCTTAGCATACTCACAACCGGAATTCTTCATACTACATTAGAACAGTACAGAAGAAGACAAAACTAATTAAAATAATTAAGAGACTATTGAATAATCAAAATGGATATTTCTTGCATTTTATTTTCAGACACATCACTAAAATTGTCTAAATGATTTAGAAAAGTTCAAAATTTCGAACTTTTTTAGATTAGAAGGTTTGCTAATTTAAGTACAAGTACATAAACAAAGAAAAATTCAGACAAAGAACTTAGGTTGCATCCTCTACCAAGTATTCCGGGATAACATCAAAAATGCTGCGGACGGAAGGCAGTCTGGAGTTCTGAAAAATGAAGAAATTAATTGTAGTCACGTGAGCTAAATTTGAAGAAATGTCTATCAGAGATTCGAGTTATCGTTGCCCATTTTAACGTGCATACGGTAAAACTGAAAATGTTTTTTGTATGTTTATCCTCAAACTTGAATGTTTCGATATTAAATAGCCCAACCTTTATTTTGGGTAACTGATATTTCTAACATGAACTTTAAATTTATTCCAAGAGAGATGTTTTAAAAAAAAAGAAATCTAAGCAATTTATAAAATAATAAAATTTATTATCCTAAAATGTAGAACTCGTGTGTTATTTTATTTTATTTTTTTTAATAAATTTAGGAAACGTTTTATATTACAAGTTGTACACTTGTACTGAGATATTTTGCATATTTTAGAATTATGGGAAAAAGACTAGGGAAGATATAAAATTAAAAAAAAATATTAAAGCTCGATCTCAAATGGTTAATTTAAAATTAGGCTAAATTTGGATTTTATACAGGGTGCTCAGTAAAATCAGTAGCCTTTTTCTTTTAATTATTGGTCATAGAAATATATTTTAAATGTCAAAAAATGTTTAAAATAATATAATTTATTCCTTTAATAGTATAAATAATATAATTATTCATTTAATGGTCACTGTACATAACACCTACGGTGAAATACAGTGGTGTCCGTTCCCGTAGACTATCACCTAAGTCATTTTCGAGACATTTGAACAGGAATAACATTCACTCAAACCGTACGGTATCTAGCGTCAGATAGATACTCTACGGCAGGGGTCGGCAACCTGTTTGTCCTTAAAGGCGCAATACTAAATTTGAAAATCACCGAGGGCGCATATTTTACAGATAATCAACAGGTATAAATAGGCATTAAAAAAAATGATTTTTTATAACTTTTTTTTTTGTTGGTGTCATACCTAATGATACATATAACTCAGTGTGAAACTTGAGTGTCTTGCAACGTGTTTATAGCTGAAACTATTTCTTTTTTATTTTTAAATTCTTCAAAAAGTGAATCAGCAGCTTCTAACATGGCTTCTTTCACTATTTCTCCATCTGTAAATGGTTTTTTATTCTTAGCTAGCAAATGCGATATTTTATATGACGCGATCGTTGCTGCTTTATGTTGTTGCAGTGGTTTAGTAAAAAAACTTTGCTGGTTAGTTATTGAACATTTTAAAGAAATGATTTTTTTTCTTCTAATTTCACAGTTCTTTGGATAGTCACTATCAAAATTGGTATGAACGGTCTTAAAATGTCGTTCAATATTACTTTTCTTGGGAATCGCAACACTATTATTACACAACAAACAAATACACTTCCCTTTGTAATCAGCGAAACAATATAGATGTTCCCATTCATCGTTAAAATAATGTTATTTTTCTTTTACATTTATCCATGAAGGGTTTTGAAAGAAAAGAATTATTTCGGATTACTTGGTAGTTTTAAATGCACGGTCTATGCGTGGTCTATTCGAAATACGATCACACACTAACAAAAAGTAAGTGCGTGTTATTAGATCGCTCAAGGTTAGCAAACTGCTAATCTATGCACAATCCTAAACTCAACTGACTACTTGCTGTATATCGCCGTTTGACAAGAGTAAGTAAATCGCTCTGGCTATCATACATTACCAGTCCAGCGAGGGCGCATTAAAAATCGATCGGGGGCGCCATGGCGCAAGCGGCACCTCGTTGCCTACCCCTGCTCTACGGCATACTATTATTAAAAATAAATTCTGAAACAGAAGCATATTAAAAATATTTCTTTGAATTGTAATTTCTAGTAGAAAAGCCGTACTGCTATACACATCGTGCAAGAGGTAATGCACCAAACTAATAAACCAAACTAATTCTACTTCCAACTCTATACGAATCTTGTCAACTTTTATTAGGCCTAGGAAAATAGAGTATTCTCCAGCCCTTTACACACCATCGCTTTAAAGGAATTTGGTGCATTTGTATAGGAATAACCCTATGATATACCGTAAGGTAACGTACATCGGATTGATGCTGTATTACACAATATGAAAGAAACCCGGGAGTAAAGCCGGTAATAAGAATAAATCTTTAATTAAATATCGTTAGACAAGTTACAGGAAAAATCAAATTCCCTCAGCTACGCCACAGGCGTTTGAATTTTATCTTTTAAATACGTCTTTTATCTACTCGAATTTACGGTTCTTTTGAACAAACATTGGTCTAATCTTACACGAATATTTACTAATAACACTGTATATCAGTTATTGCATGAGTAGGTACAACTTGTATATTTTCCGATAATTTAACTTTCTGAATGAAATGTCTCAAACTGAATGGATTGACTTACTCTAAAAGGCCACCATCATCTTCTAGAGAGTCGGTAGATCAGGTATCCGCCGGCGAAATAACCGCCAAATAACACAAAACACCTAAAGTTATGCATAACGTCAGTACTTTAAGAGAGTCAATTTTAGACTGAACAAAGTCGTCAGAAAATTTTTCAATGAGTATTGTTCCTTAATCAATAATTGTTGCCTCTTGCGAACCAACAATGGATGATGAAAAAGTAGTGTAATTAAATTATTTAAACTTTAATTTTCCCAACAATATAAATTGTGTTTACTGTTACCGTTCTATATTGTTTCTATCAATATAGAAATTGTAATGCTAAACTCCATATTCATTGACAGAATATTTATCTCTAAGCAAAACATCGTATTGTAAATATAGTATGGTTTACATAACAAATTTGTTTTCATAATATATATTTTAAAAAATTACAATCAGGAATTTAGCATGAACTTTATAGGCCTAGAAATTACAAACAAAGTTTCACCGAAATTATTATATCGACTTTATTTATATCCGTAATTATTTTTGTAATTAAAAGTAAAACAGCTTCAATTGTAAAAAGTCGTCAATGATGTATTTAAACTCTTGCCTATTACATGTTTTCTTTCCAATAGAAACTTGTAATGGAGATATGGAAGTAATAAGGAATAAAATTATGGAAATAAAAAAAACTGCAACAGTTGTAAATGTTGTTTAACTCTCCAGAGATATATAAATATCTATGTAGAGATGGTATCGTCTTAGCAAAATTATTTAATTTTTTGGGTTATTATTTATTTGCTGATCTCTAACCCACGTTCTAAGAGACTACCGACTAATCTCTGATTTTTAATTAAAATAAAATTGTTACATTATATATATATATATATATATATATATATATAAATATATATATATATATATATATATATATATAAATTATTTAACTTTAATATTTCCCTAAAAACCTCCTCTCTCCCATTCTAATTCATTTAAATCTTTTTCCCAGCCTCTAAATAGTTTAATCAACGGAGTATTTTCCACTTAACATTCCTTTCTGTCCTAAAACTGTAAACTTTCTGTCTATTCAGCACATTTTAAAGCTGTTGGCGGAATATGGCTTTCGTGTTTTTGCTGATATTGCATTTAATTCATTTAAGTTGCTTTTTACTGTGTTAGAATTCTTTTTGTCATCACTCATGAGTGCACCTCTGTTCGATCAGAGTGAACTCTGTGGCTTTTTCTTTGTCTGTTGTGAAGTAGGAAAGATGTGCGTTATAGCAGCTCTGGAATAAAGTTTAAATTAAGACTTCTGTCGTTGTCATCAATATGAGGCTCGTCTCCATTTTTATTACTGCTAGCTGTTGAGCTTTCTCCTTGTCAAGGATTGTAATAAAAAATGGATTATATATATATATATATATATATATATATATATATATACATATATATGTGTGTGTGTGTGTTTGTATGTATGTATGTATATAATATATATATATATTATATATATATATATATATATATATATATATATATATATATATATATATATATGTAATATTAAAATCCCTTATTTAAGTATTTTAATATTAGCTTAAAAACTTTAGTTCGTAAAGTAAATTCGGGATTTCCGAAATAATTTTCATTTTTACCTCCAGACACGCTATAGACTTAATTCAGCCTCTGTCTGCAGTACTTTAGCCACTATTTAGCTCGTTCTCTTTAAACATGCGTATTTTGTATCACGTGATCAATTATGCTTAGGGATTATTCGTAATCTTTTAGTTTAGG
>CM063499.1:24045084-24062584 GCA_032207245.1 Pardosa pseudoannulata
TTAGATATACCAAGCTTTAAATTATATCAAGCTTTTAGTTTAATATAAAATATTAGATTAATAGATATATTTCATACGTTATGTTGAGTGTAAATTAATTAATTTTAAACATTTGGGTACGGATATTATGTTTTTTAATTTATTCTTTGAGATGACTAGAGTAAATAATTTTATAAAGCTATAATATAAAACTTTTAGGATTAACTATTACGAAACAAGGTGAATTAACTATAAAAAATGGGTAAAATAAAAGTTTCATCACAGATAGGCTGCTTTTCTGCGAGAAAACTGATCGATGTAGGATGAAATTGTTAGTCTTGACTTGCTATTTTATAATTTTTCCTGACCTTCTTTCAAACATCCCCAACCGGTGGTGAAGGATATAATCTTTTTCCAACTACTTTGCATGACAAGTTTGTTTTCTTGACGGATAAGGATTGACTATTCTAAGCTGATACCAAGCCGCTTCCTCGTTTATATTTCTATCCATCTCTTGATATTGTGTGGATATCACAACTGCAAATATTACGGAAACACCTTCTAATTAAAGATTTGGGGAACAAAAACGGCATCTTATCTACTAGGAAAAGTACTACATCCTTTTAAAGACAAGAAGTCCATAGTTGTAGATGCATATGAAGAATGTAATGCTTACTTTTTCTATCATAAAATAAGGATATAATGAAATGAAAAACTTTAAATACAATTTTAGCATACTATATGTGTAATTGATGTAAATTAGAGGATCGCAAAGGGGTCGGTGGGACGGTTCTGGTGGGCAGTGAACTTGTTACGGGTGGCAAGGCGGCGATGTGATCAGGTTTGGGCTTTCAAAGTTAATTTTAAAATTACCAAATAAATTTATTACATAAAATATCTAATTTACACTATTTTAACTGTAATAAGACGAACTTACGTGGTGGTATCTGAACCATATATTTGCATTCCCTGTGTTCTGCTTGAAATTGGGCGGACATTCTGAAAATATATTTAATCTACAGCATTCATTTTTATGGTTTGGAGAGCTTAAATACTATTCCAGAGGGCTACGAACATCTAAACCCCAGTGGGATTCAAACCCACGAACTGTGGAACGGATAGTCAGTGCACTAACCATTCCTTTGAACGTTTCTTCAACGTGTGTCACTGGAGAGTTGCTGTTTTGGAGCCCAAGTCGTCCTAAGATTCGCCGTATTCGTTAAAGATGATTGGGGCACGTAAAATACGTTCATGATTACAATGTGCTCCAAGTTCTCAATCAATTCCTTTTGGGGTGACAGGCCAATCCTATGGGTCTTCTGCTTGGTCCTTGCTTGTAAGATACGAGACCCCACTTGAGCATAAGTCGTACTTTTATCCGTGTGATGCTAGTTAAAAACAAAATCTGCACAGCTATGTATTAATACGACTCAATCGTTCTCAGTTTTACCAAGTGGCATAAGACAACAACAATATCAACAACAACCATTCCTTCCTTGCAGAAAAGCTGATCGATGTAGAATGAAATGGTTTTTCTTGACCTACTCTTTTATTATTCTTGTGCAACCTTCCTGCAAAAATACACATCCGGTAGTGAAGCATATAATCTTTTGCCCAACTACTTTGCATGACGAGTTTGGTTTCTTGACGGATAAGGAATGACTATTCTAAGCTGCTATCAAGCCGCTTCCTCGTTTATATTTCTATCTCTTGATATTTTGTGAATACCACCACTGCAAATAGTACGGCAACACCTTCCAATTAAAGATTTGGGGAACATAAATGTTATCTTATGTAACAGAAAGAGGACTACATTCCTTCAAATACAAGAAGTCCATCTGTGTGGATGCATATAAAGAATATAATGCTTACTTTTTTTCCTAACATAAGGATAATATAAAATTACTAAAAAATTTATTACATTAAATATCTAATTTATACGATTTTTAGCTGTAATAAAAAGAACTTACGTGGTAGTACCAGAACCATTTATTTCCATTCTCTATATTCTGTTTGAAATTGGGCGGACATTCAGAAAACATATTTAATCGACAGCATTCGTTTGGTTTAGTTTAAAGGCTTACGGTGTACATTTACGTAACACGAGGGCTATTGACACCGGGACCTACTAGTTAAAGACGATTCCAAAGGGCTACAAACATGTATGAACCAGTGGGATTCAAACGCAAGAATTGCGGAACGGAATGTCAGCGCCTTAACTATTCGTTTGAGAATTGCTTCAGCGTGTGCCAATAAAAAAAATTGATTTATAACTATATTGAAGAAAAATTACTTAAACAATTTTCCTTTTATAACCGAGTACTTCTCTCACTCTAGACTTTGAATTACCGGGGAGTTAAATAAAGGGAGAGTTGAGTACATTTTGGTTCCATAGGGGACGGTAGCTTAGAAAAGACTGAGAATCATTGATGTAAACAATAAAGAATGTAAAAAATACTATAATAATTATGAAAAATTCTTCCTTCTCGAATTCTTTCTTGACAACCCTGTACGTTAAATTAAGGAAATTTTACAAAGGGGGAGGTGGTACATTTTGATTTCATAGGGGGCGTTAGTTTAGAAAAGATTGGGAACCATTGATGTCATTAATATCGTAAGAATGTAAAAAATATTCTATAATAATTATGAAAATTTCTTCCTTCTGGAATTCTTTCTTGAGAATCCTGTACATTAAATAATGGGATTTTTACAAAGGGAGTCGTTGAGTACATTTCGGTTCCCTAGGGGGGTGGTAGATTAAAAAAGATTGAGAATCACTGATGTAAACGATATCGTAAGGATGTAGAAAACTACTATAATAATTATGAAAAATTCTTCCTTTTCGAATTCTTCCTGAACAACCCTGCACTTTAAATTAGGGAAGCATTCAGTACATTTCGTTTCCGGAAGGGGGCAGTAAATTAAAAAAGATTGAGAATCACTAATGTAAACGATATCGTAAGGATGCAAAAAATACTATAATAATTATGAAAATTTCTTTTTTTTTCGAATTCTTCCTGAACAACCCTGCACTTTAAATTACGGGATTTTTACAAAGGGAGGCGTTGAGTAAATTTCGGTTCCCTAGGGGGGGTAGATTAAAAAATATTGAGAATCACTGATGAAACGATAGCGCAAGGATGTAGAATACTATAATAATTATGAAAAAATCTTCATTTTCGAATTCTTCCTGAACAACCCTACACTTTAAATTAGGGAAGCGTTGAGTACATTTTCGTCTCTGGAAGAATGCAGTAAATTAAAAAAGATTGAGAATCACTAATGTAAACGATATCGTAAGGATGCAAAAAATACTATAATAATTATGAAAATTTCTTTTTTTTTCGAATTCTTCCTGAACAACCCTGCACTTTAAATTACGGGATTTTTACAAAGGGAGGCGTTGAGTACATTTCGGCTCCGTAGGGGGGCGGTGGTTTAAAAAAGATTCAGAATCACTGATGTAATTGATATCGTAAGGATGTAGAAAACTACTATAATAAATATGAAATATTCTTCCTTCTTGAGCTATTTCCGTGCAAACTATTAAATGTGCTAAAACAGCCAGTTCAGCAAAGAGAGGTAGAATGCAGAGGGAGATAAATGAATGCATGCTTGGGCAGATAATCCAGCGAAGCAACAAGTGACGCCGCTGTCGAGGCCGCAGACTAGACGTCGCTACCGATTTTTGTGATCCCGAAGTGAGGGGCAAAACAAAAACGTTTATCAGAGCCCCTAATGTTGGCATGAATAGAATGAGAGAATAGATGACAAAGGGAGCGTCAGCACTATGATATTGATCGCATATTAATGTCTGCTGCACATCTGTAGAACGTTTCTTTTTTGTTTCTTTTTTTGAAGCAGTTTCACTTCTACTTGGAATTAAAAGAATTTAATGAAAATTTTTATTTGAAAAGTAACGGTCATATACATAATATGAGAATATGCTAAATTTAAGCATTAAAACTTATTTTATTGTACATATAATGACAACCCACGTTTCGTACGTTTCTTGAAAGTTCATTACACTTTTCCTTTCAATGGCTTAATAGGTTTTTAAATCTTTTCTTTATGTGGAAAACTTTTGTATACATGAAATTTTGTAACAGATATCTTTTTCCTTTGTTGCCTTTACCTCCCTCCTCCATTACTATTATAATTCATTTTTCTAATAGTACTAGACGATCCGACAGCCGGTATCCTGTTTTAAAGCTGTAAATCGAAAAAGTGTTTTTTATTTAAATAAATTATAAATTTGACGTTTTGAAGAAAAAGTAAGAAAAAATAATTTAAAAAATAGTTGACGCCACCTTTGCAGTCATGGTTTGGTTTGGAGTGCTACGGTCTACTTTTCGCAAGACGAGGACTAATGAAAACGGAACCTACAGCCCAAAGCCTATTCCGAACGTCTATGAACATCCATGACACTGTGTTATTTGAACCCACGAATTCCGATACAGAAGACCAGCACCCTAACCAGTTGGCTATCGTTCAGCCGTTTGCAGTCATGAAAAACGTAATTAGATTAAATTAAAATTCCCGCATCGCCTGCACGGGGATTCGATCCCGGGATTTCTCGTACTGAAGCCCGTTGCGCCGACCACTGATCCACACACGCCTTGCCAGTGAAGGGTTTCGATCGGAATAATAATAATCTCAATAAACCTGCAATTCTGGATTTTAAATAAAAAAATTCCATCGGAACAAATCGTGAATCTAAAGCATTCTCGAATCAACTTAATTACATACACAAAATTTCATTAAAATCAGTCTAGCCTGTTTACAAGGAGTTTTATTACAAACACACGGACATAAGAATTTAAAATATAAAAATTAAGGGAACACATCCCTTTAAGCAACTTTTAAAGGGAGATTTTTTATCTTTTGCCTTATCATATCTTTTTTAATAATCATCATCATAAATGCATGGGATTTTCAGATTTTTTCTCTATTTTTGTTTAATTAGTTTTGCTGAACTTCCTTTGTTTCTAAAAAGTAAGAAGATTTTCTACAAAGTGAAATGTAAGAGCTTTTTTCAAATATATTACAATTTATTTTGTATGGTATTAATACCAACTACATTTGATTATATATTACAATTTATTTTATATCGGAGACTTGACTTTATGTAGGCCTGCAATTAAATCCCATTTAACCCTTTGACATTTTCACTTTTTTCCAGAATTCGGTCAAAAAATGTCATATTTTTTATTGCATTTTTTTGTTCATTTTACATTTTTAAGTAAAGATATATAATCAAAATTAACAATTAATCTAATATTTTTAAGCATTTATTACAACTTTTTTCCTTTCTATGAAAGCATCATAGAACTGAAGTTTGTCTTTAGTCTCATCGATATCCAAGTTAATTTTTGGAATTCCAGTGAAAGCAAATCTAGGAGGCGGATCCGATTAGATTATCACAATTAATTTCAAAAAATTGTCTTGCTTGACTGATTCCATCTGTACTAAGATCAGAGTCACTACTATCCAGGTCATCTAGTAAACTTTCGCTACTATCATTTACAGATAATTCAGTTTCTGATTTCGAATCACAAGAAATTAGCTCCATACGTTCTGAATTATCCATTATTTAAAAGTAAAAATATATTATTCAACTTTTACATCAATAAAATTATCAGGTGGTTAGTAAAATATGACCAGAACGCTATAAACTGAAATATAACAATTCGTCTTCTGATACAAAACATGCAAAAAAAACCCGCGCTTTTGAACCAATCAGAGCAATAAATTGCAAATAAATTGCAACTATCATTTATTGGACAACTATCGGGATATATACGAATAATTTGTTACTAAAATGGGAAAAAACACTGCAGAAACAGTGCAAGCGAAATAGAAATCAGATTGCCCGTACACCGTACGGGCAGATCAGTAAACGCCCGAAAGCTGTGCCCGTACGGCGTACGGGCAAAACAGGAAAGGGGTTAAATTGCAAAAAGTGCAAGCATTAAATGTACAATACTATCCTCTGAGGGCAGGTATCGCTACTTGGTATCTGCAAAGCAGCTCGATAACAGCCAGACTTCACCACATACAGTGCGCTATTTCCTGACTAAGCAACATGCACTCGAGAAGAACAGTTTAACGGGCACTGTACACGTGCTTGAAATCTTGAACAACCAAGTACAAGAAGACGACAAGTAACCAGTGGTCACAAGCCACTAACAGTGTACCTTGTTCGTAATGAACATGATTATCTGTCGCAACTGTACGTTCTCCCTACCAGTCATTTGGAGAAACGCAAGTACTCCATTTCCTGAGAGAGACATAACCAGAATTGTTAGCAAATTTCCCTTCGTCTACTCGAAGCATTATGTAGTTCAATTAAATAATGTTCCTGGGCATGTTAATATTGATATCCAGAATTGCCTCGACACGACTATGTAAACCAATGGATCTACCAATCATTTGGAGAAACGCAAGTACTCCATTTTCCTGAGAGAGTCATAACAAGAATTGTTAGCTATGTTCCTTCGTATACTCGAAGCATAATCTAGTTCAATTAAATAATGTTCCTGGGCATTTTAAGATTGATATCCAGAATTGCCTCGACACAACTATGTAAACCAATGAATCTACCAGTCATTTGGAGAAACGCAAGTACTCCATTTTCCTGAGAGAGACATAACCAGAATTGTTGGCTAAGTTCCTTCGTCTACTCGAAGCATTATCTAGTTCAATTAAATAATGTTCCTGGGTATGTTAAGATTGATATCCAGAAAGTCCTCATCACGACTATGTAAACCAATGGATCTACCAATCATTTGGGAAACGCAAGTACTCCCTTTCCCTGAGAGAGACATAACCAGAATTGTTAGCTATGTTCCTTCGTCTACTCGAAGCATAATCTAGTTCAATTAAATAATGTTCATCTGCATGTTAAGATTGATATCCGGAATTGCCTCGAAACGACTATGTAAACAGATGGATAATCCTTAATGGACATGTTCATTCTCTACGACAATCAACAATTTTTTATTGCAGATTTCTGATTTTATTGAGGAATTTCAAAAACACTGATTACAACACCCTCAACAAACATTTGAGCACATAGTATAATTTAATGGCTCGTTTGATGGTTTACAAAAGACCATTGACCTCCTGGTCTTTTACTTCAGACGCGTCGGTGATTTAAGGAAAGAATACTTCCCTGTTGGTATCCAATTGGTCTGTTCTTTAAATCGCTGTAATTCCTCGAGTAACTGTAGGACTCAGGAAAGTGATCGTACTGTTCTTAGATAAACGCCAAGCATGAGGCTGAGTATCCCGAGAAATCATCAAGGTCGGGTAAACGCTTTCTTGTTTAAGCAGTACAACATCATAGAAGGTTAAAAATTGTAAAATATTTTTGAATAAATCATAAGTTGAACCGTTTTGTTAGAAAATTAAGGGAAAAATCATTTGAAAAATACTTGACGAAACCAAACGTGTAGTCACCACAAACGTAATTAGATTAAATTAAAATTCCCACATACTATCCTGGGACTATTCGAACAGAAGCCCGTTGCGCTGACTACTGTATCACAGATAATTTGAAAGTGAAAATTTTCGAGCGGCATTATAATAATAAGCATGCAATAGGAGCGGAATTCTGAATTTTTTAATAAAAAAAATTTCTGTCGGATGAAATTGTGAATCTAAACCATTCTCGAATCAACTTAATTTCACAAAATTTCATCAAAATCAGTCCAATCTTTTCGGAGGAGTTCTTTTCAAACACACGGACAGAAGTATTTTATATATAAAGACTATTTGGTCTTATTAAGCGTTTTTATTGTATCTAATTTACTTAAGCGTAAGTAAAATATCCTCGAAATGTCTTATATCTACGGTAATAATTTATGTAGATGAAATTTATACCCTAACTTTATGTGCAAATAAATATGATTATATTCTACGAAATTAAATCTTTCTAGCTACTTTTTATTGATGTTAAGAGAATACGTTGGTTATTCATATTACACAGTAGATTTTACACCCTTATATTAACATTTATTTTACAAAACAATTTAGGTGGACATATTTATCACATTCTATAATACAGAAAATTTATACTTATTGTTCTGGTATCTCACACAAATGATATTATAATTATTAAAGATGTCTTTCGTTTTAAACTTTCAAATCCCTTGTCATCTAATTAGAAGCTATTATTTGGGAAAAATAATCTTCATTAGGAATTCATAAATTCAGTTCACTATTCTAATAGTTTTCATTTTTAAAAAAACTCTCTTAAATCGATATGTAATTAATGCCTTTTAATTGTTAATTATCAAAATATAACAAATATCTGAATCTGTTATGTAGAATTAAAATGTAGTTATATTACAAATTTAAAGGCAATTAATTAAAATAAATTATTAAAGAATGTATTGTAGTTTTCAGGATAAAACTGTTTTCTAAAATTGCATATTTTAATGATTTACAGACATGAATTCAAGTAGGATGTTGTATTTTAATTCATGTAATATTGCTTTATGTGTCATACGGAAAACAAACACAAGTAATTTGGAATTGGGAATGTGAAAGAAACTGATGTGTAAACAGCTATCTATTAATACTGAAAAAATGTTAAATTACTATGTAGAAATGATTCATTTGAATTTCATGACTTTGAATTGCAATTTGACTCGAGCATAAACGCGTTACCTAATAGCACATTATGTTCTGGAGTATAATCTACTATTTCCTCCAAACCAGAGGAAATATGTTGGCCTATAAAACTGTTTTAACGGCTGCATCAGTGACCTTACTAAAATGATGTTAGACGGAACACACGAGAGTCGAAGTGTTCCGGTCAAACTGCTTGAAGTTTGTGACGTTACGCTCAAAACTCAACCATAAACGAGTTAACTGATCGTACATTATGCTCTGGAGTGTAATCTACTATTCCCTATAAACCAGATGAAATTTGTTTGTCCTGTAAAACGGTTTTAACTGTTGCATCAGTGACCTTACTAAAGATGTCCGATGGAACCGACGAGAGCAAAGGCGTTCTGATCAAATGATTTAAAGTTTGTGACGTTACGCTCAAAACTCAACCGTAAACGTGTTAACTGATCGCGCATTATGCTCTGTAGTGTAATCTACTATTCCATCCAAACCAGATGAAATAGCTATTTGCCTGTAAAACTGTTTTAACGGTTGCATCGTCGACCTTACTAGAAAAATATCAGATAGAATCGACAAGAGGCAAAGCGTTCTGGTTAAAACGACTTAACGTTTGTGACGTCATGCTCAGGAGAAAACCATATGCTCTTTAATTTATAGTACAATGTCCAGTGGAGGGCTATCTTCCACTCCCTGCAAAAGAGGAAATCTGATTGTCTGTAAAACGGTTTTAACTGTTGCATCAGTGACCTTACTAAAATAATGTAGATAGAACAAACGAGAGGCAAAATGTTCTGGTCAAACTGCTTAAAGTTTGTGACGTTATGCTCATGACTCGACCATAAGCGCTTTAACTGTTCGCATATTTCTGCTCTGGAGTGTTATCTTCAGTTCCCTTCAAACCAGAGGAAATTTATTTGCCTGTAAAAAGGTTTAAACTGTTGCATCAGTGATCTTACTAAAAATATCAGACGGAACCGAAGAGAGAAAAGGCGTTCTGGTCAAAACTACTTAGAGTTTGTGACGTCATGCTCAGGAGAAAACCATATGCTCTTTAATTTATAGTACAATGTCCAGTGGAGGGCTATCTTCCACTCCCTGCAAAAGAGGAAATCTGATTGTCTGTAAAACGGTTTTAACTGTTGCATCAGTGACCTTACTAAAAATGTTAGACGGAACCGACGAGAGAAAAGGCGTTCTGATCAAACTGCTTAAATTTTGTAACTTTACGCTCATGACTTGACTATAAAAGCGTTAACTGATCGTACATTATGCTCTGTAGTGTTATCTTCAATTCCTTCCAAACCGATGAAATCTCTTTGACTGTAAAACTGTTTTAACGGTTACATCAGTGACCTTACTAAAAATGTCATATGGAACCGACGAGAGGCAAGGCGTTCTAGTTTGTGACGGTACGCTCATAACTCGACCATAAACGCATTAAATGATCGTACATTGTACTTTGCAGTGTTATCTTCCCCTCCCTCCAAAAAAGATGTAATCTGTATGCCTGTGTAAAACGGTTTTAACGGTAACATCAGTGACCTTACTAAAATAATGTAGATAGAACAAACGAGAGGCAAAATGTTCTGGTCAAACTGCTTAAAGTTTGTGACGTTATGCTCATGACTCGACCATAAGCGCTTTAACTGATCGTTCATTGTGCTCTGCAGTGTTATATTCCCCTCCCTCCAAAACAGAGGTAATCTCTATGCCTGTAAAACTGTTTTTACGGTTGCATCAGTGACCTTACTAAAAATGTTAGACGGAACCGACGAGAGAAAAGGACTTCTGGTCAAAAGACTTAAAGTTTGTAACGTCATGCTCACGAGAAAAATATATGCGCTTTAATTGACAGTACAATGTCCACTGGAGGGCTCCCTCCAAAAGAGGAAATCTGTTTGCCAGTAAAACGGATATAACGGTTACATTATAGACCTTACTAAAATAATGTTAGACGGAACATACGAAAGGGAAAGTGTTCTGATTAAAGTTTGTTACACTACACTTATGACTCAACTTTAAACGCGTTAACTGATCGCACATTGTGCTCTAGTGTGTTATCTTTCCCTCCATCCAAAACAGAGGCAATCTGTGTGCCTGTAAAACTGTTTTTACGGCTGCATCAGTGACCTTGGTAAGAAACCTGCTTTGAAACTAGAATGAATCAATTCTGGAACGAGGTTCAACATCTGGTTTTATAGTTTCTTTGAACATTAATGATATATCATTAGTGATATACCCGTAAAAAGTTTTTGTATAATACATTGTTAAAGATCATAGACCTCCATAGTCACCCCAAACCACGTTCAACTTGGCGAATTCGGTAAAACACATTAGTCAATATAAGACCATCGCCAAAGGTCCAATACATTTATCATTTCTGATAACATAAACATAGTAACTTTTATCTGAATAAATGTATATGATAGTTTAAAGTTAAGAACTGTTTGTAACAAAAAGTTTAGTTAAATTTCTATATATAATTTATTATTTATAATTCCGACAAGTGTATTAATTTAAATTTCACCAAGAACATACTTAACAATGAATATTCTTTATGTATATATAAATAACAAAAGATTCCAAAGTAATGAGAACAAGTACATTCTCTGAGATAATAAATATTTAAATATGCTAAAACTTTTTCTCGAAGTTGAAATTAAAGAAATACAACTAATCCTTCAAAGAAGATAAAAACTTGAATTTTAGATTGTAATCTTTAAAATAAAAAAGTACTCAGTATTTTAGTTTATTTGTTTTACGCACAGGTAAGAGTCTAAGTAAAAATGTGAGGATTATTTTAATTAAAGCCAAAAACACTGATAAGTTTTTACTTTATTTTTAAATTTCCAAAAATTAACTTGTTGATTTGGTCTCTAAATTTGGTCATACAAGGCGAAAACATAAACTCACTTTTTCCTATTAAGCTTCCGTGATTGATACAGTTAAGGGATTCCATGAAAGAACAATAAAGTAATATTTTTGATCACATTTATTTTAAAAATTTGAAAATGATATGTGTGAAAAGAGGTTTCTATGGGGATGTACGCGTCGAGAAAAAGAATAAAAAGGTTGGTACCTGAAAAAGAAACCCACAGAAAAGACAATAAAAAAGTATATTATTTGATGAAGGGTGATGTATAGTAAAAGTACGCGTTATGCAATAGCCTAATTTTTTTAATATTTAAATTATATTTGGCTTTTCGCCAACTTAAGTTTAAGTCTTACATTAAAAAAGAAACACAATAGACATTAAAAATAGAAGAGTGTGATCAGTAATATAATTGATTAATTAATTCGAGAAGTAAAATGCTTGGGATATCAATCTGACCTCATCACATCTTTTGTAAAGTGCCGTGTGCCGTGACCAGGATCCATGTGTCGTGTAGCTCTCGTTTATATTTAAGTATTAACCTGTGATCAAATGTACAGTGGTATTTATTTTGGTTAGTTACAAAGACTTAAGTATTATTTGGTTGCGTTGTGTAAAATATTTAAGTACTAAATTCAACCACAGGTTCTGAGAGACTACAGACTTAAAATAAAAAAATAAACTAAAAAAGCTAAATTAAAAGTAACTGAAATCAGCTTAAAATAAAAAAAAGCAATTTTATTATAATGATATATATATACATCTATACACAAACAATCTGATTTAATCTTCATAAAATTTACTTTCTCTACACATTCAATTTAAGTGCCACACTAATTTAGGTCTGACAATAATTTTCCATCAATTAGGTATATATATATATATATATATATATATATATATATATATATATATATATATATATATATATATATATATATATATATATATATATATATATATATATATATACATATATATTATATATATATATATATATACATATATATATATATATATATATATATATATATATATATATATATATATATACATATATATATATATATATATATATATATATACATATATATATATATACATATATATATGTATATATATGTATATATATATATATATATATATATATATATATATATATATATATATATATATATATATATATATATATATATTATATATATATATATATATATATATGTATATATATATATATATATATGTATATATATATATATATATATATATATATATATTATATATATATATATATATATATATATATATATATATATATATATATATATATATATATTATATATATATATATATATATATATATATATATATATATATATATATATCTAAGAGAGAGGATCTAATCTCAATTTCAAACATATGTAAAAATGTGAAAAGCATAGATTGCAAAAATAAACATTTTCTATTCATTATTTTAGGTTTAAGTGGCCTATACACATTCGTATAGCTTAAGAGACATTTGTTTTGTATGACAGTGTAAACTTAATTGAAATTTACCATTTCATGTAAGTATTAATAAATGAGGTAAAAAAGGTTGCGTACAGAAATTGCAAAAGTTTATATATTATTATATATTAATTTATATATATTATTTTAAATTATTTATATATTAATTCATAAAAGCTTGAATTTTATTTCAATCTATACGTACTACCTTAATCACTTCAGTTTTAATTAGTATTTTCTTTTAGTCACTATTCGAGAAGAAACTGTACATATTTAGAGCATGTACTACTTATTCATAATTAATTCTCAAAATTTTAATTTAAAATATTTATATATGAAAATTTGCCAGACTGTAAGTTTCAGACTCATAATTTTGTTAAATAAGATAGCATTTCATGATAATTGAAAAAAATATTAATTTCATCATATACCTAAATTTTGATTAATAAATATGCAAACTACCTTAATAACTTTAGTTTTACTTAATATTTTCTTTTATTCTTTTATATCTTCTAACACTATTAGAGAAGAAACTGTACATATTCAGAGCATTTACTGTGTATTCAGAATTAAGTTTCAAATTGTTAATTTAAAAATACATAAATGAAAGTTTATCAGACTGTAAGTTTCAGACGCAAAATGTTTTTAATTAAGATAACATTTCATGATGATTGAAAAAATATTAAGTTCGTTACATACTTAAATTTTGTTTAAAAAAGTATGCAAACTACCTTAATCACTTGAATTTTACTTAATACTTTCTTTTAATCACTGTTAGAGAAGAAACTGTACATAATCAGGACATTTATTGTATATTTAGATTTAGGTTTCAAATTTTTAATTTAAAAATACATAAATGAAAGTTTGTCAGACTGTAAGTTTCAGACGCATAATTTTGTTAAATAAGATAACATTTCATGATGGTTGAAGAAGTACAAATTTGTTACATACCTAAATTTTGATTAAAAAAGTATGCAAATTACCTTAATCACTTGAGTTTTAATTAACATTTTCTCGTCATCACTATTAGAGAAGAAACTGTACATATTCAGAGCATTTACGGTATATTTAAAATTAAGTTTAAAATTTTTAATGTAAAAATACATAAATGAAAGTTTGCCTCACAGTAAGTTTCAGACGCATAATTTTATTAAATAAGATAGCATTTCATGATGATTGAAAAAAATAACAAATCCATTACATACCTAAATTTTGATTAAAAAGTATGCAAACAACCTCAATCACTTGAGTTTTAGTGAACGTTTTCTCTTAATCACTATTAGAGAAGAAGCTGTATATATTCAGGGCATTTACTGTGTATTCAGAATAACGTTTCAAACTGTTAATTTAAAAATACATTAATGAAAGTTTGTCAGACCCTAAGTTTCAGACGCATAATTTTGTTAATTAAGATAGCATTTCATGATAATAGAAAAAAATATTAAGTTCGTTACATACTTAAATTTGGATTAAAATAGTAGGCAAACGACCTTAATCACTTAAGTTTTAATTAATATTTGTTTTATTCACTATTAGAGAAGAAACTGTACATATTCAGAGCATTTACTGTGTATTCAGAATTAAGTTTCAAATTGTTAATTTAAAAATACATAAATGAAAGTTTGTCAGACTGTAAGTTTCAGACGCATAATTTTGTTAAATAAGATAGCATTTCATGATGATTGAAAAAATATTAAGCTCTTTACATACCTAAATTTTGATAAAAAAATATGCAAACTACCTTAATCACTTGAGTTTTAATTAATATTTTCTCTTAATCACTATTAGAAAAGAAACTGTACATATTCAGAGCATTTACTGTGTATTCAGAATTTAGTTTCAAATTGTTAATTTAAATATACATAAATGAAAGTTTATATGACTGTAAGTTTCAGACGCGTAATTTTGTTAAATATGATAGCATTTCATTTTGGTTGTAAAACTGTTTTGTTAGTTAGACACCTAATTTTTTATTAAAAAAATAACAATTACAAAATTAGTTTAAAGTTACTTTTAGGAATTTCAAACATAATTAATGCTACAATATTACATACAAAATAAATTTATATTT
The DNA here is from genome assembly GCA_032207245.1 of Pardosa pseudoannulata. Lineage (NCBI taxonomy): Eukaryota > Metazoa > Arthropoda > Arachnida > Araneae > Lycosidae > Pardosa > Pardosa pseudoannulata. Next base: position 24,060,150 of record CM063499.1, read on the forward strand.
GCAAATTTTACAGTAATAAATTACAAAATTATTTTCTTTACTTAATGCAAATGTTTCGTTAGTCACCGTGGAATGACACTAAACAACGTTTTCAGAAAATTCAATTTTTAGACGATTTAAAAGCCGCGTGACGCTTTAAAATACTCTCAGAAGTACTTTCTAGCACTAACGGTTTCCATTTTATTTCTTGGTTCATTAAATGCGGCAAATTATTCTGTAAACTTTCACGCTGCAATTATTTAATCCATCTGAGAGGAGTACGTCTCCAGACAACGTTTATTAAATTAAAAATTGGAGTTTCTGTTACTAAACTTATTCAGTAACAAGAAGATGTGAGCACTTCACGAGTAAGCGCATTGTAAGGGAAGCAATCTGCCTAAAATATTGTGATAACATTGTGTTGTTCAGTACTTATTAACTCATTCTTCTAAAAGCGATATATCTCAAGAACATCACAGTTTTATATATTCTTAATATATTGTTAATTATTTATATTCTCTAATATATTCTTAAGTAATAAATGATTGCTTCTAAGTTCATATATGGGATACAAATTTAGAATTATATTTGCTATCTACACAGAGAAGTTTAACGTGTACTTTTAACTGATGTGGTGTTGGTTCAAACTTCCTATTTTGAAATATAAGCCTAAGAAAGTCTCAATGGGCCAGTCGTTATGTATGGTTTAGAAACTTATTCCCTAACTGAGAATGGAGAATACAGAAGAATGGCAGTTTCCAAAAGTAAGGTCCTGAGAAACATCCTTATTGGTGGGAATGAATATGGCATTTGGAGACGAATATTTTTTGAAATCGTTTTTATTTTACAAATATATATATATATAAATATAATATATATATATATATATATATATATATAAATATATATATATATATATATATATATATAATATATATATATATATATATATATATATATATATGTATATATATATATATATATGTATATATATATATATATATATATATATATATATATATATATATATATATATATATATATATATATATATATATATATATATATATATATATATATATATATATATATATATATATATATATATATATATATATGTATATATATATATATATATATATATATATATATATATATATATATATATATATATATATATATATATATATATATATATGTATATATATATATATATATATATATATATATATATATATATATATATATATATATATATATATATATATATATATATATATATATATATATATATATATATATATATATATATATATATATATATATATATATATATATATATATATATATATATATATATATATATAAACTTTATTAAATTTAACTGTCTTACATTTTTGAAATCAGATGTTCTTTTAAAATACGTCTGTAAGTGGCACACTTTCTATTATTCTTGTACGAATGATACTTCAGCTCATGTTCTAGTTCCTAGCACAAACTTTCTGTTATTCTCATTTGAGTTATACTTCAGCTCAAGTTCTAGCTCTTGTTCAATGAAACATATGCTTAATTTTTTGTTGTAAATGTTTTTTCAATCTATGACTTTGTAAAAAGCAACATATTAAGACAATACTAAGAGACATGAAAGGAAAAATTAAACACTCATAAATTACATGAAGAGGTATAAAATTTGAAACTTTATAAAATTTGACTGTCTTACACGTTTAAAATCACATGTTCCTTAAAATACGTCTAAAGTTGGCACAAACTGTCTATCATTTTCATATGAATTATACTTCAGCTCATGTTCTAGCTCATGTTCAATGAAATGTATGTTTAATTGTTTGTGGTTGTAAATTTTTTCAATCTATGACTTTATAAAAAGCAATAAATATATTAAAACAATACTAAAAGACATAAAAGTGGAAATAAAAAATTTAAATAATTTATATAAAAATGTATAAAACTTTAAAATTTATTAAATTAAACTGCCTTACTTGTTAAAAATCCCATGTTTCTTTAAACACGTCTGAAAGAGGCACAACATTCTGTTATTCTCATAGGAATTACAGTTCATTTACTGTTCTAAAACAATTGCAGTTACAAAATTTTGCACTCATTTTCTCCCCAGATATGCTTATCAACAATCTATGATGAAAATAGTCTTAAATAAATACTGATGTATAGATGTATTTTACAGGGTAAAACCTTTTAAAGTTTAACTTTTGAGAATCTTATAAAAGACACAGATGATACATGGAAATTAAAAAGGATGGAGATAGAAAATTTAAACTTACTTTACAGAGGCAATATTCCTTTGCTAATGGTTTCATTTCTCGGTTCATTAAATACCTGAAATCATTCGATAAATTTTCGAATTACTGTCATTTAATTAATCTCCAGCTTTAAAATATCTTGTGATAGCTCTTGATTACTTTAGAAGGGTAGATGTTTAC
>CM063499.1:24075084-24102584 GCA_032207245.1 Pardosa pseudoannulata
TTATAATGATTCTGGAAACCCTTCGCCGCCAACGTATCTGTGGTGTAGTGGTCGGCAAAGAAGTCCCCGGATGGAATTCCCGTACAGGACATCTGATAATTTTTATTGAATCTAGTTAAGTTTGGGATGAATGTAAGCGCTGTGGTGTCAAGTATTTTGAAAATATTTTTTTATTTTTCCTTGAAAATGACCTAATTTATAATTTATTTAACAACATTTTACTATTTTTGGATACACAGCGTTAGAATAAGGCAACGTCTGTCGGGTCGTATATTTTCGTATAAAAGTTTTTATGAAAGTACCATATCTGACAATATTTTCTTGTAGTCGGTTAAAGGAAAAATGCATGATAATGTTTTGTATTTAAATCAGAATACATTCTTATGTAAATGTTAGTAGTTAATATGGTTTGAATTACTGCAATACTATTGTTTTCATATATATAATAAGGTTTTCATATAAATTTGACTTTTTAAAATTTAAATTTAAAGTATCTCGTCTTTTAACCTTTATATTCACTTTGTATAGCGTACAATACATACAACTTTATAAAAATATACGATCACTATAAAATAATTAACTTAGTTTTATTACACTCATTACATATCTAGACGTTTATTTATTGTTCAAAAATAACTAGTATTATAAATTAAGTATTATAAATGTAATAATATTAAAACCAGATAAAAAAATTATTTTCCGGAGGCAAAGGATTGAAAATTAAAAAACATATATTTAATATTGAAACGATTGCTCGGCCATTAAAAAAGGCTAAAGATTAAAAATAAATTCCCATCGATATTCATCTATAGAAATTTTTATCTTTTATTACATGGTTTATTAATTGTTTTAAAACAATTAATATTAAAATTTATCTGTAGAAGACTTTAATAGCAGTAACACTGAATTAATTTAGAATTTCTTGATGACACTTATAGAAAAAAATTGGAGGAATTTTCGGTGAATTAATCCTTCAAGATAATTGTAAGATAATTGTATCATGTGTTTAGAGACTCAGATAGCCTTAATAAGTCAATGAGAATTCTATTGAGATTTAAAATAGCTTTATCTCTTAAATAAAGTAAATCGATGTGGTATTTATTAAAACCTCATAAAGCAAATTGATTTCAACAAGCAAAGGGTTCAGCGGTAAAACTGTAATAAAAAATTTATTTTGATGTTGAAATGATAATTAAATCATTTTTCCATAATTTAAAATATTATCGAAGGAAAATTTCCAATAATAGCCATGTAATTCCCCTTTTGTTCGATGATTTATTAATTGCTTTAATTTATCTTGTTTCTAACAAAAAATATTTAATAGCCTTTATATCCTTTTTCCTGAGTAGGCATGTTTTACTAATTACTAACGGATACAAATTGTAGGATTTGTCTGTGAATTAATCATTTAAGACACCGAATTGCCCAAAGTAAATTTTCATTAATAGCCATGTAATTCCTCTTTTATTCTATGATTTATTAATTGCTTTAATTTATCGTTTAAAGTTTCTAATAAATATATTTAATAGCCTTTACAGCATTTCCCTTGAGTAAACACATTTGTTACTAATTACTACGGGATACAGATTGTAGGATTTGTCTGTGAATTAATCATTTAAGACACCGCATTGCCAAAAGTAAATTTTCATTAATAACCATGTAATTCCCCTTTTATTCGATGATTTATTAATTGCTTTAATTTATCCTTTAAAGTTTCTAACAAATGTATTTAATAGTATTTACAGCATTTACCTTGACTTAAGACATTTGTTACTAATTACTACGGGATACAGATTGTAGGATTTTTCTGTGAATTAATCATTTAAGATATCGAATTGCCCAAAGTAAATTTCTATTAATAGCCATATAGTTCCCATTTTATTCGATGATTTATTAATTGCTTAATTCATCCTGCAAAATTTCTAACTAGAAAAATTTAATAGTCTTTCCCCGAGTTAAGGCAACTTTTACTAATTCTTACCGGATACCAGATTGTAGGATTTTTCTGTGAATTAATCATTAAAGATACCAAATTGATAAAAGTAAATTTCCATTAATCCATTTTATTCCATGATTTATAAAATTGTGTGAATTCCTCCTGTAATGTTTCAAACTAGAAATATATACACTGTCCACCAATAAGTAATTGGACAGCTATGTAAATGACGATATTTGCGATCCTGAGGCACTTCACAGCCGTCATCGGTATACATCGTGTAGGTAACAGTATCGGCATTAGTCGCATGCAAAACGCCGCGCATTTCGGAGCTCTCTGATTTCGAAAAAGGTATAATTATCGGGTATGACAAATGTGGCCGAAACTTAAGGGACATATATAGCTATTCGAAGCATCCAAAATCGACAGTGACCTATGTGATTAAGAAGTGGAAGGTGAGCGGTGATTGTCGGAATGTGCCCAGAATCAGCAGAACAACGAAACTAGGAGATAGAAACTAACGATTGCTGTCCAGAGAAATTCGGAAGAACCACATCCAACCGATGGCCCTCATCCGCGAGGAGTTTCAACAGGCATCCGGGAGTATTGTTTCAATGAATACCATACGAAGCACATCTGCATGGTTTTCATGGTCGTTCTACTGCCCATAAGAATTTTATCATAAAGTCCAACCGCTCTTCTCGGTTAAGATGGTACAAAGCACATCGAAATTGTACGGTAGATCAGTGGAAACGCGTTCTTTGGAGAGGTGAATCAAGGTTCACACTTTACCGTTCGGATGGCAGGGTCTGGGTCTGGCGTCTGCCTGGAGAACGTCTCCTGCCAGAATGCATTGTGTCAACAGTCAAGTTCGGCGGAGCTGAAATTAAGGTCTGGGGGTGTTTCTGGGGTCTGGGGGTGGTATGGACTGGGACCCTTGGTCACCATTCATGGTAAGATCAACGCGGATGCCTACTGCCCTATTTTGGATCACAATGTGCTTCCTACGTTGTGGCAGTTTTACGGGTTGGACCCCTGTTACTTTTAAGACGACAATGCCATTTGTCTTGTTTCGAGGTTAACAAAGGCTTGGTATGGTGCCAATGGAGTTCATGGAATGGACTGACCTGCCCAGAGCCCAGACTTGAACCCTATCGAGAACCTCTCGGACGAGTTAAGTCGCGGAATTAAGCGATACACTACTCGTCCAAAATCAGTGAAGGGACTTGTATGTCTACTCCAAGCCAAGTCGAAGACATTACCACCAGCTGTAATACAAAGACTTGAGGAAAGTATGCCTTGGAGGGTTCAATCTGCAATTGCCTCTCGTGGAGGCTGTACAAACTATTGATTTTGAATAAAGTTAGTCTATCTTTTTTACCACAATTGTCCAAATACTTATTGGTAGACAGTGTACTATCTTTTTCAGTTAACTAAGGCATTTTTTACTAATTCTTACCAGATACAAATTTTAGGATTTTTCTGAGAAATAATCATTAATCGTACCACGTGTTTACAGACACAAACAGATGTAATAAATCAAGAGGAGTTTTATAAAGGCTGTTAAAGTTTAAATATCTTGTCCTTCCAAGTATAGTAAGTCAATATGTTATTGTGTAAATCTAATATTTTAAATTGTTTTCCAGAAAGCTTTTATGAGTAAAACTCCAAAAAGAAAAAATGGCTACAATATTGGAAGGATAACCAAATAATTGTGGAATGATATATATTTTAAATTAAATCATTATTAAAGTGAATTTCGCTCCATAATAGTATGGTTTCCATGTTTTTACTTAATTCAGTAAAATCTCTAAATTATTCTCTAACTTGTCTCATAGGGAAAATTGAAATCATACATTTCCATTGAATTAAGGATTCTCCTAATAAATCTTATGGAATAAAAAAATGTAGGAATTGTTTGTGAATTAATCATTAAAGATATCTGTATCACGAGTTCACATACGCTAGCAGACGTAATAAATCAAAGGGATTAACCATTAGTGTTATTGATATTTAAAATATTTTTTCCTGCTCAAGTACAGCAAGTTATTGTGATATTGATTTAAATCTCATTAAGTAAGTTTTTTTCCCAAGGAAATGGTTTATCGTTAAAATTACAAGATAAAATATGGTTTTAATGTGTAAATGTTAATCGGACCAATTTTAATTTAAAATGTTATCAAAAGTAAATTTATATCGATAGTAATATGGTTTCCATTTTCTATTCTATGATTCATAAATCACTTCAAGTCATGCTGTAAAATTTTTCTGCATTTTCACTGAATTAAGTCATTTCCCAATAATTCTTATCGAATAAAAAATTGAGCACATGTTTGTGAATTAATCATTAAAGATAATCCCATCACGTGTTCACTGACTCAAACAGACGTAATAAGTAAAAGATAATTATATTAATAATTCCATTGAAATTTCAAACATTTTCTCTTCTGAAGAAGTATAATAAATCTATAGTTAATCAATGTGCTATAGATTTAAACCTCAAAATGCAAATTGTTTTTCACAATCAAAGGGTTTATAGGTAAAACCCCAAGAAGATATAAATGTTTGCAATGATTTCCCAAGCCTTCTGAAGTGTTTAATTTAAAATATCTCCAAAAGTAAATTTCTATCGATAGTCATATGGTTTCCCTTCAATTCCATGATTCATAAATCACTTCAAGTCGTACTGAAGTGAATACTGAATTTTTTTTGCATTTTGCCTGAATTAAGTCATTTCCTAATGAGTCTTTCAGAATAAAAACTTGAAGACTTGTTTGGAAATTATTCATTAAAGGTAATAGTATCACATGTTCACTGACTCAAACAGACCGTTAAATAGACATTAGCAAATCTATTGAAATTTCAAACATTTTCTCTTCTGAAGAAGTAAAATAAATCTACAGTTAATCAATGTGCTATAGATTTAAACTTCATGCTCCAAATTGTTTATTACAAACAAAGGGTTTATCGGAAAACCCCAAGAAGAAAGAAATGGTTTCAGTGATTTTCAAAGCATTCTGATTTGTTTAATTTATAGTCATATGATTCGATAGTCATATGATTTCCTTTCTATTACATGATTCATAAATCACTTCAAGTCATACAGAATATTTTTAACTTTTTCAATGAATTAAGTCATTTCCTAATAGCTCTTATCAAACAAAAAATTGAAGACTTGTTTGAGAATTAATCATTAAGATAATTGTGTCACGTGTTCACTGACTCAAACAGACGTAGTAAGTCAAAGAGAATTATATTATTAATGTCATTGAAACTTAAAACATCTTCTCTTCTGAAGAACTATAGTAAATCTATAGTTAATCAATGTGCTATAAATTTAACCCTGATAATGCAAATTGTTTTCTAAAAACAAAGGGTTTATCAACAAAATCCCAAGAAGGAAGAGAATGTTGCAATGATTTTCCAAGGATTCTGAAGTGTTTAATTTAAAATATTCCCAAAACTAAATTTTTATCGATAGTCATATGGTTTTCCTTTTATTTCATGATTCATAAATCTCTTCAAGTCATACTGAAAGGTTTTTTTTCAGTTTTACGGAATTAAGTCATTTCCTAATAACTCTTATGGAATAAAAAATAGAAGACTTGTTGGGAATTATTCATTAAAATTTATCGTATCACGAGTTCACTGACTCAAACTGACGTAATAAGTCAAAGAGAATTATATTATTAATACCTTTGAAATGTAAAATATTTTTCTTCTTAAGAAGTATAGTAAATCTATAGTTAATCACGGTGCTATAGATTTAACCCTCATAATGCATATGTTTTCCACAAACAAAGGGGTTATCGACAAAATCCCAAGAAGGAAGAGATTATTGCAATGATTTTATAAGCATTCAGAAGTGTTTAATTTAAAATATTCAAAAACTAAATTTCTATCGATAGTCATATAGTTTTCCTTCTATTTCATGATTCATAAATCTGTTCAAGTCATACTGAAAAATGTTTTCCATTTTAAGTCATTTCCTAATAACTCTTATCGAATAAAAAAATGAAGACTTGTTTGGGAATTAATCATTAAAAATAATCGTGTCTCATGTTCACTATCTCAAACAGACCTAATAAGTCAAAGATAATTATATTAGTAATTCCATTGAAATTTCAAACTTTTTCTCTTCTGGAGAAGTATAATAAATCTATAGTTAATCAATGTGCTATAGATTTAAACCTCATAATGCAAATTGTTTTCCACAAACAAAGGGTTTATCGTTAAAACCCCAAGAAGAAAGAAATGGGTACAAGGATTTCCCAAGCATTCTGAAGTGTTTAATTTAAAATATCCTGAAATGAAAATTTCTATCGATATCGATAATCATATGGTTTTTCTTCTATTTTATGGTTCATAACTTCAAGTCATACTGAAAAATGTTTGCATTTTCACTGAATTAAGTCATTTCCTAATAACTCTTATCGAATAAAAAATTGAAGAATTGTTGAGAATTAATCATTAAAGTTAATCGTATCACGAGTTCACTGACTCAAACTGACGTAATAAGTCAAAGAGAATTATATTATTAATTCCTTTGAAATGTAACATATCTTTGATCTCAAGAAGTATACTATTTTTATAGTTAATCAATGTGCTATAGATTTAACCCTCATAATGCATATGTTTTAAACAAAGGGTTTATCGGTAAAACCCCAAGAATAAAGAAATAGGTGGAATGATTTACCAAGCATTTTAATGATTTCCCAAGGAAGTGTTTAATTTAAAATATTCCCAAAACTAAATTTCTATCGAAAGTCATATGGTTTTCCTTCTATTTTATGATTCATAAATTACTTCAAGTCATACTGAAAACTTTTTGCATTTTCACTGAAATAAGTCATTTCCTTATAACACTTATCGAATAAAAATTTGAAGACTCGTTGGGAATTAATAATTAAAGATAATCTTATCACATGTTAACTGACTCAAACAGACGTAATAAGACAAAGAGAATTATATTAGTAATTCCTTTGAAGTTTCAAACATTTTCTCTTCTGAATAGTATAATAAATCTATAGTTAATTAAAGTGCTATAGATTTAAATTTCATACTGCAAATTGTTTTGCACAAACAAAGGGTTTATCGTTAAAACCCCAAGAAGAAATAAATGGTTGCAATGAATTCCCAAGCATTATGAAGTGTTTAATTTAAAATATTTCCGAAAGTAAATTTCTATCGACAGTCATATGGTTTTCCTTCTTTTCCATGATTCATAAAGCATTTCAAGTCATACTGAAATTGTTTCTTCATTTTCACTGTATTAAGTCATTTCCTAATAAGACTTATCGAACAATAAATTGAAGACATGTTTTAGAATTAATCATTAAAGAGAATCGCATCACGTGCTCACTGACTGAAACAGACGTAATAAGTCAAAGATAATTATATTATTAATGTCATTGAAAGGAATCCCTTAATATTTCTCATCTAATAAAAAGTGGAATAATTTTCTATGAATTAATCATGAAATTTAAAGGTACCATGTTCATTAAATCCCATGTTCACTGCAAATAAATGCAATAATTGTATGCTAAAGGGATTTCTATAAGTGCTATTCGTTGTATTGCTACTTGTTATCTAACAACCTATATCTGTTTTACACAAAGAGTATAAGATGAGTTTTTGCTGTATTTGTGCATGAATCAATGTAATCAATCACATGAATCAATTAACCTCACTGCAATTAGAGTGTCCCTGTATTTTGTTTATTTACATTTATCATCGCTAAGTTGGCGAGTTTTTTTCTCAAATGACAACCCGAGGTTGCAATTTTTTTATAAAATTTTTGTGTACAGGTTTAAGTATTTGAATACTCATTGTTTATACTTTTTAATAATTCATTTTTATGCGTTTGTAAATTTAAAATTTATATATATTTATAGATTTAGTCCTCATAATGCAAATTGTTTTCCACAAAGTGTTTATCGGTAAAACCCGAAGAAGTGGTTGCAATGATTTCATAAGGATTCTGAAGTGTCTAATTTAAAATAGACTAAAAAGTAAATTTCTCTTATTAATGTTACGAATTTGCAAAAATTCTTGAGTTTAGCATGGGACTCTATGGGTATCTCGCCAAATTGGCGAGATATCGGCTCATTGGCGATGGATTTGGCAACCTTTTTTGTCGCCAAGTTCATCGCCAAGTGTCGCCAAGTAGGGCGTCACGTGGTCACTTCCGGTTCCGGTTTCTGGAGTGTTCAGGAAGTTTCTTCGGGCCTATATAAGGAAGACAGAATCCCATGCAGAGAAGGCATTTTGTGCATTTTTCTCCTATTGAAAGTAACTATGATATCATTATTATCAAGTCTTCTCAGACCGTGATGGCATGGTGTATCCAGTAGAGTGTCTACCCAGCCATAACTAGCGATTTCAATATCTATAAAAATGTTTTCTTCATGGATTTTGTACGGATGTCCCTGGCCGCAAAAATATGTGTTTCATTTCTATCCCTAAACATTCTACTCTCTAGTTTTGTGTCTTGAACTCACGAATCCACCTCCCTATCCCCTCTTTCCTCTTTTTAGTTGTTTTATTTTCTGCTCGTTGTCATTTTATGCTGTTAGAAATCTCTGGATTAGAGGGCTCGGCCCAGGCAATCCAGTTGAACTACCATCCTGAAGATCCTGAAGATGCAGAAAAGAGTAATTAAGAGAATCTCTTGGTCTACGGATTACTCACAGTGTTGTGCTTGATGCGGAATGTCTTGCGTGAGCCGACGGCATTGGGCTCAAATTGTTCAGCGGTGATTTTGACGTTGTATTTCTTCCAATAAAGTATTTGTCTTCGTGCTATAGTCTTGCTTGCTTGCTAAAATCCATTCAATCACCGAACCCAGCGTTTATTAGTTCGTAACAATATGGTTTTCTTCTATTTTATGATTCTTAAATTACTTCACGTCATGCGGAATTTTTTTTTTGCATTTTCAGTGAATTAAATCATTTCCTAATAACTCTTATCGAATAAAAAATTGAAGACTTGTTTGGGAATTAATCATTAAAGATAATCGTATCACGTGTTCACTGACTCAAACAGACGTAATAAGACAAAGAGAATTATATTATTAATGTCACTGAAATTTAAAACATCTTCTCTTCTGAAGAAATATTGTAAATCTATAGTTAATCAATATTTTATAGATATAAACCTCATAATGCAAGTTGTTTTCTACTAACAAATGGTTTATAGGTAAAACCCCAAAATGAAAAAAAAGTTACAATGATTTTCCAAGCATTCTGAAGTGTTTAATTTAAAATATCCTCAAAAGAAAATTTCTATCGATAATCATATGGTTTTCCTTTTATTTTATGATTCATAAATTATTTCAAGTCATACTGAAATTGTTTTGCATTTTCACTGAATTAAGTCATTTCCTAATAACTCTTATCGAATAAAAAATTGAAGACTTGTTTTGGAATTAATCATTAAAGATAATCGTATCATGTGTTCACTGACTCAAACAGACGTAATAAGTCAAAGATAATTATATTATTAATGTCATTGAAACTTAAAACATCTTCTTTTAAGAAGAAGCATAGTAAATCTATAGTTATTGTAATATAATTAATCAATGTGCTATAGATTTAACCGTCATAATGCAAATTGTTTTCCACAAAGGGTTTATCGGCAAAACCTCATGAAGAAAGAGATTGTTTCAATGATTTTCCAAGCATTCTGAAGGGTTTAATTTAAGATATTCCCAAAAGTAAATTTCTATCAATAATCATATGGTTTCCTTTTATTCCACGATTCATTAATCGCCTTAGATATTTCTGTATTTTTGTTCATTAGAAATATTTAATAGCATCTTCGCTGAATTAAGGAATCTCTTAATATTTCTCAGTTAATAAAAATTGAAGTAATTGTCTATAAATTAATCATCAAATATAAAAGTATTCAAATCCCATGTTCACTGCAAACAAATGCAATAATTGTATGCTAAAGTGATTTCTATAAGTGCTATTCGTTGCATTGCTATTTGTTATCTAACAACCTATATCTGTTTTACACAGAGACTAAGATGAATTTTTTGCTGTATTTAGGCATGAATCAATGTAATCAATCACACATGAATCAATTTGCATCACTGTAATTAGAGTGTCCCTGTATTTTGTTTGTTTACATTTATCACCGACAAGTTGGCGAATTTTTTCTCAAATGGCAACCCGAGGTTTTACTTAATTGCAATTTTGTATAGAATTTTTGTATACAGTTTTAAGTATTTGAATACTCATTGTTTATACTTTTTAATAATCATTTTCATTAATTTTATAAATAATGGAACCATATTTGCTCGTTAATTTTCGTATGAATCAAAAAATATTCAATACTTTTCTAGGTGCGTTTGTAAATTTAAAATTTTGTAAATTGTAATTTTTTTTTCTACAATCTGTGAATAGCTTTTTTTCTATGCTGTGTTTTTTACTATTTTATTACCTATAATTAATGCTTTTTATTACATTTGTATTGTTCTTATGAATGTTTATTTATCTCAAGCCATCTTAAATGACATGTTGGCATTATTGGTGCCAGAAAAAATCACCCATGCGTTTGTAAATTTAAAATTTTGTAATTTGTAAATTTTTTGATACCCTTTTCGTATAGATTTTCTTTCTATAATGTGTTTTTTACTATTTTATTACTTTTAATTAATGCTTTTTATTACATTTGTAATGTTCTTATGAATGTTTATTTATCTCAAGTCATCTTAAATGGCATATTGGCATTATTGGCGCCAGAAAAAATCACCCATGTGTTTGTAAATTTAAAATTTTGTAAATTGTAAATTTTTTTTTTACCATCTGTGTATAGTTTTTTTCTATAATGTATTATTTACAATTTTATTATTTATAATTTGTGCTTTTTATTACATTTGTATTGCTCTTATGGATGATTATCTCAGCCATCTTAAATGGAATGTTGGCATCATTGACATCAGAAAATATCCCCGGTAAAATAAAGGGATATTATGAATTGAATTATACCCTATTCAATGTAATGAAATAAATTTAACAATGATATACTATATTATGTTGACCTTAAAATATATTTTTTGTTTAAGCTTTTCAGAAAAATGGCTGCTATTTTATATATATACTATTTTACATATAACAGATTCAAGATTATTGATTATTGTAATCAACGTTTTATCTTTTCTTTATTAGTAGTACTATTTTATTACTTTAGTTTTTTACTATTTTATTACTTATAATTAATGCTTTGTATTACATTTGTATTGTTCTTATGGATGTTTATCTCAAGCCATCTTATATGTCATGTTGGCATTATTATCGCCACAAAATATCACCCATGTGTTTGTAAATTTAAAGTTTTTTAAATTGTAAATATTTTGGTACCTTCTGTATGTAGTTTTTTTTCTATAATGTGTTTTTTACAGTTTTATTACTTTTAATTTAGGCTTTTTATTAAATTTGTATTTCTCTCTTGGATATTTATCTGAAGCCATCTTAAATAGCATGTTGGCATCATTGGCGCCAGAAAATATCACCCATGTGTTTGTAAATTTAAAATTTTGTAAATTGTAAATTTTTTTTTTACCATCTGTGTATAGTTTTTTTCTATAATGTATTATTTACAATTTTATTATTTATAATTTGTGCTTTTTATTACATTTATATTGCTCTTTTGGATGTTTATCTCAAGTCATCTTAAATGGCATGTTAGCATTATTGGTGCCAGGAAAAATCACCCATGCGTTTGTAAATTTAAAATTTTGTAAATTGTAAATTTTTTTTTTACCATCTGTGTATAGTTTTTTTCTATAATGTATTATTTACAATTTTATTACTTATAATTAATGTTTTTATTACATTTGTATTGCTCTTATGGATGTTTATCTCAAGCCATCGTATATGGCATGTTGGCATTATTGGCGCCAGAAAAAAATCACCCATGCGTTTGTAAATTTAAAATTTTGTAAATTGTAAATTTTATGGAATCATTTCTGTATAGATTTTCTTTCTATAATGTGTTTTTTACTATTTTATTACTTATAATTTATGCTTTTTATTACATTTGTATTGCTCTTATGGATGTTTATCTCCCATCTTAAATGGCATGTTGGCATCATTGGCATCAGAAAATATCCCCGATAAAATAAAGGGATAGTATAAATGGAATTATACCCAATTCAATGTAATGAAATAAATTTAACAATGATATACTATATTATGTTGACCTTAAAATATATTTTTTGTTTAATCTTTTCAGAAAAATGGCTTCTATTTTATATATATACAATTTTACATATAACAGATTCAAGATTATTGATTATTGTAATCAATTTTTTATCTTTTCTTTATTAGTAGTACTATTTTATTACTTTAGTTTTTTACTATTTTATTACTTATAATTTATGCTTTTTATTACATTTGTATTGCTCTTATGGATGTTTATCTCAAGTCATCTTAAATGGCATGTTAGCATTATTGGTGCCAGGAAAAATCACCCATGCGTTTGTAAATTTAAAATTTTGTAAATTGTAAATTTTATGGAATCATTTCTGTATAGTTTTTTTTCTATAATGTGTTTTTTACTATTTTATTACTTTTAATTTATGCTTTTTATTACATTTGTATTTCTCTTATATATGTTTATCTCAAGCCATCTTAAATGGCATGTTGGCATTATTGGTGCCAGAAAAAATCACCCATGCGTTTGTAAATTTAAAATTTTGTTATTTGTAAATTTTTTGATACCCTTTTCGTATAGATTTTCTTTCTATAATGTGTTTTTTACTATTTTATTACTTATAATTTATGCTTTTTATTACATTTGTATTGCTCTTATGGATGATTATCTCAGCCATCTTAAATGGAATGTTGGCATTATTGGTGCCAGAAAAAATCACCCATGCGTTTGTAAATTTAAAGTTTTGTAAAGTGTAAATTTTATGGAATCATTTCTGTATAGTTTTTTTCTATAATGTGTTTTTTACTATTTTATTACTTTTAATTTATGCTTTTTATTACATTTGTATTTCTCTTATGGATGTTTATCTCAGGCCATCTTAAATGGAATGTTGGCATCATCGGCGCCCGAAAATATCCCCAATAAAATAAAGGGATATTCTGAATTGAATCATCACCAATTCAATGTAATGGAATAAATTTAACAATGATATACTGTATAATGTTTACCCTAAAATATACTTTTTGTTTAAGATTTTCAAAAAAATGGCTTCTATTTTATATATATACAATTTTACATATAACAGATTCAAGATTATTGATTATTGTAATCAATATTTTATCTTTTCTTTATTATTAGTACTATTTTATTACTTTAGTTTTTTACTATTTTATTACTTATAATTAATGTTTTTTATTACATTTGTATTGCTCTTATGGATGTTTATCTCAAGCCATCGTATATGGCATGTTGGCATTATTAGCGCCAGAAAAAAATCACCCATGCGTTTGTAAATTTAAAATTTTGTAAATTGTAAATTTTATGGAATCATTTCTGTGTAGTGTTTTTTTCTATAATGTGTTTTTTACTATTTTATTACTTTTAATTTATGCTTTTTATTACATTTGTATTTCTCTTATGTATGTTTATCTCAAGACATCTTAAATGGCATGTTGGCATTATTGGCGCCAGAAATAATCATGCTTTTGTAAATTTAAAATTTTGTAAATTGTAAAATTTTTTGGTAACATATGTGTATAGGTTTCCTCCATAATGTGTTTTTCTCTATTTTATTACTTATAATTTATGCTTTTTAATACATTTGTATTTCTCTTATGGATATTTATCTGAGACATCTTAAATAGCATGTTGGCATCATTGGCGCCAGAAAATATCACGAATAAAATAAAGGGAAACTGAATTGAATCATCAGCGAATCAGTGTAATAAGATAAATTTAGCAATGATAAACTAAATAATGTTCACCTTAAAATATATTTTTGCTTAAGCTTTTCAGAAAAATAGCTGCTATTATATATATATATATATATATATATATATATATATATATATATATATATATATATATATATATATATATATATATTATATATATATATATATATATATATATATATATATATGCTATATATATATATATATATATATATAAATATTATATATTATATATATATATATATATATATATAAATATATAAATATATAAATATATATATATAAATATAAATATATATATATATACATATATATATATATATATATATATATATATATATATATATATATATATATATATATATATATATATATATATATATATATATATATATATATATATATATATATATATATATATATATACTATTTTATATATAACAGATTCAAGTTTAAATTATTGTAATCAATGTTTTATCTTTTCATTAACACTAGATTGCCCGAGATTTCTTGTATACCTATATTGCCCCAAAACAGTCAAAATGACTGCATTGTGAAAAAATAACAAATATGTAAAGAAATTTGTTTAAAATTAATTTTTAATATTATATAATAAAGGAGGGCGGAAATAACTACAATTATTCATAAACCCATTTATATGGTATAGAAAAAGTCACCAAATTCTAAGAAATTGTGTCATTATATTTCATAATTGTTTTTCTAATTGAAATTTAAAAACAGTCAAAATGACTGCCTTGGGCAATCTAGTGTTAAATGCTTGAGATGCTTTTTAAAATTTTCAACTTAAGAACTTTGCATCCATGCTTGTCATATTTAATAAGTTACTAATAACGGATCCAAAGTCAAGATTTTTTTGTAGACATTCTAAACATATAAATATAGTATATTATGGTATTTATCACGTTTCACAGATACAGTCATTTCTAATCTGTGATATTTATTTATTTTAGATTGAATCGTGTAATTGATATAGGTAGTCTATCAACTGACATTGTTTTTAATTTCCTAATTATAGTGTTGCATTACATTGTAAATAAGTTAGAATGTAATGAAGACTATTAAATAACATAATGTGAATAAAACTAATTTCCTGAACTATATGTAAAATAATTTTTTATTTATTTCTGATGATGAAATACATTTATTTTAATTTTCTGGTTAAAAATTTTTGATCTGTTGAATTATTACTGTGTCGAATTTAAACAATAAATACATATAATATATTTAAAGTCAATTTCTGCTGAGGTCAACAAGAAAAGTTTTATTTAAGTTGCTGGATAATACTGGTAATTTTATTGTAAATATAGGAGATTTTCAGCATTTCTTATCTATGTAACCTATAAGTACCTATTTAACATGTGAGATTTTTAGAATATGCTCTCTATATTTATTTAATTAATTTTGCAAAACATATCTTTTTCAATTATTACTGTTAATACATGGGGTTTTCAGAATTTACTGTTTATTTTTATTCAATTAATTTTACAAAACTTACTTTGTTTTTAACAATTAAGATACGTTTTTATAAAGTGAGAGATTTTAAGAAATTTTATGATCGTTTCTGACACACTTACAATAACACAAAGTGAATTTCATTAATAATTTTTGCTTTTCTGTAATCAATAATTATTAAGTATAACTTTCCACTTATTTAAATTTTAAAATTGTATTAAAATGTTACATCAGAAATTAAATTTTCAAAAAAGCTAAAATTATGTTTGAAAATACCATCTGCATTTGCTCTCTATATAACGAATAAATACCTATTTAACACATGGGATTTTCAGAATTTGCTCTCGATTTTTATTCAATTAATTTTTTAGAACTTACTTTGTTTATAACTAATGAGATACATTTTTATAAAATGATAGTTTGTTTATAAAATTTTATGATCGTTTCTGACACACGTACAATAACACAAAGTGAATTTCATTAATAATTTTTGCTTTTCTGTAATCAATAATTATTAAGTATAACTTTCCAATTATTTAAATTTTAAAATTGTATTAAAATGTTACATCAGAAATTAAATTTTCAAAAAAGCTAAAATTATGTTTGAAAATACCATCTGCATTTGATCTCTATATAACGAATAAATACCTATTTAAGATATGGGATTTCCAGCTTTTTTTCTCTGTTTTTATTCAATTAATTTTGCAGAACTTACTTTGTTTTTAACAAATAAGAAATGTTTTTATAAATTGCTTGTTTAAGAAATTTTGTGATCGTTTCTGACACACATACAATATCACAAAGTGAATTTCATTAATAATTTTTGTTTTTCTGTAATCAATAATTATTAAGCATAACTTTCCACTTTTTTAAATATTAAAAATGTATTAGGAATGATACACAAGAGATTAAATTAAAAAAAACAAACTAAAATTATGTTTGAAAATACCATCTGCATTTGCTCTCTATATAACGAATAAATACCTATTTAACACATGATATTTTCAGAATCTTTTCCTTATTTATCTTCAATTAATTTTGCAGAGCTTACTTTGTTTTTAACAATTAAGATATGTTTTTATAAAGTGAGAGATTTTAAGAAATTTTATGATCGTTTCTGACACACTTACAAAAGTGAATTTCATTAATAATTTTTGAGTTTTTATAATCAATAACTATTAAGTATAATTCTCCAATAATTTAAATTATAAAAATGTATTAGGAATGATACACTAGAGATTGAATTTTCAAAAGAGATAAAATTATGTTAGAAAATACCATTCGAAATACTATGACTACTGAATAAGTTAAACAAAACAGTAAAAGTAGATAGAATTTCTATATAATATAATTACTCTAAAAATATTAAATTAATATGTGAAATGTTTTCTATAGTGCACGTACGTCTAATAAAACACCATTTTCAGTTAAATTTAAAGCATTTAAATATTTTATAGTTTTTTTAAAGCAGTGATATTATATACAATAATTCAATAGTATTACATATTCGAATTTAAATATTTCAATGGAATTCGTTTGCAAAGATTAAAAAAAATCGAAATATTTTAGAAATATAAAAATTAAAATTTTGAATATTTAAATGTGATGTTTTCTTTGACTTATTATTAGAGATAAAAGTATTTGCTTCCTTAAATAAATTCAACAGACACAAACAATTGTATTTTATCACATAATCTTCACTGTATGTTTGATTTTAATTAACAATTCCTGTTATATATATTTTTTTATAAAAGACATCATTCAGATTTCATATGTATCCCACTTTTTTCTTAGAGATAATCATAGGTATTATTAATTAATCCATTCACTATGCATGATTACTCGGAATTTAAATTCATATGTTAAATTATTTGCTCCATTTTTGGATTAAAAATAAAGAATAAAAATTATTATAAAGTTAATGAAAAGCACAACCGTAGGATTTATTAATTTGAAATTCTTTAAAAATTTATTTGATCTATGTATCTTTATTTCATTTATGTTATCATTCAATTAAACCTCTGACACTATTCTGAAATCTTTTTTTAATAAATATGTCTTATTTATCTTAACATAATTAAAGTAATTGATGCATATCATTTAAACATTCATTATTTTTAAAAATGGGAGTTTTCTATGAGTTTATTCTCAAAAGTAAAGATGTTTGTATAATAAAAATGGAACATTAATCATATTTTGATAGATGCAAACAGGTGTAAGATGTCACAGGGATTTCTGACATTGTTAATAGTATCGCTTCATGTGTTTTCTCTAGAGATATGCTTATTACGTAGAATCAATTTGAAAAATCAAAACTAATTGCATAAATTAACACTGATAAATTAGTTTAGGGTATTAAAACTAGAACAAATGTAACTATAACTTTAAGAATGAAAACACAATTCTACGAGTTCTTAAATTTGATGCATCTGTTTTAAACCATTAAATTCAGCATGTCTTTATCAAAATCAAGTCTAATCTCGAAAATTTTCAAATGATTTAAAACACCAAAAATAATTTCCAATTGTTGTACAGTATTTACAACACTCACCAGTGTTCGTTCCTTCAAGGGCAACACAGTAAAATATACCCCATAAAATTAAAAGTAAATGCCTCATATTTTAATTAAATTATTTATTATATACAATATTTATTTACAGATACTTTTTTCTTAATTAATATATGGCATTCATTACTCGCTATTCATCAATATACAATAATTAATTACAATTTTCTTTATTTTTCTTTAAATGGTATTCCTTAATTAAAATATTTAAGTAATTATCTGAGGCCCAAGTAATAAACATGATTATGCTATATAATATAAATGTTATGATGTTAATTAAAATATTTATTCTATATATTGTGTATTTACAGATATTTTTTCTTGATTAATATATGGCATTCATTACTCCCTATTTATCAATATACAATAAATAATTACAATTTTCTTTTTTTTATTTAAATGGTATTCCTTAATCAAAATATTGAAGTAAATATCTGAGACCCAAGTAATAATCCTGAATATATTAATATAAATATTATTATGTTAATTAAAATATTTATTATCTACATTTTTTATTTACAGCTATTTTTTTCTTGATTAATGTATGGCATTCTTTATTCGCTTTTCATCAATATACAATAATAAATTACAATTTTTTTTATTTAAATGGTATTCCTTAATCCAAATATTGAAGTAATTATCTGAGATCCAAATAATAATCTTGAATATGTTATTGAATATAAATGTTATTATCTCAATTCAAATATTTATTATATACATTATTTATTTACAGATATTTTTTTCTTGTTAAATATATAACAATCATTACTCGCTAATCATCAATATACAATAATTAATTATAATTTTCTTTTTTTATTTAAATGGTAATCCTTAATCAATTGAATTAGTTACCTGAGGCCCAATTAATAATCATGAATATGCTTTATAATATAAATGTTATTATGTTAACTAAAATATTTATTATATACATTTTTTATTTACAGATTTTTTTTGATTAATATATGACATTCATACTCGCTATTCATCCATATACAATAATTAATTTCAATTTTCTTTTTTTTATTTAAGTGGTATTCCTTAATCAAAATATTGAAGTAATTATCTGAGGTCCAAGTAATAATTATTCATATTTTATTTAATATAAATGTTATTATGTTAATTAAAATATTTATTATATACATTATTTATTTACAGATATTTTTTTTCTTGATTAATATACGGCATTCATCATTCGCTACTTATCAATATTCAATAATTACAATTTTCTTTTTTTATATTTAAATGATATTTCTTAATCAAAGTATTGAAGAAATTATCTGAGGTCCCAGTAATAATCATGAATATGTTATTAATATAAATGTTATTATGTTAATTAAAATATTTATTATATACATTATTTTTTTACATATATTTTTTTCTTCATGAATATATGGTATTCATTATTCGCTATTCATCAATATACAATAATTAATTACAATTTTCTTTTTTTTTTGTTTAAGTGATATTCCTTAATTAAAATATTGAAGTAATTATCTGAGGCCTAAGTAATAAGGCTAATTAATAATGAATATGCTATATAATATAAATGTTATTATGTTAATTAAAATTTTATTATATGCATTATTTATACATTATTATATACATTATTATATATATTATTATATACATTATTTATTTATAGATCTTTTTTCTTGAATAATATATGGCATTCATTACTTTGATATTCATCAATATACAATTATTAATTACAATTTTATTTCTTTATTTAAATGATATTCCTTAATCAAAATATTGAAGTAATTATCTGAGGCCCAAGTAATAATCATAATATGTTAAATCGGTTTACCTCCAGGAATCCTAAGGGAATCAGGGCGTCTGGACAGGGCTTTAAGCATCATGAAACTCGAGACGGGATAAAAAGTAGTCATCTCTTTTCGGCCGTCGGCTGAGGGATCGAACAGTACCTCTTTTTGCTGTGCCGGGCTCTCTGGCTTGCTCACGGAATCTGGATGTACTCGTCAACTCTTGACTCCAGACATTGACTCCTCTTCCAACTTTCTTCCACAACTTTACACCTCTATTCAACACCCCTTTTTTCTCTTTTCCAATCATTTGTTAGTGAAATTTTTCCACATCTGCATCCCCTTCTTGTGTTCAGGTGGGCTCATTAAAATGGCCCCTTTGGTGAAAATTGACATTATTTCCTAGCCACTGCCCCCATATCTCCGAAAACATCCCTGCCTGGATTTGACTGCTACAATTCTGCAACTCAATCATCTATAACTTCTTCGCAGGGGTCCCCCATTAAAAGTCCACAGCTGCGTCTATATTCTTCTTAGAAATCAAGTCCATAGCTATGTGGTGTACGTGTTGTCCATCTTGGGAAAGTACGTTAGTACATTCACACTGTGCTGTACGGAGTGGAAAATACAATAAAAATAGTCTAAGCATCAGATATAACTGCGTTATCAAGGCTTTAGGATTATAGAGGAAGAAAACTCAAACCACGTGTTATTTTGAAAAACTCCTCCTTGGTCATTTTTTTGCTTGAGAACACACACAAGCCTCTCTTTAAAACTAGAAAGAGTGAAACTTACTATATACCTATATTGCCCCAAAGCGATCAAAATGACTGCATTGTGAAAGAATAACTAAAGTGTAAAGAAATTTCTTTAAAATGAATTTGTATTATTTGTATACTATTTACAGTTATATAACAAGATATTAGTAAATATTAACAATAAAAAAATTTACCTCGCTGAGAAAAAGACTAGACAATTTTCATAATTAAAATCCTACACAATGATTCCACCATAACTTTACATGATAAATTTACATCCTTTAATCATGCAAAATACGTTTACCAAACTATCATATGATTGCTTCAGTCTATAATTAAAAATTCTCTTAGCCGTTAATTTTTGCCCTTAATGGTATATAGTCCATTAGTTTCTTAAAATAATTTTATTAAATTTTATTTATATTTATTTTTATATAAATTTCATTATTAAAGATTATTAATTTTTAAATTTTATCAAATTAATAAATTATCAAGTTTCAACGTGTTTAGTACCAAAAGACTATTCGATTTTCATAATTAAAATCCTACACAATTATTCCAACATAACTTTACATGATAAATTTACATCCTTTTCTTATGTAAGATACGTTTACCAACCTACCGAATGAATGCTTTCGTCTTTAATTAGAAATTCTCTTAGCAGTTAATTTTCTCCATTAATGGTTTTATAGTCCTTAGTTTCTTGAAATATATATATATATATATATATATATATATATATATATATATATATATATATATATATATATATATATATATATATATTACAGATTATTAATTTTCAAATTCTATTAAATTATTAAATTATAAATTTTCTATTTGCTCAGTACCAAAAGTCTAGTCAATTTTCACAATTAAAAACCTACACAATGATTCCACCATGACTTTACATGATAAATTTACATCATTTTTTCAAACAAAATACGTTTACCAACCTATCGAATGACTGCTTAAATCATTAATTAAAAATTCTCTTAATCGTCAATTTTCGTCATTAATGGTTTTATGTACCATTATTTCATTTAAATAATTTTATTAAATTTTACACATATTTATTTTTATGTACATATTTCTCAAAGTTTTATTATTATTGTTAAATTTTGTTAAATTATTAAATTATAAAGTTCTAACGTGCTTAGTACCAAAAGTCCAGTAAATTTTCACAATTAAAAACCTACACATTGATTCCACCATGACTTTACGTGATAAATTTACATAATTTTCTCATACGGAATACGTTTATCAATCTATCGCATGAATGCTTCCGTCTTTAATTATAAAGTCTCTTAGTCGTCAATTTTCGCCATTAATGGTTTCTCGACCCATTAGTTTCTTGAAATTATTTTATTAAATCTAATTAGAAAAGCCCATCAGATCTTAATTAAAATATTTACGTTTCGTGTTCAAAGTAAAAACCAATAAAATCTTCTTTGCAAATTCTTGAGGAAAAAATTTTCTTCTTTGTAAACAAAATTTCTATTTTTCATACCTCCATTTGGTTATTTATAATTGGATTTGTCCAATAGATACTGTTGATTTAGTTCTCAAATGTAAGCCGTGCAACAGTTTTAGTTCACAGTTAAGTTTATTTCACGAGATCTTTGATTTTACTAATATTAATCTAAAATACCCAAGAGCACTCACTTTACGAATTTAATGCTTTCCTGTCTCTCATACATTCTTTCGCAGTCCATTAAATACTTGAAATCTTTCAATTAACTTTAATTTAAAATTAATTTAATCCAAGGTATTTCGACTGCAGTTTATCTCAGTTACTAATAGAGGTATATTTTTGTCTTTTCAACTTAAACCATTAAATAGCATCCACTTTTATAAACAGCTATAAAACAGTGTGTAGAATTTCGTGTTTACTCTAAATAACTTTTTATTTTTCTAAAGATAGATAATAATACTACAAATAATTTACCAAATTAACGAAAATTAAAAAACTATTATTTAAATATTTGGATTGATATTTTATAACTCTTTACCCCCCCATAGTTCTGTAATCGAATTTTGGACGTAATGTGGGATGTTTCTCAGAATTTGAGGCGGGAGGAGTAAGGTTTGTATTATTTTTTTGTACGGAAGGAAAAACATTGTATAAAAATTAAAATTTTGAACCACCGACTACAGGATGATTCAAGATTTATGGCTCTCTACTGTATTAGAAACAATGTAAACATTACGTACAGTATGTGTCCGCTGCGCAATGTTATTTTAGAAAATGAGCAATTCACATAAATGTGTCATTCTTTTTTTCTCTGAAATGAATAAAATAACCGTACATTTAAGTAATATTAGAAAACCACATCTTACAATGTCCGGAAGATACCAGTTTTAAGGGTCTGTACTATATTACCAGGTAAACATTACGTATATTAATTATACGCTGAGCAATTTTATTTTAGAAAATAAACAAAGAATTCAAATTAATGTGTCATTCCCTTTTTCAAAAAAGTACATTTAAGTAATATTAGAAAACCACATCTTACAATGTCCGGAAAATAACAGTTTTAAGGGTCTGTAATCTATAACCAAGTAAATATTACGTATATTAATTATCCGCTGAGCAATTTTATTTTAGAAAATAAACAAAGAATTCAAATTAATGTGTCATTTCTTTTTTCTAAAATTTACATTTAAGTAATATTAAAAAACCACATCTTACAATATCCGGAAGATACCAGTTTAAATGGTCTGTATGGTATTACCAGGTAAACATTACGTATATTTATTATCTGCTCAGCAATTTTATTTTAAAAAATAAACAAAGAATTCAAATTAATGTGTCATTCTTTTTTTCTAAAATGTACATTTAAGAAATATTAGAAAACCACTTCTTTCAATGTCCGGAAGATACCAGTTTTAAGGGTCTGTATGGTATTACCAAGTAAACATTACGTATATTAATTATCCACTAAACAATTGTATTTTAGAAAATAAAAAAAGAATTCAAATTAATGTGTCATTACTTTTTTCTAAAATGTACATTTAACCCTCCGAGTGGAACACATCTAGAAAATTTTTTCCAAAATACGCTGATGTCAGTGGCCAAAGAGTTCTATGATTCTTACCTTCACCCTTTGTCGATTAGAATTAAATATGGAAAACCCGACCCTGTTATTCTCCCTTTACTTCCGGCTATATATAGATATATAAATAGATACTATAAATTGTTAATTTTTAATACACTTAAAGCTCTTCAGGTTTGGAATATTATCCCATAAGAAATAATAGATTCTAAAAGTACAAATAAAAATATTCGTTGAGAGACTTATTTATATTATTTAACGAAAGCCATCCAAGATATTTAAGGGATGCAATTAGAGATACCTCTGTTACTGCAAACGAAATACTTGGAAATAGAGATTTACAAAGCCATGAAAAGCGATCAGCGTCTTTGTGCCTCAGGGGATAGGGTTGCATCCCTCAAGAAATGTGAGTGAAAGAGGGGTTCAGTTCCTAAACAATAGACCTGACCCTAATACCTCAAAACTCCATGGAGGAAAGCACTGGCAAAAATGTACATTACATCCATTTTTGAAGCGTTTTTGGGTGTCGAAAATTTCGAAACGTTTTGAAGTCATCATCGGTTTGGCGGAATTGTACGTGCAAACAGCTTAGAGGGTTAAGAAATATTAGTAAACCCCATCTTACAATGTCCGGAAGATACCAGTTTTAAGGGTCTGTACTGTATTACCAGGTAAACATTACGTATATTAATTATCCGCCGAGCAATTTTATTTTAGAAAAGAAACAAAGAATTCAAATTAATATGTCATTTCTGTTTTCTAAAATGTACATTTCAGAAATATTAGAAAACCACATCTTACAAAGTCCGGAAGATACCAGTTTTAAGGGTCTTTACTGTATTACCAAGTAAACATTACGTATATGAGTTATACTCTGAGCACTTTTAGTTTAAAAAATAAAAAAATAATTCAAATTAATGTGTCATTCCTTTTTTCAAAAATGAACATTTAAGTAGTATTCGAAAACCACATCTTACAATGTCCGAAAGGAACCAGTTTTAAGGATCTGTACTATATTACCAAGTAAACATTACGTATATTTATTATCCGCTGAGCAATTTTATTTTAGAAAATAAACAAAGAATTCAAATTAATGTGTCACTCCTTTTTTCTAAAATGTACATTTAAGTAATATTAGAAAACCACCTCTTAAAATGCCCGAAATATACCAGTTTTAAGGGTCTGTACTATATTACCAGGTAAACATTACGTATATTAATTATACGCTGAGCAATTTTATTTTAGAAAATAAACGAAGAATTCAAATTAATGTGTCATTCTTTTTTTCTGAAATGTACATTTAAGTAATATTAGAAAATCACATCTTACATTGTCCGGAAGATACCAGATTTAAATGTCTCTACTGTATTACCATTAATGGTAATACAGTAGATTAATATATTATTTATTCGATGCGCAATTTTAATTTAGAAAATGAACGAACAATTTGGATAAATATGTCATTTTTTTACTTTGAAATGAATACTATATACATGCATTTAAGTAATATTAGAAAACCAAATCTTACATTTTATGGCGGATACCAGTTTTAAGTGTATCTACTCTATTACCAGGTAAACATTACATATATTATTTATTAGCTGCGCAATTTTATTTTAGAAAATGAACTAACAAATCCCATAAATATGTCATTGTTTTTACTATGAAATGAATAATATATACATGCATTTAAGTAATATTACAAAAAATCATCTTACATTCTACGGCGGATACCAGTTTTAAGGGTATCTACTGTATTACCAGGTAAACATTACGTATATAAATTATTCTCTGCCCAATTTTATTTTAGAAAATGAACGAACAATTCACATTTTTTTACTTTGAAATAAATAATATATACATGCATTAAAGCAATTTTAGAAAATCACATCTTACATTGCCGGAACGATACCAGTTTTAATGGTCTCTACTGTATTACCAGGTAAACATTACATATATTATTTATCCGCTGCGTAATTGTATTTTAGAAAATGAACGAACACATCACAAAAATATATCATTCTTTTTCACTTTAAAATGAATAATATATACATACATTTCAGTAATATTAAAAAACCACATCTTATATTGGCCGGACGATACCAGTTTTAAAAGTCTGCACTTTATTACCAGGAAAGCATTACGTAAAGTATTTATCAGTTGCACAATTCTATTTTAAAAAATGAACGAACAATACACAATGAATAAAATATACATACATTTAAGTAATACTAAAAAACCACACCTTAGACTGGAAGTTTTAAGGGTCTCTACTGTATTACTAGAGATATATCACTATACTACTTATCCACTATGTAATTTTATTTTTGGAAATAAACGTACAATACACATAAATGTGTTATTCTCTTTTTCTATTAGATGAATAAAAAATACATGCATTTAAGTAATATTGGAAAACCACATCTTACATTGGCCGGACGATACCAGTTTTAATGGTCTCTACTTTATTACCATTAATGGTAATACAGTAGATTAATAAATTATTTATTCGATGCGCAAATTAATTTAGAAAATGAACGAACAATTCACATAAATATGTCATTTTTTTTACTTTGAAATGAATACTATATACATGCATTTAAGTAATATTACAAAACCACATCTTACATTCTACGGAAGATATAAGTTTTAAGGGTATCTACAGTATTACCAGGTAAACATTACATATATTATTTATCCGCTGCGTAATTGATTTTAGAAAATGAACGAACAATTCACATAAATATGTCATTGTTTTTACTATGAAATAAATACTATATACATGCATTTAAGTTATATTAGAAAACAAAATCTTGCATTGTACGGTGAATACCAGTTTTAAGTGTATCTACTCTATTACCAGGTAAACATTACATATATTATTTATCCGCAGCGTAATTGTATTTTAGAAAATGAACGAACAAATCACATTAATATGTCATTCTTTTTCACTTTAAAATGAATAATAAATACATATATTTCAGTAATATTAGAAAGCCACATTTAAAATATTGGCCGGACGATACCAGTTTTAAAAAATCTGTACTTTATTACCAGGAAAGCATTACGTAAAGTATTTATCCGTTGTACAATTTTATTTTAAAAAATGAACGAACAATACAAAATGAAATAAATAAATACATATATTTTAAGTAATATTAGAAAACCACACTGCATTATACGTGAATACCAGTTTTAATATTACTCTATTACCAGGTAAACATTACATATTTTTATCCGCATCAATTTTTTTAAAATGAACGAACAAACACATAAATATGTCATTCATTTCCACTTAAAATGAATATTAAATATACATTTAGTAATATTAGAAACCTTCTTATATTGGCCGGACGATACCAGTTTTAAAAATCTGTACTTTATTACCAGGAAAGCATTACGTAAAGTATTTATCAGTTGTACAATTTTATTTTAAAAAATGAACGAACAATACAAAATGAATAAAATATACATACATTTAAGTAATATTAGAAAACCACACCTTAGACTGACCTACTGGTATCGTCCGGGCAATAAAAGATGTGGTTTTAAAATATTAATTAAATGTATGTATTTTTTATTCATCTAATAGAAAAAGAGAATAACACATTTATGTGTATTGTACGTTCATTTCCAAAAATAAAATTGCACAGCTGATAAGTAGTATACGTGATGTTTCTCTGGTAATACAGAAGAGACCCTTAAAAGGATTAACATAATATTACATAAAAAGTATAATTATTCATATCGTTTTTATTTTATTTACATAATACTTTAAGTAATTGGTAATAATTATTTATTTAGAAGTAAGATAATATCATTAAATATGTATTTTTACATTTTAATTATATGTATTTTAAAAATTTTAAAATATTGTAATACAGTGATGGTCTCTACTTTATTAATGGTAATACAGTAGCTATTATTATGAGCAATTTAGAAAATGAACGAACAATTCACATAAATATGTCATTTTTTTAAATTGGAAATGAATACTATATACATGCATTTAAGTAATATTACAAAACCTCATCTTACATTCTACGGCGGATAC
>CM063499.1:24112584-24115084 GCA_032207245.1 Pardosa pseudoannulata
TGAGAAAAATCGACACACATTTTTCACTTATATTTTTCTAAAAAACTAAATTTTTTTCGATTTAACAGTCGTATGAAAATTTAAATTAATAGTGGAGATTCAACATTAATCTATTTTAGTTTTCATTGCTTGAAAATATCATATGTTCCTTAAAAATACATGTATACTAAAATTTACAATAGGAAGGTAAATTTTAATAATTTAGAAACTAATAATTGTTTTAAGTCTTATTGAAAGTTTTCAATGCGCAACCGTTTGACGTAAAATCTGAATATTATGTTCCATACTTTACCTGAGAATAATCAACACACATTTTTCACTTATATTTTTCTAAAGAAACTAAATTTTTGTCGATTTCACAGTAGTATGACAACTTAAATTAACAGTGGAGATTCAACATTAATCTATTTTAGTTTTCATTGCTTGAAAATTTAATATATTCGTTAAAAATACAGGTTTGCTAAAGTTTTTACAATAGCAAGGTAAATTTTAATAATTTAGAAGCTAATAATTTTTTAAGTCTTATTGAAAGTGTACAATGCGCAATCGTTTGACGTAAAATCTGAATATTATGTTCCATACTTTACCTGAGAATAATCAACACACATTTTTCACTTATATTTTTCTAAAGAAACTAAATTTCTTTTACGAACACGCGTCAAATTAACGTTCGTGGTATATAATCAACGTCCATAAATGTTAAATTCCATTGCTTGAAATTAATTTAATTATGATCTAAGTTATTTTATCCCATGTAAATATTCTTTTGGCATTTATAAAACTGTTTTATGCGTTCAAAAGTTAAAAATAATAATTTTATCTCGATCTCAAAGGGATTTTGACCAGCATGTCTTGAAAATGACACGCTAGTTTTTAAATAAAAGAACAATTTTTTTTTTATCCCTTTAATAGAAATAGTATTATCTCCATGCGGCTTTTGAAATCAACTTTAAAAATTACTTTATATGCAGGAAACTAGGCCATATTACAGAGAAGTCCTTTTGTTTCGTTTATAACTCTGTTCGAAAATAAATCTATTTTTGCAAAACTTTTATAAAGATTAAGTAGAAGTTAAATATCTCTTATAATGAAATTGCTGTATAAAGGTACTCACTTGCAAAAGAAAAATATTTCTAAAAGAAATAATATTTGTACAATACTTTACAAAAAAATTGTTTATGTAAAGAAAATGCATTTTAAGAACATTCCATTCTAATCTAGAGAAATATATTATTTTAATTCACTCAATCCAATGTACTTGAGAAATTTAAAATAAGTTTGTTTGTCCATGTAAAAAACAGTTTCATAATTTACATTTGTATATCTATTCTTCCTAGACTTTTAACCCCTTTACTTAACTTACTGGTACATGTAATGGATGTAGAAAAGTTTGTAAGGATATTAACACGTTGATTAATTTTGTTATTATTAACTTACCATGAACATTAAAGTTATTTGTTCTAATTTCGAAAAAGGAATTCATCATTGGTTTAGCTTTAAAAGAATTAACATAAGATTTAAATAAAAGAATAATCTTGAGATTTAAATTTATCTTGGGATAAATGGAATATTTTGTATAGAAATAATATATTTATGAAATAAGAAGCAATAATATGTAATAATATGTAAATGATATACGTAATTATTGTGTGGAATGAAAGATTAAATCATAATTCTTATGGATTTTTTACTAAACATATGTTTGTACAATACTTTACAAAGAATTGTTTAGTTAAAAGGAAAATTTTAAGAACTTTCTATCTAGAGAATATATTATTTTGATTCACTCATCCCAACGTACTTGTGGAATTTTTAAATACGTTTGTTTATCTACGTAAAACAGTTTCATAATTTACATTTGTATATCTATTCTTCCTAGACGTTTAAACCCTTTACATAGTGGTACATGTAATGGATGTAGAAAATTTGTAAGGATATTAAAACGTTGAAAAGTTTTGTTATTATTAACTTACCATGAACATTAAAGTTATTTGTTCTAATTTCGAAAAAGGAATTCGTCATCGGTTTAGCTTTAAATGAATTAACATGATATTTAAATAAAAGAACAATCTTGAGATTTAAATTTCTCTTGGGATAAATGGAATATTTTGTATAGAAATAATATATTTATGAAATAAAAAGCAATAATATGTAATTATACGTAACTGATATACACAGTTATTGTGTGGAATGAAGGATTACATCATAATTCTTATGGATTTTACACTAAACATATGTTTGTACAATACTTTACAAAGAATTGTTTAGTTAAAAGGAAAATTTTAAGAACTTTCTATCTAGAGAATATATTATTTTGATTCACTCATCCGAACGTACTTGTGGAATTTTTAAATACGTTTGTTTATCTACGTAAAACAGTTTCATAATTTACATTTGTATATCTATTCATCCAAGACGTTTAACCCCTGTACGTAGGGGTACATGTAATGGTATGTAGAAAAGTTTGTAAGGATATTAAAACATTGATTAATTTTTTTAT
>CM063499.1:24130084-24140084 GCA_032207245.1 Pardosa pseudoannulata
AACCCAATAACCTTGACCTTGTTTGCTACTTCAGCCAGTGTTGAGTCTCAAGAAATCATAAACCTCTTGAAATCTTCTTCTGAAGAATTTCTTGCAACAAAAGAAAATCAACGGGAGGCAATTGATAATATATTTGAGAATCTCCCACTGAAATTTCAGTTTCCAGACACTTAGACATTCGCCTATTAATTTCTGTTTCATCTTGATTAGTCTGTTATTAGTTAAACTACGTAGCTTTGAATACTACCCCTTTATTGTCAAGGTATGTCACAGGCGATGTATGAGAAAAAATGACGTCGAAATTCAACAGAGATGGTAATTTGGTACCATAAATTCTCCTTTCGGGATATCATTACACTGAAGAAGTTGCTTGTGATATATCTCAACTACAATATAGTAGAAGCCATTGTTTCTGTTTTAACGATTCGATTTCAAAGTGTGAACATAAAATGCATTTCGAATTGCAATATTATAAAACTTTAAGAAATTTGTAGAATTTTCATAAACTTCCAGTTACGAGGGAATTGCCTTTGCCGACTGAGCTACCGCGGCTGTATTCTAAATGCTTAAAAATATTACAAATATTAAATTTAATAGAATCTTCATTTTTTACGAGGTTCATCCATAAAGTAAGTTTTCCGATGTTTCCCCTTTAAAGTAAGCGTAATTAGCCTTGTCAGTTGAGCTTGACTAACAGATCTATGACGTATTATTCATATGCCAGCAGTACAAGTCTCGATTCGTGCCAGTAGCTAAGTAGTAGTGGTCCGAAATGGAAACTCTAATTCCTTCTCCCGCCGTCGCAAGTTGGTGATCTTGAATGCACAAAGCATTGCACCAATTGAAATTCATCGTCAGCTCTGTCAAGTCTATGAGCCGAAACTGACACCCGAGAACAGAATTCAACGCTTTGGAGCAGCTCTGACATTTCTGCTAAGGTATCACGAAGACGGCGACGAGTTCCTAGACAGGATCGTCACGGGCAATAAAACTTGGATTTCGCCCTTTACCCCGGAAACCAAGCAGCAGTCAATGCATTAGCATCATAGTGAATCTTCGGTCAGGATGAAATTCAAACAGACGATGTCGGTACGGAAAGGGATGTGCAAGCTGTTCCGGGACAGGATTGCTCGTTCCATTTACAGACGGCAGAGTTCTATGACATAGGTATACAAAAGTTGAACCCACAACATCCCAGAATTGAGACAAATGTCTCAATTCTGGTGGTAGCTATGTTAAAAAAATAGCTGAAACATTGCTGTATTTGTTGCCAATAAATATGTCCGTGAAAGTGTGAGTTCTTGTTTTCTTTTAAATAGGGAAACTTACTTTCTAGATGCGCCTCGTAAAATGTGAAATTGATTATTAAAAGCAATAAAAATGTGACAATTATGTTCTATTTCTGGTAAGAGCCAAATTGTTAAAGGTTTAAGAAGTGAATTTTTATTAACACATTAATTGCATGTAAAATAATTCATTCATTTTCTAAAATATAGAAAAGCTCAAGTAATTTAAATAATTTGGGCTAAAGATTAGTTGAACTCTTATTTTCCAGTCGTAGCAATCGATTTCTCTTCTAGCAATATTCAAAAGAATTCTGTGTATCGCATGAAATTTCTTCCCATACAGCCCATAAACAGTAAGCTGTCTAATCCTGACCTAAATTGTTTATTTTTCGAGAAATCCTTCTTTTAGTGTAGGAAAAATTTGTTTTCTTTGACCAAAAGCATCAAACGATATATTTATTTCGACCAGAGTAGGTTTAACGCTAGTGTGATTCAAAAATGAGACTCCAGCTTCATAAAGAAAGTTCAACTTGTTATTTTTATAGCTCCCATGGGAATTTTGAAGAGTTAAGATAACTTTTGGAATCAATTACAAGACTAAGCATTTTTCAGACTTCACGCAATAAGGGTAAATTACACTGAAAACCATTCTCCTTTTTCATTACTTTTTACGAAAATAATTATATTATCAGATAAAATTTTTGAAACATTTAAACAAGAAGTGCAGTTGAATCTATTTAAGATACAAATAGCTACGAAACAACGGGATAAACACGTATAGGCAAAAAAGAGCTCCATAAGGAAAAATTTACCTATAGTATTTTTATTCTTAATAATTTCAAAATAAAACAATGCTATAACATAAAGAAATTCACTTGATGTGATATAATAATGAATGTAATTAATGAAAATTTTAATTTCCTTTCAAGTATGAAACAAATGAGAAAATATATTTATGCATATTCGGAATTCTGTAATACTATTCACTACTTTATATTAAATACTGAATAATAGAATAAATAAATTTTTTAAAGATAATGTGATAACAGAGTTTACTATTGTGCTGTGATTTAATGCAAGAAATAACAAACTTTTGCTTCGCAAAAAAAAAACTTATTTAGTACTGTTTTATACCCAATTTATTTTTAATTACAGAATTACGTAATCAGTTAATAAATTTTCTCTATATATTTTTTACAAAAGCATCGAATGTGTATGTTATACACTGCACTAGTATTTGTGTTACAATTTGAGTAGTAAAGTACGTGTTATACTCTTATGACATGTTATCACAGTTATGATAAGGAACTGAAATATTAGATAAGTTTAGAATATTAGAGACTTGTCACATGCAAATGAATCCTGTGAATAAATTGAAGATATTGATTTAAAAGAAAATTATTATTTTTTATTAAAAGAACCAATTTGACAAAAGAGAATTTTAATGTTATGGTTTCTAAAAAAAATTTTATTTCGAAATTCCACAGAAATTTTTTTAAAAACCCCAAAAATACCCATTAGCTATCTAACTGTTCAATATCTTATTAAGGTGTTTGTATTAAGATTAAAACAAAGATGCAGTAATTTTTTTGTAAATTTGAGTAGGCTAAAACTTTGATATCTTTTTTTCTGTTCTTTGATTAAATATTAATTGAAGAAAACTGTAAGGTAAAATGTTCCCAAAAATATAAAAAGTTGACCCCTGCTCGGAAAAATTGAAATGTATAACTTCCATGGAACAACAATAAGCAAGCAGCGTCCAGAAACGATAATCACAAAAGGGTTTCCCAAAAGTAAAAAAGATTAACCCCTGCTCTGAAAAAAATTAAATGTATAACTTCCCCGGAATAACAATAGCTAAGCAGTGTCAAGAAAACGATAATCTCAAATGGGTTTCCAAAAGTATAAAATGTTTAACTCTACTCTGAAAAATGAAAATGTATAATTTCAATAAATGCAGGAAAATGATAAGTTCTAAAGATTCCAAAAGTATAAGATGTTTGACCCCTGCTTTGAAAGATTAAAATGCATCGCTTCTCCTAAACAAGTAAGCAGCGCCAAGAAAACAATAATCTTAAATGATTCCCATAAGTATATAAGGTTCAACCTGCTTTCAAAGATTAAGATGTATAACTTCCCCGGAACAAGTAAGCAATGTCAAGAAAACGATGATCTTAAAGGGTTCCCTAAAATATAACATTTGACCCCCTGATGTGCAAAATAAAAATACATAACTTTCCCGGGACAATAATAGGTAAGCAACGTCAAGAAAACAATAATTTCAAATTGTTCCCAAAAATATGAAAGGTGATCTGAAAATTTGAAATGTATAATTTCTCCGAAACAGTAATAAGTCAGCAGCGTCAAGAGAACGATAACCTCAAAGGGCTCCCAAAAGTATCAATGGTTGACAACTGCTCTGAAAAAAAGATATAACTTCCGGGAACAACAATAATTAAGCGGCGTCAAAAAGACTATAATCTCAAAGGGTTCCCAAAAGTATAAAATGTTTAACCCTACTTTGAAAATTTAAAATGTATAACTTCCAAAGAACAAAAATAAGCAAGCAGCTGCAGGAAAACAATAATTTCAAATTGCTCCAATAGTATAAGAGGTTTGATTCCAGTTTTTAAAAATTAAAATGTAGAACTTCTCCAAAACAACAAGTAAACAGCTTCAAGAAAACGATAATCTTAAAGGGTCCCCAAAAATATAAAAGTTTAACCTCCTAATATGAAAAATTAAAATGCATAAGTTCCTCGAGACATCAATAAGTAAGCAATGTCAAGAAAAACAATAATTTCAAAGAGTTCCCAAAAGTATAAAAGGTTCACTTCTGCACTGAAATATTGAAATTTTATAACTTCCCGGGAACAGCAATAAGTCAGTATCGTCAAAAAGACTATAATCTCAAAGGGTTCCCAAAAGTGTCAAAGGCTGACCTCTTTTTTGAAAGATTAAAATGCATAAACC
The DNA here is from genome assembly GCA_032207245.1 of Pardosa pseudoannulata. Classification (NCBI taxonomy): domain Eukaryota; kingdom Metazoa; phylum Arthropoda; class Arachnida; order Araneae; family Lycosidae; genus Pardosa; species Pardosa pseudoannulata. The sequence continues at coordinate 24,134,344 of CM063499.1, forward strand.
TCCCCTTAAAAAACAAGTAAGCAACGTGAAGAAAACGGTAATCTTAAAGGATTCCCAAAAGTATAAAAGATTGACCCTTGCTTTCAAAGATTAAGATGCAAAACTTACTCGGAACAAGTAAGCAACGCCAAGAAAATGATAAACTTATAGGAGTCCAAAAATATACTAAGTTGACAACCTGATCTGAAAAATTGAAATGTATAACTTTCCCGGAATAGCAATACGTCTGCAGCGTCAAGAAAACGATAATCTCAAAGGATTCCCAAAAGTATCAAAGGTTAACCACTGCTCTGAAAAATTAAAACATATAACTTCAATGAGCAACAATAAGTAAGCAGCTTCAATAAGACGATAATCTCAAACTGTTCACAAAAGCATAAAAGGTCACTGCTCTGAAAAATTAAAACATAACTTCAATGAGCAACAATGAGTAAGCACCTTCAATAAGACTATAATCTCAAAGGGTTCCCAAAAGTATCAAAGGTTAACTACTTCTCTGAAAAATTAAATTGAAAAATATAACTTCAATGAGCAACAATAAGTACGCAGCTTCAATAAGACGATAATCTCAAATGGTTCCCAAATGTATCAAAGGTTAACGACTACTCTGAAAAATTAAAATGTATAACTTCCCCGGAACAATGAGTAAGCCACGTGCCTCAAAAATCAGTCTCTATTTCCATTATGAAAGAACTATTCTCTAATTTTACTCCACTCGTAATATTTCTAATGACTTACCTTGCATTTTTAATGAACCTTTGAAACCAAAGCATAAAAAATGCTTCATATTTACGTTTTGTGGTTACATTTCAATGAAACCTTTTATTTTCTCTCATTATTTTGTGCGAAAACAATTTTGCTCTGTTAGATACTTTGTTAAAGGTTGATACTTAAATCTTTGCTGACTAAATGAAGTGACAGAGATAAATAATTACCTAAAAATATACATTTTTTACTATAAAATTAAGAGTATGCTGTAAGATAATGCATGAAAATTCTTTTTGAATATTTGCTTGTAGAAAATTCTTTTCAAATATTTTCATGGCAAAGAAAGAATTATGTCCCAGGTAATATCTCCTATGAAGACTTCATCACGGAAATAATGCTTTATCTTTATGTGCAAAAAAATTATGTTTTCAGAAAAAATATAAAAAATTGAGTAAGAAATGCACTGAGATCTCTTGGTTGTGAAATTAAGAGAAACCGGGGTTATTATTTCAAAAGAAAAACATGCAAATATTAATGTACAGAAAACTTATTAATTTAAGACAATCTATATAAAAAGGTTTCGTTTGCGTACCAAAAATGCATTTTAATTTCACCATGAACAGGGAAATATAATCTTGAACCATTTTCCCTTATATGCTGAAAAAATTTAAATAATTCTTACTTGTTTATGTCATAGATATTTTGAAATGATTTTCATAATTTGTAATTTTTTTCTAATCTTCAGTGACACTTTATATTCCAGTATACAATGTTGCATGTGATATATCGAAGATTAGCTACATTATTTCATATGAAATAAAACACTGATGTTTTTGCTACTGTGAGCACCAAAATATATAATCTTTTTTTTATAAAAATCAAGAAATCATGTTCAATTCTAACAAAGATAGATAAATTCATATGCTTTTCATAATTTGCAATTTTTTCCCTAATATTCGATAACACTCCGTACTTCTATATGCAGTGTTACATGTAATATGTTAAAGATTAATTAAATTATTTCATATGAATTAAAGCACTGATGTTTTTCCTACTATAATCAACAAATATATATAATTTTTTAGAAATCAAGAAATCATGTTCTATTCTATCAATGATAGATAAATTCATATGCTTTTCATAATTTGCAATTTTTTCCCTAATCTTCGATAACACTCCATATTTCTATATGCAGTGTTACATGTGATACATCTAAAACTAATTACATTACTTTTTATGAACTGAAACACTGATGTTATTTTCTCGTATGAGCAGTAGGGGATATAAATGTTTTTTATAAAACCCACAGATCATGTTTTATTCTAAATATGATATATAAATTCATATACATTTCATGTTTTGCAATGTTTTCCTTAATTTTCAATAACTCTCAAAATTTCTATATGCAATGTTTCATGTGATATATCGAAGATTAATTACAATATCTCGTATGAACTAAACAAATGATGTTATTTTCTAGTAAGAAAACTTATAAATGTTTTTAATAAAACACATATATCATATTCTATTCTAAAAACGATATATAAATTCATATGCTTTTCATAATTTACAATTTTCCCCTAATCTTGGATAACATTCCATATTTCTATATGTAACGTTGAAAGTGATATATCTTAAACTAATTACACTATTTCACATGAACTAAAACACAGATGTTACTTTCTAGTATAAGCACTAGGGGATATAAATGTCTTTTATAAAACACATAGATCATGTTCTATTTTAAAAACGATATATAAATTCATATGGTTTTCATAATTTTTAATTTTTTCCCTAATCTTCAATACTCCATATTTCTGTATGCAGTGTGCATATGATATATCTAAAACTAATTACATTATTTCATATGAACTAAAACACTGATGTTATTTTCTAGTATGAGCACTAAAGATATATATTTTTCTTATAAAACACATAAATAATGTTACATTCTAAAAACGATACATAAATTCATATGGTTTTCATACTTTACAATATTGTCCCTAATTTTCAATAACACTTTCTATTTCTAAAGGCAATGTTGCATATAATATATCTAAAACACATTACATTATTTCATATGAAATAAAACACTGTTATTCTCTAACATGAACACTAAGGGATATAAATATTTTTTTAGACACATAGATCATGTTCTATTCTAAAAATGATATATAAATTCGTATGGTTTTCATAATTTGCAATTCTTTCTCTAATTTTCGATAACACTCCATATTTCTATATGCAATGTTGCATATGATATATCTAAAACTAATTATATTATTTCATATGAACTGAAACATTAAAGTCATTTTCTAGTATGAACACTAAGTGATATAAATGTTTTTTATAAAACACATACATCATGTTCTATTTTAAAAACGATATATAAATTCATATAGTATCCATACTTTTCAATTTTCTCCCTAATTTTCAATAACACTCCATATTTCTAAAAGCAATGTTGCATATAATATATCTAAAAAAAATTACGTTATTTCATATGAACTAAAACACTGATGTTATTTTCTAGTATGAGCACTAAAGATATATATTTTTCTTATAAAACACATAAATAATGTTGCATTCTAAAAACGATACATAAATTCATATGGTTTTCATAATTTTTAATTTTTTCCCTAATCTTCAATAACACTCCATATTTCTATATGCAATGTGACATGTGATATATCTAAAACTAATTATATTATTTCATATGAATTAAAATACTGATGTTATTTTATATTCTATTCTAAAAACAATATATAAATTCATATGGTTTTCATAATTTTCAATTTTCTCCTTCATTTTATATAACATTCCATGTTTCTAAATGCAATCTTGTATATGATATATCTAATATTAATTACGTTATTTACATAAATTAAAATACTGATATTTATTTCTAGTATGATCACTAAGGGATATAAATGTTTTTTTTTATAAAGCACATAGATCATGTTCTATTCTAAAAACGATATATTTATTCACATGGTTTTAATAATTTTTCAACTTTTTCCCTAATTTTCCGATAGCACACCATATTTCTCTATGCAATAATGCATATGATATATCTAAAACTAATTACATTATTTCATATGAACTAAAAACGCTGATGGTATTTTATATTCTATTCTAAAAACGATGTATAAATTATATGGTTTTCATAATTAGCAATTTTTTTTCCTTCATCTTAGATAATATTCCTTGTTTCTAAATGCAATGTTGTATATGATATATCTAATATTAATTACGTTATTTTACATGAATTAAAACACTGATGTGTTTTTCTAGTATGAGCACACTAATGGATATAAATGCTTTTTATAAAATACATAGATCATGTTTATTCTGTAAACAATATATAAATTCATATGATTTTTAATTTGCAACGTTTTCCTTCATCTCAGATAAGACTCCATATTTCTATATGCAATGTTGCATATGATATATCTAAAACTAATTACATTATTTCATATGACCTAAAACACTGATTTTATTTTCTAGTATGAGCACTAAAGATATATATTTTTCTTATAAAACACATAAATAATGTTCTATTCTAAAAACGATATATAAATTCATATGGTTTTCATAATTTTCAATTTTCTCCCTAATCTTTGATAACACTCCATATTTCTATATGCAGTGTTACATATGATATATCTAAAACTAATTACATTATTTCATATGAACTAAAACACTGATGTTACTTTCTAGTATAAGCACTAGGGGATATAAATGTCTTTTATAAAACACATAGATCATGTTCTATTCTAAAAACGATAAATAAATTCATATAGTTTTCATACTTTACAATATTGTCCCTAATTTTCGATAACATTCCATATTTCTATATGCAGTGTTACATGTGATATATGTAAAACTAATTATATTATTCCTTGTGAACTGAAACACTAATGTTATTTTCTAGCATGAACACTAAGGGATATAAATGGATTTCATAAAACACATAGATCATATTCTATTTTAAAATCGATATATAAATTCATATGCTTTTCAAAATCTAAATGTTCCGTTAATCTTCGATAACACTCCATATTTCTATATGCAATGTTGCATGGGATATACCTATTATTTCATATAAATTAAAATACTGATGTTTTTTTTTTTTTTTTAGTATAAGCACTGTGGGATATATATTTTTCATATAAAACACGAATATAGTTCCATTCTAAAAACGATATATAAATTCATATGCTTTTCAAAATCTAAATGTTCCCCCTAATCTTTGATAACACTCCATATTTCTCTATGCAATAATGCATATGATATATCTAAAACTAATTACATTATTTCATATGAACTAAAACACTGATGTTATTTTCTAGTATGAGCACTAAAGATATATATTTTTCTTATAAAACACATAAATAATGTTGCATTCTTTAAAGCGATATATAAATTCATATGTTTTTCATAATTCGCCATTTATTCAATAATTTTCGATAACACTTCATGTTTCTATATGGAATGTTGCATATAATATATCTAAAACTAAATATATTATTACTTATGAATTAAAAAAATGATGTTATTTTCTAGTATGGGCACTAAGGGATATAAATGCTTTTTATAAAACACATAGATCATGTTCTATCCTAAAAACGATATAATGAATTCATAAGCTTTATAAAATTTTAATTTTTTGTACATATTTTTAGTACAAATAATAATATACATAAAATAAAGTTATTTATTCGGAACTGAACCGAAAACTGTTATTTTTGTCGGAACGAAAACCGATAATGAGCAAACTTGAACCGGAAAGGAAACCGGAGAGAAATATTTTACTTTTTTCGAATCTGTTTTCTGAATGAAAAGAAATTAAGATATTCACATATGTATTTTTAACAGATCAGCGTGTCTGATCGAGTGTTAATAGAAATTAATGTTAAAACATTCATTGTCTTTCAAATAAATTATATATTTTCTTACATGTATTATAGAAAATTTAGATTATATTTGACTGTTCATGGTAAAACTAATAAAAATTTATGAGTAATTTGTTT
>CM063499.1:24145084-24147584 GCA_032207245.1 Pardosa pseudoannulata
TAGTGCTATAATGTATTAAGCAATGATTGTTAATTATTCTTAGGTGAATTATACTTATTTATTCAATACAAGAAACTATGGAGCTTCTTCAAACTTGTTAAATACTTCTTAGCTGGTTAGTCTAATACAGAATAATTTTTAGTACTTTACTATAATGTATTATGCAATGCTTTTTAGTTATTCTTAAATTAATCATATTTATTCATTTACTACAGTAAACTATTTAACTTCCTCAAAGTTGTTAATTACTTTTTAGTTGGTTAGTCTAATAAAGAATATTTTTAAATACCGACCTGTATCAATTATAGAATGAGAGGTAATAAATCGCCAAATCTGGAAGCGTTAAGTATGTTATGACGTCACTATAAGAGTAAAGAGATGGATGAATTTTTCCGAGGAGAAAGTTCCATTCTATAGGAAAGAGAACGTTCGATAGTTCCCGAGATCATGAAGGGAAATGAAAATTGCACATCTGTAGTTTAAATTTTATTTTTACTCTTTGATCAGTCTTTAGATGTTCTTTTCAAATAAACTTGAATAAGAGATTCTACGGAAAAGAAATTAACGAGATGAAGCCTGTTTTGAATGAGTTTTTTACTGGAACTTCGCTTTCGAAAATAGTTTTCTTCCGTCAAAGTTTATTTTCCGAGACGGAATTTATACTTTTTGGCAAATAAGGAATCTGCTTGTTTTATTGGACTGTTTGAAAATTATGTTATTAAACTGCAAATAAAAGATTCTTTCATTCTTTATTTATTTCTTTACATATTATGGTATCATTTATGTACCAAGAGGAAATTATGATTTTTGAAACTTCTTGATAATTTTTTATTTATTGAAGAATTTTAGCCATCCAATCTGAAGTAAACGTTTGTGTATTTACCTTTAATTATATCGTTTCTAATAAGGCATTTATTACAAATTAAAGTGTGATTCATTCTGCTTCTTATAGAATCCTAAAAATATTATAAAAAATAGAAAGACATTTAATGCTAAGCTTTAAACTACTAGTATTATTCAACAACAAATCGTACATTTCCTAACTTACTTGATTGTTTATAAGTTATAAATATCTTATGGTACCATTTACGTGCTTTCAGAAAGTTTATAATTTTTCAGAAATCTGGAATTCGTTTTATTTATTGAAATATTTTTAACATTTAATCTATTTTGTAGTAAATGTTCGAGTATTTGACTTAAATTATATCGTTTCTAATAAGGCATTTATTAAAAACTAAAGAGTGATTCATTCTACTTCTTATAGAATCCTAAAATTATTATAAAAAATAGAAAGACATTTAATGCTAAGTTTTAAACTACTAGCATTATTCAACAACAAATCGTACATTTCCTCACTTACTTGGTTGTTTATATCTTATAAATATCTTATAGTACCATTTATGTTTATTCAGAAAGTTTATAATTTGGGAAAAATCTGGAATTCGTTTTATTTCTTGAAAAAAATTAAACATTCCATCTTTGTTGAAGTATAAGATTGTGACTTTTACGTCATCTATATCTTTTCTACTGAGGCTTTATTACAAACTAACTTTTTTGAGTATAGAATCCTAAAAATTTTATAATAATAGCAGTAATTCCATTGCAAAGTTTAAAGTATCTATGTTATTTAACTACAAATTGTACATTTCCTCACTTACTTCGTTGTTTATATATTGCGGTACTATTTTGTGCTGTCAGAAAGTTTCTAATTTCTGAGAAATCTGGAATTCATTTTATTTATTAAAAAAATGTAAAAATTCAAACTTTGTTGAAGTATAAGTTGTGGTTTTTAGGTTATTTATATCTTTTCTAATAAGGTTATTATTACAGACTAATGTCTGATTAATTCTTGTGAGTATATAACAATAAAAATATTATAATAATAGCAGAATTTCTATTGTTAAGTTTTAAACTGTTTATATTGTTTAACTATAAATCATATATACCTACATTAATCATTTCATCTCTTACTTCGCTGTTTATATCTTTTTGTATCATTTATATGTAGTCAGGAAATTTCAATTTTCTGAGAAATCTGGATTTCGTTTTATTTATTAAAAAAAATTAAACACTTATTAAAACATTTTAAACATTCAATCTCTGTTGAAGCCTAAAGTTGTATTTTTTATGTCATTTATATCTTTTCTACTGAGGCTTTTATTAAAAAACTAATCACTGATAAATTTTCTGAGCAGAGAATCCTTACAATATTATAATAATTGCAGAATGTTTGTTGCTAAGTTTTAAACTATCGATGTGTTTCAACTACAAATCATATATTTCCTCACTTACATCGTTGTTTACATCTTGTGGTACCATTTATGTGCATTCAGAAAGTTTCGAATTTTTGAGAAATGTGGAATTCGTTTTATTTATTGAAAAATTTTAAACATTCAATCTCTGTTGAAGTATAAAATTGTGAATTTTACTTCATTTATATATTTTCTAATGATGCTCTTATTACAAACTAATATCTGATTAATTCTTCTGAGAATAGAAT
>CM063499.1:24152584-24155084 GCA_032207245.1 Pardosa pseudoannulata
ATACAGACCGACTAGTGCTGTCTAGAGAAATTCGAAAGAACGCACCCAACCAATGGCCCACATTAGCGAAGAGTTTTAAAAAGGCATTTAGATGTATTTTTCTATTGAATACCATCCGTAAGGAAGCACATATGCTTTGTTTTCATGGTCGTGCTGCTTGCCATAAGCTTTTGATCACAAAGTCCAACCGCACTGCTCAGTTAATGTGGTGCAACGCACATCAAAATTGGACAGTAGAAAACGGGTTCTTAGGAGTTTTTTTTTTCTCTCTTTGCCTTGGTTTGGTGTCTGACTGGAGAAAGTTTCCTATCAGAATGCATTGTGACAAAAGTCAAGTTCGGCGGAGGTGGATTTGTGTTTTGGGGGTGTTTCTCCTGGTATGGACTAGGACCCTATGTCCCCATTCATGGTAAGCTCAACGCCGATGCCTACTGCACTATTTTGGATGACAATATGCTTCCTACGTTGTGGCAGTTTTACGGGTAGGACCCCTGTTTCTTTCAGGACGACAATGCCAGTTGTCATGTTTCGAGGTTAACCATAGCTTGGTATGCCAATGGAGTTCATCGAATGAACTGATCTGCCCAAAGACTAACCTAAACTCTATCAAATTGGTAGCCATCTTTTAAATTGTCTATTATTTTTATTTTTCAGTTATTAATTATATTTTGTTAATCTGTTAAAATCATAGATTAGTAGGTTGGTCAGATGGCGACATTTACAAACGTTTACAAAAATGATACAAAGACCTATTTTTAATTTTTTGACACACATGGAAAGTATATTACTAAGAAAATATTGATTTGTGCACAGTTCACAAAACAGGCAACTATTTTAAATAGGAATAATAAAATTTGGAAATTTTGAAAGAATTACTCTTTTATAAGAATAAAAAAACCGACCAATAACGTTTACGACAATAACGTATAAAATAAACGTTACGAGGATTTGTATTTTTGCTTTTTGTATGCAAACATTCTATTGATTGTGGAATTAATGATATATAAGTGAAATTGAAAATATCCAGATTTAAATTGAAAGGATTGGAACCTTAGCGAAATTAGAAATATATAAATACTACATTTAATAATAATATATAATTACACATTCACAGTTAAAGTGTTTTATATCAGCAAGTAAAATCTTAATTATTAAACCATCTTTTACACAAAATACAAGGTGGTATTGAACTCATAAAAAAAGAAGGGTAAACAAAAACATAAAATTAACGAATCTAAATAGCTTCTAATGAAGTTTTAAATTAAATAACTGAGTTTAGCTAAACTGCTTTCAAAATATTCGACATTATAAATGCTTTGCAGTGCATGAAATTTTAATTACACAAATTGAAAGAAATGAAAGAATGGTTTGTATTTCAAAAGGCTATTTAGTGCTTTGAGCCAAGTTGTAAGAAAAAATACTCGCATTTGTGTTAAGAAAATACTACTGCTTTATTAGTTGAAATAACGTTTCTACAACTAGAAGAAAATACTTCTTAAACGTAAAATAATGTTTATTTGCTGACTACATGGAAATATATGTTTTGGTTAAAATAAATGGTATTACATATTACTGAGTTTATATTTTTTTAAATAATACTTACTTTTAGTTTTACAATAGAATGATTTCAGTTTTAACCCCTTCCCTGTTTTGTCCGTACGCCTTACGGGCACAGCTTTCGGGCCTTTACTGATTTGCCCGTACGCCGTACGGGCAATCTGATTTCTTCTTCGCTTGCACTGTTTCGGCCATATTTTTTCCAATTTTAGTAACAAATTATTCGTATAGATGGCAATAGTTTTCCAGTAGATGATAGTTTGCAGTTTATTGTATTTTCTACTCTGATTGGTTCAAAAGCGCGTTTTTTTTCGCATGTTTTGTATCAGAAGACGAATCGTTATCTTCAGTATATAGCTTTCTGGTTATATTTTACTAACCGCCTGATAATCTTATTAATGTTAGAGTTGAATAATATATTTTTACTTTTAAATAATGGATAAATCAGAGCGTATGGAGCTAATTTTTTTCGATTCGAACTGTGACTCGGAATCAGAAACTGAATTATCTGTAAATGATAGTAGCGAAAGTTTACTAGATGACATGGATAGTAGCGACTCTGATAGTAGTACAGATGAAATCAGTCAAGCAAGACAATTTTTTGAAATTAATTGTGATAATCCTTTGGATCCGCTTCCTAGATTTGCTTTCACTGGAATTCAAAAAATTAACTTGGATGTCGACGAGACTAAAGGTAAACTTCAGTTCTATGATGCTTTCATGGAAAGAAAAAAAGTTGTAACAAATGCTTAAAAATATTAGAAATGTTAAATTTAATAACATATCTTTACTTAAAAATGTAAAATGAATAAAAATATGCAATAAAAAATGTGACATGTTTTTGACCGAATTCTGAAAAAAAAAATGAAACTATCAAACGGTTAAATTACTTTGCAAATGGCAGAGATATCGTAACTCAAAGTTTGCAGGTTCCGTAAAAATC
>CM063499.1:24175084-24200084 GCA_032207245.1 Pardosa pseudoannulata
TTTTGTATGCCTCTGTCGTAGAACTCTGCCAGCTGTGAAAGGAACCAGACTTTCTGTCCCAGACCACCGTGCATCTGCCTCTGTTTGAATTTGGTTCTAAGCTAAGATCCACTATGATGCCATTGCATTGACTGCTGCTTGGTTTCCGGGGTAAAGGGTGAAATCCAAGTCTCATTGCTCGTGACGATCCTGTCGTGGAAGTCGTCGCCGTCGTCGTGATACCGTAGCAGAAATGTCAGTGCTGCTCCTAAGTGACTTAAATTTTGTGTTCGGGTGTCAGTTTCTGCACATAAACCTGACAGAGCTGACGATAAATTTCAGTTGGCGCAATGCTTTGTGTATTCAAGAACCTTGCAGGCGGCAAGAGAAGGAATAAGAGTTTCCATTTCGGACCACTGTTACCTCGCTACTGGCAGGAATCGGGACTTGTCCAGCTGTCATATGATTAATAAGTCATAGATCTGTTACGCATGCGCAATTGACAATGCTAATTACGTTTACCTTAAAGAGGAAAACATCGGGACACTTACATTCTTTATGAACCTCGTATTAAAGTATTTCATCAGCCGCTATAACTCAGTTGTCAAACACAACTCTCTAGTAACTGATGGGTTGTGGGTTCGAAGACCAAGCCAGCCTAAGATCCGCGAGTTCATTAAAGGTGACTGCGGCTCGTAAAATAGTTTCGTGGTCACAATGTCCTCCAAATTCTCAATAAATACCTCTGAGGGTGGTAGTTCAATTTTTTTTTCCAAAATTAGAATTTACAGGTAATAAAACTTATGTAAATAATGTTCTTCCAATTGGCAATTCCGTCATCGTGATAAGGCAGCAGAAATGTCAGTGCTGCTCCTGAGCGTTGAGTTTTGTGTTCGGATGTCAGTTTCGTTTTAACCTAAACATACCATAACGGGTCAAATGACCCATTTGAACTTTTGCATTGAAAATGCACGTATAATTTTATTGCGTTTGCACGTTTGACTTCATGACTTTTCTAAGTAATAATGTACAGTTATAAAATATTATGTTTTTTTTTTTTTGATTTTGAGATTCTTGTTGTATACCGAATCTACCACAACGGGTCATTTGACCCGTTTGAGATATTTTTAATTAGATCTGATAATGATTTTATAATTAGATATATAATATTATGTATTAAAAATGTAATTAATATGAAATGATAGTAGATATGATATTTTTCTGTTTTATGAGATTTCTTGAGTCATATTTGTAGTCATATTGCACATTTCCAAAGACTGTTGCGTAAAATAGTTCAACGAAATAGCTCAGTATTTCAAGATATCAAATTTTTAGATTGAAAATAGCTTTTTTGTGTAAGAAAGTGGCAAAAAAATTGAAAGTTTCAAAACCTAGTTATATTTTATTTTGATAGCTATAGAATACAGATCAATTTTTTACCCAGAAAAATTAAGCAAACAAATACAGTGCAAGTCTTAGGTAGATATAAATAATATTGGCGAAGAGTTTTCAGTTATTGGATGAATTTTCTGAAAAGAAGATATATTGGTTGCAAATAAATGAGTTTAATTCTACAGATACTGACGTAAAGTAAAAGTGAATGTATGTTACAAAAGAATAAGACTTACTTAAGTCGGAAGAAAGTAAGTAGAAAAAATGAACAAAATGTTAAATGATGGATTTTTGGCCAACAAATGCAAGTAGTGGCACACAAGAGCACCACTTGAAAATGTACAATAAAGTTTATATGTAAAAAATGCGATGAACCATGAATTAAAAAATTTTTATTTTTTGCTTTTTTATAGAAAATTCAACATACAAATTTTGTTTAATTATTTAAATTTAATTTATATTTTTATTTCCTTCCTAACATATATTTATACATTTAAGCATGATAAATATACAAGTGTCATTTGATATTAGAAATAGTATATTATTAAGTCTTGGTATGATAGTGTTTTTAAACCTGAGAAGTTGACGATGAATTTCAATTGGCGCAATGCTTTGTGCATTCAAGATCTCCGAACGATCCTTGCAGATGGCGGGAGAAAGAATTAGAGTTCCATTTCGGACCATTGCTACCAAGCTACTGACACGAATCGGGACCTGTCCAGCTGAAATGTGATTCATACATCATAGATCTGTTATGCATGAGCAATTGACACGGCTTATTACGCTTACTTTAAAGGGTAAAGCATCGGGAGTCTAACTTTCTGGATTCGCCTCGTACATGAAATTGATTTTACACCCAATTATCATTACCATAATAATTTTATATTCACATGTAAATCTCGCAATTAGAAACAATCTTAAACAGCAATGCCATGTTTGACAAGCAATTAATAATACAAATCTGAATAAGATTATTCTCATTTGCAAGTAATTAATGCTATTAAGTAATGACAATTTTCGTTAAACTTTGCAAGAGGAAAAGACTTCCGTAAATTATTGTTATATTCCAAAGTAAGTACGATTGTTTTTGCATTGCGAATACACCCTACAAAATGGTTTATTATGTTGGTACAAATTGTCTGTTTATAAAGACATATTTTCTCAGAAATTGAGTAGTTCTGGCGGTCAAATTAATTGCCTAACAGAGATTAAAACCTGTTTGGAAAATTAATATCTCTAATCTTATTCGAGATCTTCATGCTTTAGGAAACAATTAATGCAGAAAATTCAATAAATATATGTTCGAAACAGTAATTTATAATTCATATATTAACCATCAAAGTAAGAGTTTTTCAGTTCTTGTTTAGTATAAAAGTAATATTATGAATGTTCCTCATTTTAAATATTGATTTAATAAAAGGTAAAAGTAAAAGGTAATGTTGGACAAGTTTAAGAATGACTTGTAACTTTACTGGAAAAGTGGTATTTTCTGATTGCTAAAACCTGCATATCTATCTGTTTTCTACCGATAAAATTTAACCGACTAATACATTTTAGCTTAATATTCTCAAACTGTTTTTCAGTCGAGTTACTACAGTAATGTTTCTAAGATATGTACATACCAATATTCACTTCAAGCAGTAATTTTACTTCACAGCTTTCTTTAAAAATACGGCATTGAAGAACAAATCAGTAAATGTATATTATTGGCTGAAACCAGAAATATTTATTAAGTAAAAGACGAAGTGAAGTGCCAGAATAATTTTTAACTTTTCAGTTACTAAATTAATGGTTAATTTTGAATTAATACTTGCTTTTCTTCAGAGATCTGAATCGAAAACACGGCTGTGGGAAAGAATTTAACATATATATTTTCTCGTGTCACGACCACAAAACTAGTATTTCAAATAAGAGATAATGCTGGAAAAGTTCAAAAATAACTTGCACCTTTACTAGATATGTGGGAATTTTAGATCGCTAAACCCTGCTTATCTGTTAGTTTTCCACCGATAACATTTACCTATGAAATCCATTTTAATTTATAATTCTAAAGCTTTTTTTTCAGTAGAGTTACTACAGTCAAGATTCTAAAATATATTCTAACCAATATTCACTTCAAGCAGTAATTTTACTTCACAGCTTTAGTGAAAAATATGGCATTGTAGAACAAATTAGCAAATAAATTAATGGCTATGACCAGAAATACTTATTTATTAAGTAAAAGACAAAGTAAAATGCCAGAATAATGTTTCACTTTTAAGTTACTAAATTAAAGGTTAATTAATAATTAATTATTGCTTTTCTTCAGAGATCTGAATCGAAAATAAGGCTGTGGGAAAGAATTTAACATATGTATTTACTCCTGTCACGACCACAAAACTAATTTCTTAAATGAAAGGTAATTCTGGAAAAGTTCAAAAATAACTTCTAGTTTTATTGGATATGTGGTAATTTTAGATCACTAAAATCTGCGCATCTGTCAGTTTACCTTCGATAGCATTTAACTAACAAATACGTTTTAGTTTAAGATTCTAAAACTGTTTTTCTGTCGAGTTACTACAGTCAAGATTCTAACATATATTCTAATCAATATTCACTTCAAGCAGGACGTTTACTTCGCAGCGTTACATTCGAGAAAAGTATGGCATTTGAGAACAAATTAGCAAATATAATTATTAGCTACGACTAAATATAATTACTTTTTAGGTAAAAGACAAAGAAAAGTGTTAGAATAGCTTATAACTTTTAACTTACTACAATTAATGAGTAATTAATAAGTAATGTAGGCTTTACTTCAGAGATCTGAGTCGAAAATATGAGTATAGAAAAGAAATTATTATATGTATTTAATGGTGTCAGGACCACATAAACAATCTATTAATTAAAAGACAATGCTGGAATAGTTCGAGAATAACTTGTAACTTTACTGGATAAATGATATTTTCTGATAGCTAAAACCTTCATATCTATCTATTTTCTACCGATAACATTTACCCGACTAATGCATTTCAGTTTAATATTATAAAACTATTTTTCAGTCTAGTTAATACAGTGTAGATTCTACCATACATACTAACCAATATTAACTTAAAGCAGGAATTTTACTTGACAGCTTTCGTGAAAAATATGGCACAGGAGAATAAATTAGAAAATATTATTATTGGCTACAACCAGAAATATTTATTAAGTAAAAGACAAAGTAAAATGCCAGAATAATGTTTCACTTTTAAGTTACTAAATTAAAGGTTAATTAATAATTAATAATTGCTTTTCTTCAGAGATCTGAATCGAAAATACGGCTGTGGGGAACAATTTAACATATGCATTTACTCGTGTCACGACTACAAAACTAATTTTTCAAATAAAAGGTAGTTCTGGAAAAGTTCAAAAATAACTTGTAGCTTTACTGGATATGGGGTAATTTTAGATCGTTAAAACCTGCGTATCTGTTAGTTTTCCGTCGATAACATTTAATTAAGAAATATATTTTAATTTAAGATTCTAAAACTATTTTTCAGTCGAGTTACTACAGTCAATATTCTAACATACATTATAACAAATGTTCACTTCAAGCAGGAATTTTACTTCACAGCTTTCGTGAAAAATTGGCATTAGAGAACAAGTTAGCAAATAAATTAATGGCTACTACTAGAAATACTTATTTATTAAGTAAAAGGCAAAGTAAAGTGCCAGAATAATGTTTCACTTTTAAGTTACTAAATTAAAGGTTAATTAATATTTAATAATTGCTTTTCTTCAGAGATCTGAATCGAAAATACGGCTGTGGGGAACAATTTAACATATGCATTTACTCGTGTCACGATCACAAATCTAATTTTTCAAATAAAAGGTAGTTCTGTAAACGTTAAAAAATAACTTGTAGCTTTACTGGATATGGGGTAATTTTAGATCGTTAAAACCTGCGTATCTGTTAGTTTTCCGTCGATAACATTTAATTAAGAAATATATTTTAATTTAAGATTCTAAAACTATTTTTCAGTCGAGTTGCTACAGTCAATATTCTAACATACATTATAACAAATGTTCACTTCAAGCAGGAATTTTACTTCACAGATTTTGAGAAAAATATGGGATTGGAGAACAAATTAGCAAATAAATTAATGGCTACGACCAGAAATACTTATTTATTAAGTAAAAGACAAATGTAAAATGCTAGAATAATGTTTCACTTTTAAGTTACTAAATTAAAGGTTAATTAATAATTAATTATTGCTTTTCTTCACAGATCTGAATCGAAAGTAAGGCTCTGGAAAAGAATTTAACATATGTATTTACTCGTGTCACGACCACAAAACTCGTTTTTTAAATAAAAGGCAACGCTCTAAAAGTTCAAGAATAACTTGTAGCTTTACTGGATATGTGGTAATTTTAGATGACTAAAATCTGCGCATCTGTCAGTTTACCTTCGATAGCATTTAACTAACAAATACGTTTTAGTTTAAGATTCTAAAACTGTTTTTCTGTCGAGTTACTACAGTCAAGATTCTAACATATATTATAATCAATATTCTCTTCAAGCAGGATGTTTACTGGAGAACAAATTAGCAAATATAATTATTAGCTACTACTAAATATAATTACTTTTTAGGTAAAATACAAAGAAAAGTGTCAGAATAGCTTATAACTTTTAAGTTACTACAATTAATGAGTAATTAATAAGTAATGTATGCTTTATTTCAGAGATCTGAGTCGAAAATATGAGTATAGAAAAGAAATTATTATATGTATTTACTGGTGTCAGGACCACATAATCAATCTATTAATTAAAAGACAATGCTGGAATGGTTATAGAATGACTTGTAAATTTACTTTATAAATGATATTTTCTAATAGCTAAAACCTACTTATCTATCCATTTTCTGCCGATAACATTTACCCGACTAATACATTCTAGCTTAATATTATAAAACTATTTTTCAGTCGAGTTAATACAGTGTAGGTTCAACCATACATACTAACCAATATTAACTTAAAGCAGGAATTTTACTTGACAGCTTTCGTGAAAAATATGTGATAGGAGAATAAATTGAAAAATATTATTACTGGCTACGACCAGAAATACTTATTTATTAAGTAAAAAACAAATAAAAGTGCCCGAATAATTTTTAACTTTTAAGTTACTAGAATTAACGGTTATTTAATAATTAATACTTTCTTTTCTTCAGAGATCTGAGTCCGAAATACGGCTGTGGGTAACAAATTATAATATATATTTACTCTTGTCACGACCACAAAATTATTTTTAAATAAAAGGGAATGTTAGAAAAGTTCAAAAATAACTTGAAACCTGCGTAGCTGTCAGTTTTCCGTTGATAGCAATTAAATAACAAATACATTTTAAGATTCTAAAACTATTTTTCAGTCGAGTTACTACAGTCAAGATTCTAACATATATTCTAAACAATATTCACTTCAGTCAGAAATTTTAATTCACAGATTTCTAGAAATATACTGCATTGGAGAACAAATTAGCAAACATAATTATTAGCTACTACTAAATATATTTACTTATGAGGTAAAAGACAAAGAAAAGTGTCAGAATAGCTTTTAACATTTAAATTACTACAATTATTGCTTAAGTAATAACTAATGTATAATTTTCTTCAGATATCTGATGCTTAAATACGTCTATGTGGGAGAAATTATCATATGTAGGACCACATAATAAATTTAAAGTTAAGAATAACTTGTAGCTTTACTGGATAAGTGTTATTTTTAGATCGCTAATACCTACGTATCTTCCTGTTTTCAGGTGATAACATTTTACTTACAAAAACATTACAATTTAATATTCTAAATCTACTTGTCATTCGAATTAATACGGTGAAGATTCTATTATACATACTAACCAATATTCACTTAAAGAAGGAATTTTACTTGACAGCTTTCGTGAAAAATATGACATAGGAGAATAAATTAGAAAATATAATTATTGGCTAAATCTAGAAATAGTTATTTATTCAGTAAAAGACACTTAAAAGTGTCAGATTAATTTTTAAGTTACTATAATTTAAGCGTAAGTAATAATTAATATATGTTTTTATTCAGAGATCTGAAACAAAAATATGGGTATGGTGGAGTATATATCATACGCATTTACTAGTGTTAGGACAACATAAAAAATATTAAGTAAATGCAATGCTGGAAATGTTCAAGAATGAATTGAAATTTTATTGTAAAAGTGCTATTTTCAGTTCGCGAAAATTTGCATATCTATCTGTTTTCTACCGATAGATTTACCCGACTAATACATTTTAATTTAATACGATAAAAATATTTTTCATTCGAGTTAATACAGTGAAGATTCTAACATATATACTAACCAATATTCACTTGAAGGAGTAACTGTACTTGACGGCCTTCGTGAAAAATACGGCATAGGAGAACAAATTAATACCAGAAATACTTATTTATTAAGAAAAAGACAAAGAAAAGTGTCAGAATAACTTGTATATAAGTTACTACAATTAAATTTCTATATAGAGAGACCAGTATTTACTTACAGCATATCCTTTTCTTCAGAGATCTAAGTCGGAAATACGACTGTACAGAAGAAAGTATCACATATATTTACTCGTGTCACGGCCACAATACTAATTTTTTGAAATAAAAGACAATGCTGGAAAAGTTGAAATATAACTTGTAGCTTTACTGGATAAGTGGTATTTTTAGATATTTAACACCTACGTATCTTCCAGATTTCAGTCGATAATATTTTACTCACAAATGCATTATAATTTAATATTCTAAAACTATTTTTCAGTCAAGTTAACATAGTGAAGATTCTATCATATATACTAACAAATATTCACTTAAAGAAGGAATTTTACTTGACCGCTTTCTTGAGAAATATGGCAGAAGAGAACAAATTACTTCCAGAAATACTTTATTATTAAGTAAAATACAAAGAAAAGTGCCAAAATAACTTGTGACTTTAAAGTTACTACAATTTTTATATATAGAGAAATAGCAATATTCAATTAGAGCATACGCTTTTCTTCAGAGATCTGAGTCGGAAATACGGCTGTAGGGAAGAAAGTTTCGTATTTATTTACTCGTGTCACAACTACAATACTATTTTTTTGAAATAAAAGACAATGCTGAAAATAATCAGGAATAACTTGTGTCTTTACTGGATAAGTGGTATTTTTAGATAGTTAATACCTACATATCTTCGAGTTTTAAACCGATAACATTTTACCGACAAGTACATTATAATTTAATATTTTAAAACTATTTTTTCAGTAGAGTTAATAGTGTGGAAATTTTATCATATATACTAACTAATATTCACTTCAAGCAGGAATTTTACTTGAAAGCTTTCGTGAAAAATATGACATAGAAGAATAGATTAGAAAATATAATTATTGGCTACAACCAGAAATACTTATTTATTAAGTAAAAACAAAGAAAAGTGTCAGAATAACTTTTAACTTTTAAGTTACTCTAATTAGTGCGTAATTAATAATTAATATATACTTTTCTTAAGAGATCTGAGTCGAAAATACGGCTGTGGGGAAGATTTTATTATATGTATTTACACATGTCTCAACCAAGAAAATAATTTATTAAAGAAAAGTCAATTATAGAAAAGTTCATGAATAACTTGAAAATTTACTCGATAAGTTGTATTTTTAGATCGCTAAAATCTGTTTATCTATCGGTATTACACCGACAATAATTATAGAACAGAAACATTTTAACTTGTTCTTTTTTCTGATTCCACTTGGTCAAACCATGCACGTTTGAGCTATATGCTACTAGTATGAAGTTATAGAGATTCGTCTTTCGTTTTAACCCATATTGGACTGCTGTCCTATAAATAGGACAGCAAATAAAATTCCATTTAATAATAAAGTTATAAATATTTTCTGAGTGGATTTTGTTTTAATACCTTTACAATAGACACACTTTTTCATAGTAAGAAATAAAACTGAGAAATCAAGTTATATTGTATTGTAAAATTTATTTTCAGCAACCTCTTAAAAATTGTCATTTTTTAATCTTTAATTTTATATTTATTATTATTATTTCTTAAACATTGTGGAGGTTACTTTTAGTTTAAAAACAGAGCTACTAATGTAGCTGAAAGTTTTGTTGAAATATATATTTTACATGTGTATTTTGTAAGTATAGAAAAGGTGCCCTAAAAATAAGACAACGGTCCAATCCCGATTATTTTTCTATGAATTCGATATTGCATTGATAGCGCACATTCTTTTCTTATTTTTCAATGAAAACCAGTTCAAACATCTGGTCACACACCTGGACACAACAAGGGGTAAATAGATGTCTATTCTATTCAGAAAACTGGAGATTTTTGCAAGATAAACTTACTCTCTTACTGTCAGTTCAATAACTGCAAGAGAAAACCTACAACAGTATGCTTAAAATGTAATGTTTTGACTGTTTCCCCAAATTTCCCCTATGAATCAGCCTAATGCAATGTAAGTGATATTTGTTAAGTTTTTGTAGTGTAATGGACTGTTGTCCTATTTATAGGACAGCCAATTACATAAAAATTTAAAAATATTTTTTCAAAATTTTGGTTTTATATGCTTAGTTACATCATATTAATGATATGGATTAAGTTTTAATAACTTACAAAAATATTTAGTTGGTGTGGTACAATATGGGTTAACGAACCCCAATAGGATGAAACCCGACTTTTGCCCAAGTGGATTCTAGTAACTTAGAAGCAGGGACCAAACAGTAGACCCATAGGCTTGGCCTCCCTCCACAGAGGTATTGATCGAGAACTTGAAGGACACTGTGCCCATGAATCTATTTTACGTGCCATAGTCACGTTTAACGAGTTCGGACTCTGAACGCGCAACCCTGCAGTTAAGAGAGCGTTGCTTTTGTCGATTGAGCTATCGTGGATCATTGAATAAGTGCTACTTATAGAAAGCAAATATATGTTCATTTGTCAATAATCTGCAGATAACAATTACCCAACATAGGCATTTTCAATTAGTATTATAAAGCTATTTATTAATGAAATTAATACAATGAAGTTACCAATACAACCTGCCTAAGATCAGCCGTGTTCGTTAAAGATCACTGGAGCACGTAAAATATGTTCGTGGTCACAATGTCCTCCAAGTACTTAATTAATACCTTTGGGGTTGGCAGGCCAAGTCTATTGGATTTTTTTCCTTGGTCCTTGCTTCAAAATTAAGAGGATCCACTTGAGCATAAGTCGTACATTTCCCCTTGTGGTGCTCTTCATCAATGAAAGGCGCACTCCATTGCCTTAAAACTTGTAGCCTCGTCCTCCTCCTATTACTAATAATACGAGTAGTAGCAGTAGTAGTAGTAGCTCAATCGTTCTTGTGTGACCAAATGTCAACAACAACAACCAATACAGACCAATATTCACCATGTAAATACTTCACTCGGAAAAATTTGGCAGATAAAACTAATCGACACGACAAAAAAATACCTATTTATTAAGACAATAATGCTAAAAGAAGGGTAGAATAATTTTTAACAGCACTGAATAAGTAATGATATATTTAAAATTAGTTAGAAGCAGTCTTCCTTTCATAACTTTCGGAGACAATGGGTTTGGTTGACATAAAAACAATGAAGGTGAAAAATCGACGAATGTGTTCTCCTCGTTAATGCGATACATATGTTAACACAACAATTATGAATTAATTAACTGTAACTGACATACGGTCGTGGAATGCGCTTATTTTCAAATGTTAACATTTGGCTTAGGATTTGTTCCAATAGACGAATTAAGCGTGTCCATATATATCCTGCAATTTGTACTAAGAATTAGAAGGTTCAATTTTGGACTCTGTTTCATACTAAACGTCTGATTATAAATAGTTATGTTTAGTACAATATTATACCTAATATCTCAATCAAAGTATTATTTTTATTAGTAATTTAAAATGGAAAATTTTTGTATACAATTTAAATTTTACATAAATTACTAGTTTTGAAATTATTGTAATATTTAACTCTCTACATATGGGGAAGTATCAATCTAACCTGAGGTTTGTTATAAATTAAATATACCTTATTCTGTTATGAATGATACATTATGGTATCGGCAGTATCTTACTTTGAGTCTAATGAGGAATTTTCACGTTTTCTAATTTTGATTTTAAACGATAGAAGACAAAAAAGTAAGCAGGACAGTAGCTATTTTTCTTTCATTTGGGGGCCTAATGAGTGATTTCTAATGGGTTTTATAGCGGACTCTTTAACGTCTCTCAAAAACGCTACTTTATCTCCGCCGAGTTTGTGACGTCATCGTTCATGTAAACACCGAGCTCCTATGCTGTTTACATGTTAAAAGGCGACTTTTAAATTTGTTTTTTGTGTAAAGTATCGCATATAATAGCATTTTTTTGTTATGTCTGGCATTAAAAAATCATACTCTAAATATTGTATTGTGCCACTCTGTAAAAATACAACAACTAATTGCAATGAGAAGATATTTTTCAGCGTCCCAAAAGACCCACATACACGTAAAATCTGGACAACTGAGATGAAAAGGGATGAGAAATTAAACCTCAAATTATCATATAAATCATCTCTATGGGTTTGTGAAGACCATTTTTCGGTAAATAAATGCTTGCATTTGTTTAAATATTACTATTTTAGAACAATTAAAGTATATAAAATACATCTATACCTTTAAAAGGATTGTTGATTAACCACTGCTATTTAACTTTTAAAACTGCTAATTTTCGAGTATTATCACAGAGTTCAAGTACAATAAATATTTTATAAAGCATTTAAATATCGAAAAACATATAAATATCTAAAGCATATAATTATTTAATAAATAACTCGGGGGAGGGGAAAGTTATGTATTTTCAAGGTATTATAAATATTTTCTTCAGAGATGCATACTTTCTTATGTATCAAATGTAACAGTGATATTTTTCGATTAAATTGGTGACTAATTTGAAAAAAAAAGTATAATATTTTTAAAATACTTAATAATTATATTACTTTAAAAATTAAATTTAATTTGAGAAATTTTATACATTTTTTAATTTGACATTAATATTAAAGGCAATAAAATTGTATTGCTATTTAAAAATGTATAAATAATTAAGTAAAGCCATTTAAAGATTTTAAATTTCTTTTCATCATATTTAAAATATCTAAGAATTGATTTTGTTTTGGTTTGGTTTTGGAATGCTACGGTCTACTTTTTGCAACACGAAGGCTAATGAGATCGGTCTCACAAAAAATACCTCCTCTAATTTTTATTTTAATATTACATCCGTCTCTATTTATAAAAAACGATGCAACTACAAATGTGTATGTATATGATATATGTATATTTATTTGACTTGTTTGTGTTTACAAACAAAAGAGCTGTGTTTAGCATGAATAAAGTATTAATACATGTTAAGTAAAATTGGAAAAAAAATATAAATGATTTTACACACCTTTGGGTTTTAATTCTTCGTATTTCTGCTCCCATAAAATCCGGGTTTTTTGCCAAGAAAGAAAACATTGACATGCTGTCAATTTTCGGGAGGTTGTCTGATTGGTAAATCCAGGTAGAAGAGACATTTATGACAAATTGAGATAACTAAGCTATCTAGATCGATAAAATAAACCTTCAGGTTTAAATAAAAATAAATTTTGATAGCTAGAAAATTTCAGGAACTTGCAAAAACAAAATCGGAAAATAGTGCGCGCTTAAAAGCAATACAAAAATATTGGTCTGCATGAACGATGACATCACAACCAATCACGGAGCTTTTTGATGTCACGTGATTTTCGCTTAACTTTGAAATTAATTTTTTAAATGATGGACCCAGTTTTTTACATTTTTGAGAACATTTTTGGAATCTAGTTTGGAAGTTGTTCGAATCCCCCACATGTGCAAATTCCTCATTAAAAAAAAACTAGCATATAGCCAGTCATATGACGGGATCAATAAAATTTTTAATTTTCTAGAATTGTAAAGTACCCTAAAAGGAAGGTAAAAATATGGTTTGTCTTATGGCTCAGACCATATGACATGTCTTTATGGTATGTCTTATGGCACCTTGCAACAAAAAATAAGCGATAATTAATTAAAACAATAACACAATAATTATATTTGATTAACTTTATGGCAGACGTTCGAGAAATGCGATTATTTTCAAATGTTTAACGTTTGACATTCGATTAGTACCAATAGATGAATTAATCGTGTCCATATATGTGGTGCAATTTGTACTAAGAATTAGGGTCGGTCTCAACAATCTCGTTTAACGACTAACCGGGATTAATCTCTGTTGTAAACGGAGAATTGCTTCCTACCATTGGTTAGTGCTATGGGTTAATTGTGGTTAGTGGTTAAACGACCTTGGTGAGACAGACTCTTGGGAGGTTTATTTTGGACTCTGTTTCATACTAAACGCCTGATTATGACTAGTTATGTTTATTACAATATTGTACCTAATATCTCAATCAAACTATTATTTTTATTAGTAATTCCAAGTTGAAGAAGTTTGTATACTATTTGAGTGTAACATAAATTACTAGATTTAAAATTAGTATCATATTTAACTTACTACAAGTGGGGTATCTAAACTGAGGTTTGTTAGAAATTACAATTCACTTATTCTACTATGGTTGGTTGGTTGGTAGCACTACGGTCTACTTTTTTGCCACTAGAGGGCTAATGAGACCGGGACCTTCTGCTTAAAGCCAATTCCGAACGGCTACGAACATCCATACCACGGGGGGACTCGAACCCACGAACTCCGATTCCGAAGATCAGTGCTCTAATCATTCGGATAACGCTCTATTATGAATGACACATTATGGTATCTGCAGTCTCTTGCTTTGCCTCTATTTAAAAAACTAGCATATAGCCCGTCATATGACTTAATCAGTAACATTTTTAATTTTCCAGAATTGTAAAGTACCCTACGAGGAAGGTAAAAAAATGGTTTGTTTTTTCGCTGAGAATTATCTGGTACACGCTTAATAATTTGTTTATCTTCCTACTCATCTAAAGAATCCCGATACTGCAGTTTAGAATAACGTTGAACTAATTTTGTAAAAACCGTGTGTTTATGTATATTACAAACACACAAACGAAAAAAAACTTCTTAATTTTCAAAGATATATAACTCAAACACTAGAGATTTATTAGTCCATGAAATAGACTTCTAGACTTTTGTGAAAATAATTTGTTGTTAATACGGGTGATAAAATATTCGTTGCAATAAAACATAATCGATGATTAAATTTAAAATTATCACATATGTACCTAATCTATTATTTAAGATAAATATAAAAGGAAATTATTGACGTTATATCTAAGTTCAGTGATAAAACTCATGAAAATAATGCAGTCGAAAATTTAAATAATTTAAAATACGAAATGTTAAAATGAGGTGATTAAAGGAATGACGTCATAATGCTAGAAAAAATGTTGTTTCTACCTATTTATTATGTGATAAATGGATAAATTTAATCGACTGCTCTTAAAATGGGGCTTGATATAACGGCATTAAACACTCAATGGGAGAAGAGATGAATTACGAAAGTTTTAATGACGACAGTATTTTTCATTGGGATATCAAGAATATTTATACCAATTTACTTTAGAATAGGATCGATAGTTTAGGAGAAGATGAACTTAACTCGTTTTGAATTTTCCTAACCCTAACTCATCAAAAATCCATTATAGATGCATCTATCCTTTCCAGGTCCAACCGCTACATAAATTTGAGGACAGACGGACAGATAAATGAGGCTATTATTATACACAGGATTACGCTTAAGTTACTAAGTAGTACACTTCTCAATATTTTTCTGAGTACAAGGCCATAAAAAATACGCTGACTTTATTGAACTGGAAATATTTGCATTATTGATTCTATTTAGCCCACCAGATGGCGCATAATTCAACAATAAAGCTATTTAATTTTCTCGGTGATATTTCACCAAGTCGTTAACTAACTGGAATAATCCTAAACGCCATGCTGCACATTAAGTTTGAAGAATAGGGTCTTTTATTGCAGACAAAATGCCGTCTAGAGAACATTCTTGGATCTAATTATGCAATTCGTTTCTAGATCTTAAATTTATTCCTAGATATACTATGAAACGTGGTATCTGTAATATAATATTATCAACTGTCATTTTTGTATATTAAAGTATTACAAAGTGTTTAAAAACAGTATATACATTTCGATCGCATCTATTTATTATTCCATTTGCTTTATTTTTATGTTTTCATAATTTATTAAAACTAACATGATTAAGACACAAAAATTAAAGAAATATTTTAGTTCTTTACTTTTTATATTGATACAAGGTACCATACACCTTAAGAGTTCTAACAGAAATGGACCCAAACAAAACATGATGGAATGGGTAGGGCGATGCTATTTGGAACTGGTGTTCATGGGGTTTGAATCATGACAACACGAAATAGGCTGCATCGCGAAACGACCGCAATTCACAACTTGCAAGTCACCGTAATCGTATTTGATGCTCAGTAATACAATAACTGGACTATAGAAATAAAAATGTCGTCTATAGACCTGTATAGCGTTGCGATCAACGCTCACAAAATGCGATTTGTTTCACATTTCATCACCGTAAAGATGTCAATTTAATTTTCGAGATGTAAGAGTGTTTTCATTTATCGTTTTATTGTTAAGTAAAATACTGATTTATTTAAATTTAACCTAGTATCATTTCTTCGCTGTAAAGATGCCAGTTTAATTTTTGAGATGGAAGATTATTTTCTTTATCGTTTTATTGTTGCGTAAAATATAAATTTATTTAAATTTAACCTAGTGTCATTTCCTCAACTTAAAGATGTGAATTTAACTTTTGGGATGGAAGATTACTTTGTTTTATCTTTTTTATTGTTACGTAAAATACTGTTTTATTTAAATTTAACCTAGTGTTATTTCGTCAACGTAAATATGTCAATTTAACTTTCAATATGTACGCTTGTATTCTTTTATCGTTATATTGTTACGTAAAATACTGATTTATCCCTTCCCTGTTTTGCTCGTACGCCGTACGGGCACAGCTTTCGGGCTTTTACTGATTTGCCCGTACGGCATACGGACAATCTGATTTCTATTTCGCTAGCACTGTTTCGGCCGTATTTTTTCCAATTTTAGTAACAAATTATTCGTATAGATGGCCAATAAATGATAATTTGCAGTTTATTGTATTTTCTACTCTGATTGGTTCAAAATCGCTGGTTCTTTTGCAAATTTTTTTTACAGAAGACGAATTGTTATCTTTAAGTGTATAGCTTTCTGGTTATATTTTACTAACCACCTGATAATTTTATTGATGTAAGAGATGAATAATATATTTTTACTTTTAAATAATGGATAATTCAGAGCGTATGGAACTAATTTATTGTGATTCGATCTCGACTTGGAATCAGAAACTGAATTACTTGAGAATGATAGTAGCAAAAGTTTACTAGATGACCTGGATAGTAGTGACTCTGATAGTAGTACAGATGGAATCATCCAAGCAAGACAATGTTTTGAAATTAATTGTGATTATCTTTCGAATCCGCCTCCTAGATTTGCTTTCACTGGAATTCGAAAAATTAACTTCGATATCGATGAGACTAAAGGTAAACTTCAGTTCTGTATTGCTTTCATAGAAAGAAAAAAAGTTGTAATAAATGCTTTAAAATATTAGAAATATTAATTTTAATATCTTATGTTAACTTAAAAATGTAAAATAAACAAAAAAATGCAATAAAAATATGACATTTTTTTGACCGAATTCTGGAAAAAAATTAAATTGTCAAAGGGTTAAATTTAACCTAGTGCCATTTTGTCACCTTAAATATGTCAATTTAACTTTCGAGATGGACGCTTGTATTCTTTTATCTTTTTATTGTTACCTAAAATACTGATTTATTTAAATTTTACCTAGTGCCATTTCGTCCCCGTAAATATGTCAATTTAACTTTCGAGATGTAAGAGTGTTTTCTTTTATCGTTTTAATATTACGTAAAATACTGATTTATTTAAATTTAAACTAGTGTAATTTCATCACCGTAAAGATGCCAATTTTAATTTTGAGATGGACGATTGCTTTCTTTTATCGTATTATTGTTACGTAAAATACTGTTTTATTTAAATTTAACCTAGTGTCATTTTTCACCGTAAAGATGCCAATTTTAATTTTGAGATGGACGATTGCTTTCTTTTATCGTATTATTGTTACGTAAAATACTGTTTTATTTAAATTTAACCTAGTGTCATTTCATCAACAAAATGATGCCAATTAACTTTCGAGGTGAACGATTGTCTTCTTTCATCTTTTTTATTGTTACGTAAAATACTGATTTATTTAAATTTAACCTAGTGTTATTTGTCACCGTAAAGATATCAATTTAACTTTCGAGATGTAAAAGTGTTTTCTTTTATCGTGTTTATGTTAAGTAAAATACTGTTTTATTTACATTTAACCTAATGACATTTCATCAACGTAAAGATGTCAATTTAACTTTTAAGGTGGAAGATTATTTTTTTTATCGTTTTATTGTTACGTAAAATACTGTTCTATTTGAATTCAACCTAGTGTCATTTCGTCACTGTAAATATGTCAATTTAACTTTCGAGATAGACGCTTGTATTTTTTTATCATTTTATTGTTACGTAAAATACTGATTTATTTAAATTTAACCTAGTGTCATTTCTTCACCTCAAAGATGTTAATTTAACTTTTGAAATGTAAGATTGTTTTTTTATCGTTTTATTGTTAAGTAAAATACTGATTTATTTAAATTTAACCTAGTGTAATTTGTCACCGTAAAGATGTCAATTTAACTTTTGAGATGCAGGATTGTTTTCTTTTATAGAGTTATTGTTACGTAAAATTCTGGTTTATTTAAATTTAACCTGTCATTTCATCACCATAAAGATGTCAACTTAACTTTCGAGATGTAAGATTGTTTTCTTTCATAGTTTTATTGTTAAGTAAAATACTGGTTTATTTAAATTTAACCTAATGCCATTTTATCATCATAAAATTATCAATTTAACATTCGAGATAGAATAATGTTTTCTTTTACTATTGTATTATTACGTAAAATATTGTTTTATTTACATTTAACCTAGTGTCATTTCATCAACTTAAAGTTGCCAATTTAATTTTTGTGATGGAATGTTAAACTTTTGAGATGGAATGTTATTCACAAATTCAATTTTTTGTTCTGGGTACCAGAGTTCGCTGGTTCGAATCCCGGTGTTATCATGGATGTTCTTAGCCTTTCGGAATCGGCTTTAAGTAGTAGGTCTCGGTCCAATTAACCCTCGCATAGCAAAACAGTTGACCGTAGCTGTCCAAACCAAACCAAATCAATCAATACTGAAGGCATTTCGTTTTGTTAGTAAGTTACTGCCAGGCGGAGACTTTACAGAATTTTGCTGATGGCATGGATGTTGATAGAAGTGAAAAATCGACTTTAAGCAATAGGCCCTGTTTTCATTAACCTTTATATTATAAAAAGAGCAGACCATAGCACTCCAAACCATATCAAAATATATTTACGGTCCTATTTTAAATTTCAATATTTGTTACTCCTATTTACCAACATTAGAGATGTAGCTATTCAGTTTTATATACTTTTCTTTATTTTTATATTTTTTATTACAGATCAGTGTGTATTCCCCTAAGATGTTTTCAATTTAGTGAATTACTGTTGAATTTCCAATAAGCAGCTTTTCTAACAAACTAACTCTAATGACAGGTTTTCAGACTTATTAAAGTAGAAGATATTAGGAAGCATTTTAGGATATTAAAATAAACATCCGTTCTTTAGGACATCAACATAAAATTTGTATATTAGAGTATTAAATAAAGTGTGTATATTAGAGTATCACACAGTTGAGAATTAGAAAAGGGTATTAGATGTAATAAACTGAGTCAAATAATTCGGCTCTTCAAACTAAATCAAATTCTAATTACTCGTAAGATTTAATACAGTGGTGGACCTGAAAACTCTTAGTACATTACGAACATAGAGTTATTAAATTGGGTATGTTTTTTTAATAACACAGCTGGCAATACAGACAATAAATGCCTTTATGCCACGAGTGTGACAAGAAAATACTGATTTTCATTAGTAAATTTAATAGATTTTAAACTGACATTCGAGATTAACGTACCAGAAGAATGTATAGAATAATTTCTAAAGAGAAATAAACAGTTTGAAAATATAACAATCACTATTTATACCAAAAAATATTCATTTCTTCAAATTAAATTCACATAAAGTTCTGTTTCATTAGATTCTCTATTAGGTACTATTTAGTTCTGTTGGACTAGATTTTTTTAAATACATTTTGTTTAACTAGGTTCTGTATTACATACTGTTTACTTACATTTTTGTCGTAAATTAAAATATATTATAGTGTCTCATCCAACTATATATAATATGCAATTTTATTTAAAGAAAATACAGATTTTCATTAGTAAATTTAATAGATTTTTAAGTAACATTCGCAATTAACGTACCAGAAGAATAAATAAAATAATTTCTAAAGGGAAATAAACAGTTCGAAAATATAACAAAGCCTATTATTACAACAAAATATTTATTTCTGTCAAATAAATTTACATAAGATTCTGTTTAATTAGATCCTCTATTAGGTACTATTTTGTTCTATTTGACTAGATTTTTCTTAAATATATTCTGTTTAACTAGGTTCTGTATTACATACTGTTTAGTTATATTTTTATCGAAAATTAATATACAGTGTCTCATCTAACAGTATATAATATTTAATTTTATTTAAAGAAAATACATATTTTCATTAGTAAATTTAATATATTTTAAACTGACATTCGAGATTAACGTACCAGAAGAATATGTAGAATATTTTCTAAAGTGAAATAAATAATTTGAAAGTATAACACAGACTACTTATGCAAAAAATTATCATTTATGTCAAATTAAATTCATATATGTTTCTGTTTCATTAGATTCTCTATTAGATACTATTTTGTTTTGTTTGGCTAGATTTTTCTTAAATAAATTCTGTTTAACTAGGTTCTGTATTACATACTATTAAGTTAAATTTTTATCGTAAATTGAAATATATTATAGTGTCTCATCCAACAGTATTTAACATTTAATTTTATCTAAAGAAAATACAGATTCTCATTAGTAAATTTAATAGATTTTTACCTGACATTCGACATTAACGTACCAGGAGAATATATAGAATAATTTCTAAAGTAAAATAAACAGTTTGAAAATATAACAAAGACAATTTATACTAAAAACATTCATTTTTATCAAATTAAATTCACATAAGTTTCTGTTTAATTTGATTCTCTGTTTGATACTATTTAATTCTGTTTGTCTAGATTTTTCTTATTGATACCAAAAATAATCATTTTTCTCAAATAAAATTCTGTTAAGATTCTGATTAATGAGATTATCTATTAGATACTGTTTAGTTCTTTTTGACTAGATTTTTATTAAATAAATTTTGTTTAACTAGATTCTGTATTATATTCTGTTAAATTAAATTTTTCTCCCAAATTAAAAAATATTATGTTGCCCAAGTTAAAAAATATTTTGTTATAAATAACAAAGAATACTTATACCAAAATTATTCATTTCTGTCAAATTAAATTCACATAAGGTTCTGTTTCATTAGATTCTCTATAAGGCACTATTTAGTTCTGTTTGACTAGATTTTTCTTAAATAAATTCTGTTTAACTAGGTTCTGTGTTACATACTGTTTAGTTTAATTTTTTCTCAAATTAAAATATAGTATGGTGTCTCATAAAACAGTATATAATATTTCATTTTATTTAAAGAAAATATAGATTTTTATTACTTAATTTAATAGATTTTAAACTGACATTCGGGATTAACGTACAAGAAGAATATATAGCATAGTTTCTAAAGTGAAATAAACAATTTGAAAATATAACAAAGACTATTTATACCAAAAAATATTCATTTCTGTCAAATTAAATTCACATAAGTTTCTGTTTAATCAGATTCTCTGTTAGATAATATTTAGTTCTGTTTGACTAGATTTTTCTTAAATAATTTTTTTAACTAGGTTCTGTATTACATACTGTTTAGTTATATTTTTATCGTAAATTAATATATAGTGTCTCATCTAACAGTATATAATATTTAATTTTATTTAAAATAAATACAAATTTTCATTAGTAAATTTAGTAGATTTTTAACTGACATTCGAGATTAACGTACCAGAAGAATAAATAGAATAGTTTCTAAAGTCAAATAAACAGCTTGAAATTATAACAAAAACTATTTATATCAAAAATATTGATTTCAGTCAAATTAAATTCAAATAAGGTTCTGTTTCATCAGATTCTCTATTAGGTACTATTTAGTTCTGTTTGATTAGATTTTTCTTAATTAAATTCTGTTTAACTAGGTTTTGTATTATATACGGTTTAGTAATATTTTTATCGTTAATTAAAATATATTCTAGTGTCTCATCTTGCAGTATATAATATTTAATTTTATTTGAAGAAAATACAGATTTTAATTAGTAAATTTAACATATTTTTAACTGACATTCGAGATAAACGTACCAGAAGAATATATAGAATATTTTCTAAAGCGATATAAACAGTTTGAAAATATAACAAAGACTATTTATATTAAAAAATATTCATTTCTTTCAAATTAAATTCACATAAGATTCTGTTTAATTAGATTTTCTATAAGATACTATTTAGTTCTGTTTGACTAGATTTTTCTTAAATAAATTTTGTTTAACTAGGTTCTGTATTACATACTGTTTAGTTATATTTTATTTCGTAAATAAAAAAAAATATTATGGAGTCTCATCTAACAGTATATACAATTCATTTTTATTTAAAAAAAATAGATTTTCACTAGTAAAATTAACAGATTTTAAACTGGCATTTGAGTTTAACCTACTATTACAAAAAAATATAGAGTAGTTTAGGACTGAAAAAAAAACAGATCAAAACCCCACAGTGAATATTGTTTTCTATAAAACATAGGGTCTGGTGGGGTAAAATGGGTACTTTTTATAATTTACTTAAAAGACACATAAATTTTAACAATTATATTTTTGCTTTGTAATATATTTTTAGACATTTATTCGCAAGATTTAATTTCTTTAAAAAGTTTTATATTTTGCAACTGTCAACATAGGTTGCCTTCTTTCCAAGTCAGGAATACATTCTTTTTTACTAAGGCCTTAAAAACTTACAAAAAAGTAATATTTTATTTCTTTCATCGTCAATAATTTTCAATAATCAACTGCAAGCTTTTCTGATCAAGAGTTTTTTAGGAACATGCAAGAAATATTTTTAATATTTTATGTTTAAGGATTATGTTCGTATGATGGGAGAAAATAGGTATTCGTTAAGTTTAACAATTTATTATAAAATTTAAATTTTTTTAGATATAATGATTTAAAGTCCTTCAGTTTTAGTGTAAATAGTATTACATAGTATTTTTTTTTTGCATTTATTTGCTGTGGTATAGTGTGAATTAATACAATAATACTAAAATTCATCTTGTAATCCTAAAAAAACATGCGTTTACATGGCTGTTTTGCACATCTGCGACTGGAAAAGTTTCTTCCACCTTTCACTGTAACCAAAAATCTAACTTTATATGAAACTTAGACCAAGGGGAAGAACATGGTGCATTATATGTCTACACTAATCCAGGGGGATGCATGATACAATGTTTGAATCTTAACCCTCCGAGTGGTACACACCGAGGAAAAAAAGTCTCCAAAAAATAAGCTAAAGTTTCATTGTGTCAGTGACC
Source organism: Pardosa pseudoannulata (assembly GCA_032207245.1). NCBI lineage: Eukaryota > Metazoa > Arthropoda > Arachnida > Araneae > Lycosidae > Pardosa > Pardosa pseudoannulata. Next base: position 24,198,259 of record CM063499.1, read on the forward strand.
AAAGTGTTCTATGATTTTTTACTTCCCCCTTTGTCGACTAGATTGGAATACGGGAAACCCACCCTCGTTACTGTCCCTTTACTTTCGGTTATAAATAGATATATAAATAGACATTATAGATTGTTAATTTTTAATACGCATAAAGCTCGTCAAGTCTCGAAGATCATCCCATAAGAAATAATGGGTTCTAAAAGTACAAATAAAAATATTCTTTAAGAGAATGATTTCTATCTTTTTTACGAAAGTCATCCAAGCTATTTAAGTGGTGCAATTAGAGATACATCTGTTACCGCAAACGAAATACTTCGAAATTAGAGATTTACAAAGCTATCAGCGTCTTTGTGCCTCAGAGAGTAAATGTGCAGTTCCTAAACAATCGACCTGACCCTTCTACCTGAAAACTCCATAGGGGAAAACACTGGCAGAAATGTACATTACATCCACTTTCAGAACGTTTTAGAGCTCGAAAATTGTACGTGACAACCGCTTTGAAGACATCATTGGTTTGGCGAAATTGTACGTGCGAACCGCTTAGAGGGTTAAATGGGATATTTTCTCAAACAAGTAGAACACTTGGAAAAACCAATTCATTTTATATCTGATAGTTATTTGACATATAAGACATTAAAACAAGTGATAGACAACACAATCACTATTTACTGCTCTCTAACAAACTCAAGACATACCTTCCAACCTTTGGATATCGAAGTATTTGAACCTATGAAGTGTGCCTGAAAAATATCCTGAAGACATATCACACAGAGAGCTGTCTTTAAAAAGTGTCCAAAGTGATATTCTCCAACCTGATGAAATAATTATTTGACACTGTGAAGGAAAACGGATGTTAAACACAAAATAGTGTTAACTGAAAAAGATGGATAAATAAAAATAAAGAGTGTTGCACAGACTTCAACAACAGCTACTATGGAAGCTCTTTCTAAGAAAACTTCCAGTTCAACAACTTCGAGTTTGCCAATTCTTCTCCATATAAGAGTTTGAAAAAGGTTATCCTCACAACAATTTCACCACGGCAGTTGTAAAGAAAATAAAACCTTAAAAAATAACAGACGGAGAGAAGGTACGAAATAACACCAGGGGAATGATGATTGTTTCTGATGTTACAGAATGTAGCTCAACTTAATACACTTCCCCATTACAGGTTTCCGGTATAAACGTAATTATATCACATATAAATGTGTCTGTATGTAAAAAATGAAGTTTTAGTTAAATTTTGCATAATTAATAGCATCAATGATATTTTTCATTTTTCATATCCATTTTAACCCATCTACTACTCATTTTACCCCACCCCTGAGGTAGAATATGAATAAAAAAAGAAGTAAAAAATTTTATATTTGGTTTGGGATGGGTTGGAGCGCTACGGTCTACATTTTGCAACACGAGAGTTAATGAGACCGGGACCTACTGCTTAAAGCCTATTCCGAACAGCAACGATCATCCATACCACTTTGGGATTTGAACCCACGAACGCTGGGTCTGAACGCCCATACGGTAACAATTCGGCCATCGTTCGGCTAATTTATTTATTTGCAATTTAAGAAAATAAAACTATTTTAATAATAATGTTACGGAACCCATTGCATGAATACATTGAAAAATAGTTTGTTTAGAGTTTTTGTTTAAGAGTTTTGAATAAGAGGTCTGAATGAGAAATCAGGCTTTTTAACACATTTTACCAACCCCGGACCATACCGATTTATATTTGTAGCTATACAATTTAAAGAGAAAAGTTTAAAAATACATATTTTATGCTCAAATACTTTAAACATTATAGCTTAACTTCTTCAAAACGAAAGAAATAAATC
>CM063499.1:24207584-24227584 GCA_032207245.1 Pardosa pseudoannulata
AGGTTTATAAATATATATTATATATATATATATATATAATATATATATATATTATAAATATAAAAATATATTAAAATACATATACATATAAAACATATACAATATAAAATATACATATACACACACACACACAAATATATATATAAATATAATATATATATAATTATATATATATATATAGATATATATATATATAATATATAAATATATATATATATATATATATTTATATATAATATATATATAAATATATATATATATATACATATATTATATATATAGAATATATATATATATATATATATATATATTGCTGCACTCTCACACATAAGGTTTGCGAAACTGATTTGCTCGCCGCACTCACACGTTGTGGATTGAATGCCCAAGTTTTTTTTGCGACTTCAGGAAGAGTGTGGTGTGGTTAGCGAAAACGATTGCTCTTAAACTTCACCAAATTTTGGAGAGTTGTTATTGGTCTCCAGGAAGCTATTCAGGACCATCCTTGGAGTCCCTGTCCTTCTGGGCAGAGCCGGGAAAGGACGCATTGTGCAAAGGACAATGGAACAACGAACGCATCATCACAGGATAATGGAAATGCCTGAGTAGAAAGAATTAAGGAAAAGAATGCAGTGTTCTCTTAGACAGTGGCAGTTTATTTTGGCGTTGCACGTGCAGTGCTTCTTTTAATTTTTAACTTTTAAAAATATTTTTTAGCATATTTCCTAGTCTTTTGTTCAATATTTGAATGTTGTAATATAGATCAGTGGCATTTTACTATAATTAAAGACGATATAAAGTAAACTTGGGTTATAAAATGCTTTGAAATAACAACAGCAATGTACTACACCACCGTAATCAGATAACATAATATTACACTCGGTGCAAGAAGGAAAGTTCCTAGTACCATTCAAAAAGTTTAGGGTTTTTAAATACCCAGAAATCAGTCGACCCAACGCAGTTAGGTTCCCTATGTCACCCTGAAAAATTCTTAAAGTACCAGGATCATCACTAGAATACCATGGATGGGTTGATGGTTGCTTCCACGAGATGTTTATAGAATCCTTACTTCTTGAATATATCTCAAGCTACATGAGAGTATCATCAAGGGTTTGAGTCATGGTAAAGTCCTCTTTCGCCAGTTCATCTGCAATACTATTATATTTTCAATTCACCTGAGATTTAATCCATTGTAGATGGATGATACTAGAACTGGAAAGGGTCTTGGGTTTTTTTATAATCCTAATTCCTTTTTGAACCCTAATAAACATCCAATGCTGTAGATATTTTATTGAACTTTGGCTGTCCGAAAGGATCATGACTAAATAAGGCAAGGGTGGGCAAAAGCCGGCCATTTTGCTTACTTTATTCAGCCAATTGAAAAATCCTGCAATCATGCAAAAATCATGCAATTTTTTGTAAATCTCTTATATGCGATTTGAAATCAATAGTATTTGTATGGTTAGTGCACATATAAATAATGAAATATATATAAATAGTAGAGAGTATAATAATTTTGAACAGCTGTAACCTTATCCCTACTTTAATGTATGCAACATACATACTCTAATAAAGCGTGTGGTCGGCTTACTACATAGAATTGAACTTGCTCTCCTCTCACTCTTCGAGGGACGACAGACCGCAGCACGTGTACTGTTTATTTTGATTTAGCACTAGTCGCATAATTTCTTTTGAGACTAATATTTGTTATTTTGCAAAATATAATTATAATCGACACTCGGTATTCAGGATTGCTACAAGTGATTTGAATCCAAATTTTGAAGACATAATATCAAATTAACATTCCAGATGTCACGTTTCGCATTAACTGAAACTATTCTATTTTAACTCTTGATGTTTCTCTCTTCTTTTTATAACTCTATTTATTATTATATTTACAAAATGTAATATAAGTATAAAAATGTAATAATTATGATCAAAATAAAATAATCAAGATATAAATAAATATCAAAATAAAATCTTTCATTAAGTGATTTATTTAATGACCATTAATTTAATATAATGGATTATATTTCTTTAAAAATTATGTGACATATTTTATTGGTCACAAATTGTTCGCATATACACCTAAGTAAGGCAATTTATTATTACTATTATTTTTTATTAAATGGTTTATTTAATAACCATTAATTTAATATGATGGATCATATTTCTTTAAAAATTACGTGACATATTTTACTGGGCACACATTGTTCGCATATATACACCTAAGTAAGACAATTTATTATAATTTATTATCTTTTATAACTGATTTATTTCATAACCATTAATTTAATATAATGGATCATATTTCTTTCATTAATTGATTTATTTAATGACCATTAATTTAATATAATGGATCATATTTCTTTCATTAAGTGATTTATTTAATGACCATTAATTTAATATAATGGATCATATTTCTTGAAACATTATGTGACATATTTTACTGGGCACAAATTGTTCGCATATACACTTAAGTAAGACAATTTATTATTACTATTATCTTTTATTAACTGATTTATTTAATAACCATTAATTTAATATGATGGATCATATTTCTTTAAAAATTACATGACATATTTTACTGGGTAAAAATTGTTTGCATATGCATCTAAGTATGACAATTTATTATTACTATTATATTTCATTAACTGATTTATTTAATAACCATTAATTTAATATGATGAATCATATTTCTTTAAAAATTACGTGACATATTTTACTGGGCACAAATTGTTTGCATATGCACCTAAGTAAGACAATTTATTATTACTATTATCTTTTATTAACTGATTTCTTTCATAACCCTTAATTTAATATAATGGATTATATTTCTTAAAAAATTACGTGACATATTTTACTGGGCACAAATTGTTTGCATATGCACCTAAGTAAGACAATTTATTATTACTATTATCTTTTATTAACTGATTTCTTTCATAACCCTTAATTTAATATAATGGATCCTATTTCTTTAAAAATTACGTGACATATTTTACTGGGCACAAATTGTTTGCATATGCACCTAAGTAAGACAATTTATTAATACTATTATCATTCATTAACTGATTAATTTAATGACCATTAATTTAATATGATGGATCATATTTCTTTAAAAATTACGTGACATATTTTACTGGGTACAAATTGTTTGCATATGCATCCAAGTATGACAATTTATTATTACCATTATATAACATTAACTGATTTATTTAATGACCATTAATTTAATATAATGGATCATATTTCTTTAAAAATTACATGACATATTTTACTGGGCACAAATTGTTCGCATACACACCGAAGTAAGAAAATTTATTATTACTATTATCTGTTATTAACTGTCAAATTTCTCTGTCCAAATGCTTTAAAATGATACTTATAGTGTTTTTGTCAAAAAAATATCTTGGGCAGGGAAAAAACTCCACCCAAAACATTCAAGTTTGCACAGCGTACGCGGTATAGTCCTCCGGCCCAGGAGACTTTTTAAGAATTTCATTCTGGCCCACGCTTAAAAGTATTTTCCCACCACTGATATGAGGTAATAGGATAAATGCTCAGAAAATAAGAAAAATTGCAGGAACTTCGTATATATACAATATCGCACATGATGACATGTTATAGAGTTTCTGTTCGATTGAAGAATATTTATAAGGTGCAATGAGTGGTAAGTTTTCAAAGCTTAATTTCAGATTATGCAATAAATTAATTGTCTCTTGAAATCCATATTTTTATCTTTCTCTATTTATCATAGCTCCAGGACTCTTATACCATGCATAGAATTCCATGGATGTGATAGTGGTTAATTTCAAGAGATTTTTTAACGAAGCCTTACTACTTGACTATAGGTCAAGGTACTTCAAACAATCACCTATGACCTTAGCCATGGTATCGCCATTCCATTCAATTCAACAAGAATATTATTATAACCCAACATCTTCAGTGTCGTACTGATTGTATGGACCGATACTGCCTTAATGAGAAACTCGAAAATTAAAAACAAACAAACATGTATGGTTAAAAAATTTATTTGCCAAAAATGGAAACGTTCTTGTCATCAGAAGATTATGAAATTTTATATTGAATATAGGACTGTTCACTATCATCCTCTAATAAAATAGTGTTAATTTCAGAATTCTGGTGCCATTAGAAAAGAGATTATTGTTAATTATCAGAAAAAGATCTGTCTGTACTGTCACCTTATTTCCAAAACTGGCTTTCCTGCAGTTGCATTATGAAACACTAAACACCAGAATGCATAAATACAGAACATTTTTATGTAATATTACTTTCTTTAATACAGCCAACATTGTGACAGTTCGTAATCAAAGTTATTCTTCACTGATAATTCTCATCAATGTATCATTTTACTTGTATCATTTCATTAAAGAAATTGTTGCTTTCACGTCACCTTTTGTAAATACTATTTACGTTTTTATAACGATTTACGTTGCTTAGTTTTTATGTTTATGTCTAATCCTTCCTGAATTTAGTTCCCTTTAGTTTAGTTTAGAACTATTTATTCAAGAGCTGTGCTCCTTTTTAAAGAGTTAGAAAATAGTTCCGGAGGGGTAAAGGGTTGAGAATCACTCAAGTAGAGTGTTCTAGTCTGAAGATAATAAATGGATATAAACTCTTGTTGATAATCCTGAATTTTTGTTACTGTGAAATACATTCACATATTTCATTAGTCTTTCTTCCTTAAAAAAATGAGATTTAACCCTTTTGTTTAAATTTCTATTTGATAACACACTGCACATTAAGAATTGATTCTTAGATTGTAAAGTTAAAAAATATTTAAAAGTACCCTTCTCAGGCTATCAGTTTTGAGTTATTCAAAAACTTATTTCACCGAGTTTATTTAGAATTAATTCTTTAATTATGAAATTCAAAAATAAACAAAAGTAAACTAGTCAGACTAATAGTTTCTGAATTACATATAGAATAATACACATAGGAAATTTCGAAAATAATGAAAACATACCCCACACAGTGCAACTTAACTATTGATTAAAGAATAATAAAATAAAGATTATTTTTATATTTTAAAACGCACACATTAAACGACAGTAGGAACAAGTGAAGTTCGAAAATTAACACTACATGGTGTAATTTTTAGAATATTAGAAGTATACTTTTCCACCGAAGAAATTTAATCTCAAAAGTTTTTTTAAAGCATGACACCAGGATCCTACTTGTACGCCAGTAAATGCACATTTGTGCCGCTATAGCCGTAGTGTCTAAAAACGACTGTTTCGTTTTGAACGACTATTGCCGTCATACCACACTTCTGCAAAATATGGGTATCATCATCGTAATTATTTTTTTCTTTTTATATATTCTATGAATGTTTATGGAAACAACTACATTTTTTTGTAAAATCTATTAAATATCTAAATAAACTTAAAAATTATTTTTATAATATTTTATGCAAAATTGATGCACCTGGAGCATTTTCAATTAAGCTAATTATGAAACAATTAATAGTTAATAACTCCAAAACTAATTAATATTTTGCCTTCAAATTTTAAAAATATTTATATATCAATACTACTAATAACATAATCAATCTTCAAGGAAATTCATTTCAAAGAAAAAATATTCTCTCTAAAGGTCGCCTTAACTAAATTTAAATATATCCATTCTACCGTATCTCGTATTAAATTTATTTCAGAAAAGATAAAATAGAAAGTTTTAAATTCTAAAATTCAACATGCTGCTTATGAATATATTCTTGTTACTCTGCAATACACTTAACGTGCTATCGTAAAATATTTATTTATCTATTCAGTACCGCTATGTGAATACTTAAAAGAAATGACAGTTTTGCAAATTCCTAAGCTGTACGTGGAATTCCTTTCCTAGTCTCTTTAAATTCATATTTTATGAGACATCTTAAAAATTCTCTTAATCTAAATTTGCATAAGAATAATTTCAATTTTATTTCTTGCAAAGAAATACATTTTTTATGACTGCAGCAAAAAAAAATTTAAAGTGTATTTCAAAGGTATTTAAAAAAAAACTCCTGCTTACTTAGAATATTTTTAGTAGAAATTTCATTTGGAGTTAGAATGCTCAAGTTGTTTTTAAAGCTATGTCTAACGCAATTTAAAAAAAATATTGCTACACTCGTAAAACAACAAAATACGTCTACCCCAACAAGCAACAGTAAGAATATAAAAATAAATCGCTTTTAAACACATATATGCATATATAGTGTGTTAAATGTAGAAATAAAAAATTATGTGTACAATACTTTAGTAAGACTAAGCATTTATCTTTTATCCTTCAATATATTATATATATATATATATATATAATATAAATATATATGTAATATATATTATGTATAAATATATATATTATATATATAATGTATATGTATATATAATATATATATATATATATAAATATATATATATAATATATGTATAATAATATAAATATATAATATATATATATAATGTAAATAATGTAATATATATATATATATATATATATATATATACATATGAAATATATATATATATATATATATATACATATATATATATATATATATATATATATATAGAAATATATATATATATATATATATATATATAGATAGAGATATATATATATATATAGAAATATATATAGATATATATATATATATATATATATAAAAAATATATTACATATATATATATATAAATATATATAATACATATTAAAGTATGATCATATATATAAAAATGGAGGCAGTTTAATAATTTTTAATGGCGCAATGCAGCTCATTTAAAATGTTTATGATATATAAACAACTTTACATTAACATGAAATTAGCATTAATTTCAATTAAGAAGGAAAGAAAAAAAACTGAGAAGGTGATATAATGAAATGGCCTCGAAGGAGTTGTGATCCTCCAACTTCTATTACATTAAACTAGTTTTTAAACTCAAGCAGCTTTTTCGTATTTGTATACATCACCAAGATCTTGACAAAATAAAGAACATAGCTATACGAAGAGTACACATTATTTAAAAATATTTATGATATTTTTAAATAATATTTTTAAATAAAATTTATAAAACCCACTAAAAACTATAGCATAGGCACACAGTAACAACACAGTTATATTCATACACACCAAAAATGCAAAATTTCCTAACACCTACACACAAAAAAACTTTACACAATTAAAACTAAATACACCGGAATGGAAATCCTCGACAAGTATAATTGAATTTCAAATTCAAAAAATATTGCTACACTTGTAAAATAACAAAATAAGTGTATACTAATTTTTAATATAAAAGCGATATATATATATATATATATATATATATATATATATATATATATATATATATATATATATATATATATATATATATATATATATATATATATATATATATATATATATATATATATATATATATATATATATATATATATATATATATATATATATATATATATATATATATGTATATATATATATATATATATATATATATATATATATATATATATATATATATATATATATATATATATGTATATATATATATATATATATATATATATATATATATATATATATATATATATATATATATATATATATATATATATATATATATATATATATATATATATATATATATATATATATTATATATATAATATATATATATATATATATAAATATATATATATATATATATATATATATAGATAGATATATAGATAGATAGATAGATAGATAGATAGGTAGATAGATTGTATGTAATAAATTAGTTTTTGAAATTTAAGTTTAGAGTGCAGGGGATAAAGGTACTTTAAAAATTTCTTAACGAAAAATAACTTGCCTTTTTTAATTCACGGAGTAGGATTGTATTACGAAAATATCCGTGATATATTTCTAAATATAGTTCGATAAAACGTATACTACAATATGTCTTATTATACCATACAATATGTCTTATTATACAAAAAAATGAGAACTAATTAATTTAAATGAACATGAAATTTAACGAAACAAATTCAAATTCTTCTCCTCAATTAGTATATATATATATATATATATATATATATATATATATATATATATATATATATATATATATATATATAGTATGTAATTTATTATTTACGTAACTATTTTGATAAATTGGCTATCATATACAATTAATCTAATACTATATAACTAAAGAAATAATAATCTCTTTGTCTTATACAGCTTCTATACATTTACAAAACATTTCCTTTCCCTCTTTTACATCAGGTTGTGGAGAAAAAGCTTATGATATTAATTATTAGAGTGCGTGTGAAATTTTTTCTTTAAAAAACTTTATTAAACGTGCATAATCTTCTCAATTCGCTGGGTATAAGTATATTTAGTTAGTTTAGAAATTATTTGAGATATCTGCGTAAATCTGCTATTAAGAAAATTACCCTATAATTCATATATGCTATGTAATATATTTTTGTGTAAGTATTGTGATAAACTAGATATCTCATAATATTAATCGATTAATATATAATGTAATATATAATTATCTCTGTTACTTTTATACTAATAAGTAAGTGACAGTTAAAGATTACAAAAAGTTTACTTTGCCTCTTTTACATCAGATTGTGGAGAAAAGTTTCAGAAATAAAATATTAGAGTACGTGTAAATTTTTTCTATTAAAAAAAACCTTTATTAAAACCGACCTGACCTTCACAATTTGCTAGGCTTAAGTATATTACGAAAATAGTGGAGATATCTGCTTAAATTTCTAAATTCACCGGGTATAATTATATTAAGAAAATTTTAGCTATGTCCGCCGGAATCTCTGCTACTTAAAATCCGCCTGTTGTATGACTTATTATATTAAAATGGAAAAACAATAATTAACTAAATGGTCATAAAATCTAGCTATTCAAGCACCCATTTTTCTTTCCTTTGCAGTTAATTCATATATATTATGTCTTCATACATATTATAGGAATACATATATATCTTTGTCTTTTATACTGGCAAGTAATAAAGAGGTAATGTTTAAAACCCTTTTCTCCATCCAGCGATTTAAGCCGCATTCTCTCTTCCAGTTAATACGTATACATTATGTAATATTTTTTATGCAAATATTTTGATAAACTAGATACTTCATAATATTAAGCGTTTAATATATAATGTAATATATGATTATCTCTGTGTCTTTTATACTAATATGTTACACATTGTTAAAGTTTACAAAACGTTTACTTTGCTTCTTTTACATCAGGTCGTGGGGAAAAACTTCAGAAATTAATTATCAGAGTACGTGTAAAATGTTTTTGTTAAAAAATACCTTTATTAAAACGGGCCTGATATTCGCAATTTGTTAGGTAAAAGTATATTACGAAAATAGTGGAGATATCTGCGTAAAGTTCGTAATTTCCATAATTCACAGAATATATTTATATTACGAAATCTCTGACACTAAAAAATCTTCCTATTGTACGTCATATCATATTAAAAAGAAAATAATAATTAACTACATTATCATAAAATCTAGCGATTTAAAGCTCCCATTATCCTTTCCTTTGTAGATATTACATATATATTATGTGTGCATACACATATATATATATATATATATATATATATATATATATATATATATATATATTATATTATATTAATACATATATATTTGTGTCTTTTATAGTAATAAGTAACACAGAGGTAAAATTTAAAATCCTTTTCTTCATTAAATCTAGCGATGTAAGTCCCATTCTCTCTTCCATATAATTCCAGTTAGTACGCATATATTATGTAATATTTATATGTATAAGTATTTTGATAAACTAGATACCTCACAATATTAATCGTTTAATATATAATTTAATATATGATTATTTCTGTGTATTTTATAATAATAAGTAACAGAGGGTTAAAGTTTACAAAACGTTTACTTTGCCTATTTTACATCAAGTCGTGGGGAAAAGTATCAGAAATTAAATATTAGAGTAGTGTAAAAAGTTTCTGTTAAAAAGACCTTTATTAAAACTGGCTTGATCTTCGCAGTTTGCTAGGTATAACTATATTACAAAAGTAGTGGAGATATCTGCGTAAATTTCGTAATTTCCATAATTCATATGGTATAATTATATTACGAAATCTCTGCTAGTAAAAAATCCTTCTGTTGTACGTAATATCATATTAAAAAGGAAAAAATATAATTAACTAAATGGTTATAAAATCCAGCGATTTAAGGTCCCATTCTACTTTCCTTTACAGTTAATACATGTATATTATATCTGCATACATATATATTAATACATATATATCTGTGACTTTTATACTAATAAGTAACAGAGAGTTAAAGTTTAGAACTTTTTTCTGAAACAAATCTAGCGATTCAAATCACATTCTCCCTTCCAGGTGATTCCGGTTAATACGTATATATTATATAATATTTATTTGTGTAAGTATTTTGATAAACTAGATACCTCATAATATTAATCGCTTAATATATAATGATATATACGATTATCTCTGTTTCTTTTATATTAATAAGTAAGAGACAGGTAAAGTTTACAAAACGTTTACTTTGCCTCTTTTACATCAGGTGGTGGGGAAAAGTTTCAGAAATTAAATATTAGAGTAGATGTAAAAAGATTCTGTTAATAAAGACCTTTGTTAAAACGTTCCTGATCTTGGCAATTTGCTAGGTATAAATATATTAGGAAAAATAGTGGAGATATCTGCGTAAATTTCGTAATTTCCATAATTCACCTGGTATGATTGTATTACGAAAATATTCGATATATCTGCGGGAATCTCTGCTACTAAAAAATCCACCTGTTGTATGTCTTATCGTATTAAAAAGGAAAAACAATAATTAACTAAATTATAAAATCTAGCGATTTAAAGCTCCCATTTTCCTTTCCTTTGAAGATATTACATATATATTATGTCTGCATACATATATATTATATTAATACATATATATCTGTGTCTTTTATATTAATAAGTAACAGAGAGGTAAACTTTAAAACCTTTTTCTCCATCAAATCTAGCGATTTAAGTCCCATTCTCCCTTCCAGTTAATTCCAGTTAATACGTATATATTATGTAATATTTATTTGTGTAAGTATTTTGATAAACTAGATATCTCATCATATTAATCGATTAATATATAATGTAATAAATAATTATGTCTTTTTCTTATATACTAATAAGTAAGAGACAGGTAAAGTTTACAAAACGTTTACTTTGCCTCTTTTACATCAGGTGGTGGGGAAAAGTTTCAGAAATTAAATATTAGAGTAGATGTAAAAAGATTCTGTTAATAAAGACCTTTGTTAAAACGTTCCTGATCTTGGCAATTTGCTAGGTATAAATATATTAGGAAAAATAGTGGAGATATCTGCGTAAATTTCGTAATTTCCATAATTCACCTGGTATGATTGTATTACGAAATCTCTGCAAGTAAAAATTCCTTCTGTTGTACGTCATATCATATTAAAAAGAAAAACAATAATTAACTAAATTATAAAATCTAGCGATTTAAAGCTCCCGTTCTCCTTTCCTTTGTAGATATTGCATATATATTATGCCTGCATACATATATATTATATTAATACATATATATTTGTGTCTTTTATACTAATATGTAACAGAGAGGTAAACTTTAAAACCCATTTCTTCATCAAATCTAGCGATTTAAGTCACACTCTCTCTTCCAGATAATTCCGGTTAATACGTATATATTATGTAATATTTATTTGTGTAAGTATTTTGATAAACTAGATACCTCATAATATTAATCGCTTTATATATAATGTATTATATGATTATCTCTGTTTCTTTTATTCTAATAAGTAAGAGACAGTTAAAGTTTACAATACGTTTACTTTACCAGTTTTACATCTGGTCGTAGTGAAAAGTTTCAGAAATTAAGTATTAGAGTACGTGTAAAATGTTTTTGTTAAAAAAGACCTTTATTAAAATGGTCCCTACCTTTACAATTTGATGGTTATATTACGAAAATAATGGAGATATCTGCTAAATTTCGTAATTTTCGTAATTCACCGGGTATAAATATATTAAAAAATTTTTGTTATATCTGTTGGAATCTCTTCTACTAAAAAATCCTTCTGTTATACTTCATATCATATTAAAAAGGAAAAACAATAATTAACTAAATGACAATCAAATCTATCGATTTAAAGGCACATTCTCCTTTTCTTTGCAGTTAATACTTATATATTATGTCTGCATACAAATTATATGAATGCAGATATATCTGTGTCTTTTATACTAATAAGTAATAGAGAGGTAAAGTATAAAACCCTTTTCTCCATCAAGCGATTTTAGCCCCATTCGCTCCTCCAGTTAATTCCAGTTGATACATATATATTATGTAATATTTTATGCAAGTATTTTTATAAACTAGATACCTTATATTATTAATCTTTTAATATATAATTTAATGAAGGATTATTTACGTGTCTTTTATACTAATAAGTAACACAGAGTTAAAGTTTACAAAACATTTCTTTTGCATCTTTCAGATTTGGTTCTGGAGAAAGGTTTCTCAAATTTAGTTTTATAGTGAGCGTGAAACATTTATGTTAAAGAACTCTTCATAAAAGCTAGACATGCCCTCCATAGTGCACAGAGTATTTTAAAAATATTCTAGATATCTGCGTAGATGTCTGTTCCTAAAATTATCCCTCTTTAAACCTTTAAAGGTCACCTACATAAACTCATTGGAATTTAAGGAAATTAGTTTATAGATATTACCTATGAAACTTATAAATGCAAAATGTATTAAAATGTTTCTTTACAATCCTTAGGTTTGCATTAGAGTATATCGTACGAGGGATTGAGGGGGTTAACTGACAAACCCAACCCCTTGTACAGCGTGAACACAATACTTTTAAATTTTAATTATATTGGAAGAACAATAAATAAGTGTTTTTAAAAATATAATAAATAAAAAGATTAATAATTTATAAGCGTTGTTTCAATACATATTTTTGCTTGGGGTCATACGTGAAAATAACGAATTTGTAACTTTAAAGGACATCAAGTTTAAATACATATATTTCAAAAGAAAAAAATAAATTAACTGTAGTACTGTCATTTATTGTAATTTTTAAATGTCAAAAATATAAAAAATGATAATAAACTGCTTAATATTTCTCAAAAAATAGAGAGAAAATATGTTTAACAGGAGGTTTCAATGCGAAACAACTGTCCGCTAAAAGGTTTATATATATTATCATATCAAAAAATCTAATTAATTATATAATCATCAAATATAACGATATAAATTTTCATTTTACTTCCAAATCAAAACATATATATTACATAAAATATTATTTTTGTAAGTATTTCGATAAAATAGCTATCATGTATTTTTAATATATTAATATATAATTATTCCTATATTTTTTATACTAATAAGTAACGCAGAGTTTAAAACTTTCACATATTCAAAAACATTCTCTGTTCCTCTTTTACATCAAGTCGTGAAGAAAAGTTTCTGAAATTAAGTTTCATAGTGAGTGTGAAAATTTTATGTTAAAAATATATTCATAAATACTCGAAATGCTTTTCGTAATTCAAGGGTATAATTATATTAAGAAAATACGCGGGATACCTGCGGGATTATCTCCTACTTAAAAAATCTTTCTGTAATATATTTTTATCATACCGAAAGGGAACAAATCTAATTAGTTAAACAATTATCAAAATCTTACGATGTAAACTCCCATTTTACTTCTCATTTAATACCTGTATATTTTTATGTAACTATTTTAATAAATAAACTATTATATATTATGATTTTAATAGTTTGTAGTTTAATATATGGTTATTTCTATTCCTTTTATACTAATAAATAACACAGAAGTTTACAAAACTTCTTCTTTACTTATTTTATATCAAGTAGTGGAAAATAAATTTTAAATTTAGTTTTAGAGCGTTGGTGTGAAAACTTTAACTCAAATTCTTCATGAAAACTCGAACAGCCTTTCTTAATTCCATGTGTATAATACGAAATATGTATATTACGAAATATAAAATATGTATATTCCGAAAATTTTGGAGATACTAGTCTAAACCTCTGCTCCAAATAAAAATATTCTGTAATATATCTTATAAAACAGAAAAGGAACAAAGGTAATATCAAGTACGTTATCATTAAATCATATAAAATTCTATATATATATATATCTCTATCTATCTATCTACTTCTATATATAGATATATATATATATATATATATATATATATATATATATCTATATGTATATATATAATATATATATATATATATATATATATATATATATATATATATATATATATATATATATATATATATATATATATAATATATATATATATATATATATATATATATATATATATATATATATATATATATATATATATATATATATATATATATATATATATATATATATATATATATATATATATATATATATATATATATATATATATATATATATATATATATATATATATATATATATATATTATATATATATATATATATATATATATATATATATACATATATTTATATATATCTATATATATATATATATATTATATATATATATATATCATGTATATATATTATAAATTATATATATATATATATATTGATATATACATATATATATATATATATACATATAAATACTTATATATATATATATTATATATATATTTAATATATATATTATATATATATATGTATTGTATATATATATATATATATATATATATATATATACATATATATATATATATATATATATATATATATATATATATATATATATATATATATATATATATATATATATATATATATATATATATAATATATATATATATATATATATATATATATATATATATATATATATATATATATATATATATATATATATATATATATATATATATATATATATATATATATATATATATATATATATATATATATGTATATATATATATGTATATATATATATATATATATATATATATATATATATATATATATATATATATATATATATATATATATATATATATATATATATATATATATATATATATATATATATATATATATATATATATATATATATATATATATATATATATATATATATATATATATATATATATATACATATACTAGAAGACACGATACACATTGTCCTGTTTTAACGCAGTAAATCCAAAAATTGTAAAATTACTTAAAACAAACTATAAACTGGACCATTTTGATGAAAAAATAAGGAAAAATGTATTTTAAAAATACTTCACGGAACCACGCCTACAGTCATCACAAACGTAATGAGATTAAATTAAAATTCCCGCATCGCTTGTAAGGCGATCGTAGGTATTTTCGCCCTGAAGCCCGTTGCGCTGACCACTGCGCCACAGACACGTTGGCAGCGAATATTGGTATAATAAATTTTAGATATTTAATAAAAATTTTTTTTTCTATCGCATCAAATTATTAATCTAAACCATTTTTGAATCAAGTTATTTACATGCACAAAATTTCATCAAAATCAGTCCAGCCGTTTAAGAGGAGTTCTATCACATACACAATGATATAAAATTACTTATATATATTATGTACTGTTTATGTAACCACTTTAAATAATTAGATATCAAAAAACTTAATTTAATAATATATATAAATAAACATATGATTATATCTATATCTTTGATAATAATATGCAATATAGAGTTAAATGTTGCACCAATTTACAAAACTTTTTGTTTGCTTGTTTTACATCAGTAAAGGGGAAAAGTTTTTGATATTTAGTTTTAAAGTGTTTATGAAAAATTTACCTTCAATTCATCGCGAAAACTGGACTTGCCCTATGTAATTCCATGGGTACAAATATATAAAGAAAATATTCGGGATATCTGCGTAAATATCTGCTACTAAAAGAAATCATTCTATAATATATCTTATCTATATCTTATCATACACATCCCTATAATATATCTTATCATTAAAGGATAAAAACTACTTAATTAAGAGATCCTCATATATAATATATAAATTCTCAATATGCTTCTGAATTAATAACTATGTAATATATAAAATATTTTTATGTAACTGTTTTAATAAATTCGCTATTATATATTATTAATATAATAATATATAATTAAATATATAATTTCTTTGTCTTTTATACTAATGCGATGCACAGTTAAAAGTTCCATCAGTTTACAAAACTTTTTCTTTGCCTCTTTTACATCAAGTCGTAGAGAAAAGTTTTTGAAATTTCGTTTTAGAGTGCGCGTGAAAAATTTATCTTAAAAAATTCTTCATGAAAATGGTCCTGCCCTTCATAATTCGGCGGGTATAAGTATATTAGTAAAATATTCCAGATATCTGCCTAAATCCCTGCTACTAAAAAAAAATCATCCTGTAATATGTCTTATCATACCAGAAAAGGAAAAAAAACTAATTTAATAAGCGGCCATCACGTCTAACGACATATTTTCTCCATTCTCCTTTGCAATCTGGGTTCTCCAAGTGAGAAGAACAGCGGGAGGAAGAGGGGTGTCCGTCAGAGGGCGCTTCCATCAGCCGGTTGCGGCAACCCCCCGTGCGTCAAGGTGATCCTCACAGACTCCCTATCCAGTTTTCTCCCGGATTCTCTTCCTGAAAAATGCCGCCGAAACACGGCAAAAAGAAGATGAATCCAAGAGCTGACAGTCGTAAGTACTTGTATTCTTGACTTGTATTACCTGTGGAACACCATTTAACCTTGTCACAATTCCTTGCTAAGGGCACGTCCCCGTTTGGGACGTGGTAAAGGTCCGGCCGCGATAATGGCCACAACGCTCTACGTGTTCGCAAAGTTTTAAGAATGGGGGCCTTCCCATATGGCATTGTTCGCTAGAACCTTATAGAATGGTGACTTCCTGCAGATTACTTTCGGTATCGTGTACAGAACATCGATCGAGTATACTGGAAGTGTCTAGAAAATATTTTTTCACTCGTACCATTAGCACTGCTTTTTACTGGACGGGGAAGTTTTTTGACCCATTTCAATAAAACTGTGCTAGTTTCTAGATTAAGTAACTATTGCATAGCACTGTTTTACTGCATTACTCTAGAAAAGCAATTTAATATATGTAAAAATAAAATAACGTGTCAAATATATATTCTTTTATTAGATAACTTGTTAACAAAATTCCAGATTTTCAATTATTGTTATGTGTACGATATCGGACGACTCCACTATTACAAATAAATTAATATTGATGATTGCATTTAGAACACTAATATATAATATAAGCTTTAGATTTAAAGACTTAAAAAGCATTAAAATACTTATATGATAATTATATATCAGAAACTTTAACGTTCTTTTGACAATGGAACACATAAGATTTTTAATTTTATTTTTGATTTTTAAAAGTCGGAAAGTAAGTTATATTAGACAAGAGTATTATCAAACAAATATATAAACTTAAACGCAGTTTTATATTATCTGAAATTAAAATAATAGGCGCAATATATTTATCCTTGTTAGATAACTTGTTACAAAAATCCAGATTATCAGTAACAAAAAAGTGAACTACATTAGACAAACTCGCTACTACAAAAATAGTATAGATATTTGCTTTAAGACACTGATATATAAGTTTTCTATTTCAAAACTGAGATAGCAGCATTAAATTATATAATCGATAATTATTAATTATCAGAAACTGTAATGGTCTTTTAACAATGGGACATAATTTTCGTAAAGTCGGAAAATGAGTTACAGCTGTTATGTGTGTTATAAGACATTTATATGAGTTTATTTTTGTATTATTAGTGATATTGATGTCCGAAATATTTGAATTATTTTGAAAATAATCGCACATAAAAGTATTTAGTCAATTATTAATTATCCGCTACTATAGATAGTTAACTAAAAGACAAGATATTTTAGCAATTAGAAAAAATATTGCTATCTAACAATGCATTATTCATATAAAATTTTATGCAAATTTGTCTTGTTAAAATATTTATATACATGTAAAATTAAAATAACATGTTAAGTTTATTTGAATTATTAGATACCGTGTTACAAAATTCCAGAGTTTGAGTAGTAAGAGAGTGAACTGTATTTGATAAACCCGCGAATACAAATGAAATAATATAAAAATTTGCATTCAAACAGACAAAGATATATAATACATGTTTTAGGCTTCCTAACTTAGAAAGCATTAAAATACTTAAAGGATAATTATTATTTATAAAAAGCTGAAATGTTCTTATCACAAAAGTTAATAATTTTATATTTTGAGTCGGTTTAAAAAGTGAGTTACATCAGACAAGAGTGTTAATCAGACAAATATACAAACTTATTTTTACATTATTAAGATATAGATTTCTACAATATTTAATTGATTTTGAAACTGAATAAACATAAAATTATTTAGACAATTATTAATTATTTGATTCTATAGCTAGTTAACTAATAGAACAAGATATTTTAGCAACAGGAGAATGGGTAACAATATAATAAACATTATTCAAATAAAACTTTATGAAAATTTGTCTTGGTAAAATATTTATATACATTTAAAATTTAAATAACATGTTAAATATATTTGATTTTATTAGATAACGTGTTACAAAATTTCAGATTTTCAGTAGTAAGAGAGTGAAATATATCAGATAAAACCGCGATTACAAATAAAATAATATAAATATTTTTATTCAAACACTGATATATAATACATGTTTTAGGTTTCCTAACTGAGAGAGCATTATAATACTTAACGGATAATTATTATTTATCAAAAGCTTAAATGTTCTTATCACATTTTAGGTTTTGAGTCGGTTTGAAAAGTGACTTACATCAGACAAGAGTGTTAATCAGACAAATATACAAATTTATTTTTGCATTATTAAGATATCGATGTCTACAACATTTGATTGATTTTTAAAATGAATAAACATAACATTATTTAGACAATTATTAATTATCTGATGCTATAGCTAGTTAACTAACAGAACAAGATATTTTAGCAAAAGGATAAATGGGTAACAATATAACAAACATTATTAAAATAAAATTTTATGAAACTTTATCTTGGTGAAATATTTATATATATTTAAAATTAAAAACACATGTTAAATATATTTGATTTTATTAGATAACGTGTTACAAAATTTCAGATTTTCAGTAGTAAGAGAGTGAACTATATCAGATAAACCCGCGATTACAAATAAAATAGTGTAAATATTTGCATTCAAACAGACACTGATGTATAATACATGTTTTAGACTTCCTAACTGAGAAAGCATTAAAATGCTTAAAGGATAATTATTATTTATCAAAACCTTAAATATTCTAATCACAATAGTTCTTATTACATTTTAGAATTTAAGTCGGTTTTGAAAGTGAGTTACATCAGACAAATATATAAACTTATTTTTGAATTATTAAGATATTGATATCTACAATATTTGATTGATTTTCAAAATGAATAAACATAACATTATTTAGACAATTATTAATTATCTGATGCTATAGCTAGTGAACTAACAGAACCAGATATTTTAGCAACAGGAGAATGGATAACAATATAATAAACATTATTCAAATAAAACTTTATGAAAATTTGTCTTGGTAAAATATTTATATACATTTAAAATTTAAATAACATGTTAAATATATTTGATTTTCTATGTAAAGTGTTACAAAATCCCAGATTTTCAGTAGTAAGAGAGTGAACTATATTAGACAAACCCGCGATTACAAATAAAATAATGTAAATATTTGCATTCAAACAGACACTGATACATAATAACTGTTTTAGATTTCCAAACTGAGAAATAATTAAAATACTTAAAGAATAATTATTATTTATCAAAAGCTTAAATGTTCTTATCATAATGGTTCATAGTTTTAGAATTTAAGTCGGTTTTGAAAGTGAGTTACATCAGACAAG
>CM063499.1:24232584-24240084 GCA_032207245.1 Pardosa pseudoannulata
TTGAAAAATTTCTCGTATACTCCGAGATATATACCGTAGTGTGCAGAGTAAAGTATATATCTCATATGAATTAAGTTCTTAGAGTGAAAACCATTCTTTTACCCTCTAGGCTTATGATTTATTTAAAAACTATTAAGCGTAAAAATATTTGCACTGAAAAATTCCTTGTAGAATGAGTTAATTTTTTTAACAGATTCTCAGTTTAAAAAAAGTTATGCATTGAAAAATTTCTCATAGAATGCGAGTTACAAACGGGAGTAAATTCCTTAAATTATTTGGGATTTACACTCAAGAGCCATAACATTATGACCACCTGTCAATAACGAGTTGGCCGACCTCTGGCTCGCAACACAGCTTCAACCCTCCTTGGCATGGATGCCACAAGTCCTTGCTAGATGGCCGGAGAGAGATTTTACCAGATGTTTAAAAAACGGATACGCAAATCCGGGATATTGCGAATCGGTAGTCTTTGAACTCTGAGCTACCATCCTTTGACATCCTAAATGTGTTCTATCAGATTGAGATCCGGTGAGTTAGGCGGCCAGGACATTCACTGGAATTCAGCATCATGTTCCGGGATCCACTCCAACATAATTTTAGCCTTGTGACGCGGGCGTTGTCCTGTTGGAACATTCCATTTCCAGCTGGAAAAACAGAAGTCATGTAAGGGTGCAACTGGTCTGCAATAATGTTCAAATACCCTGCAGCATTCATGGTATACTCTACCAGAACCACGGATCCCAGAGACGCCAAAGAGAATGTCCACCACAGCATAATGCCGCCACCACCGGCCTGTGTATGACCTACTGTACATTGAGGGAGAACTGTTCACCTGGAAGACGGCGTATCCTGACACGGCCATCGGCGTGATGAATGGCAAACCGCTTTCACAAACCGTGACAATCCTGCTTTTACCCTATATCCATATGAGTCATAAAACAATTTAAAAATAATTGCATTGAAAAAATTCATTGGAGAAGGAGTTATTCCTCTGTTAATAACTTTCAAGTTTATAAATATACAAAAAAACCTCATAGAATGTGAGTTATATACCGAAGTATAAAGCTTAAACATTATAAAATTTAATGGTTTATGTCCTTTGTAAAATCCATATATATTATCCACTACTCTTAAGAAATATAAAAGAAAACTAAAGGATAAATTAGCTTGAATTTTTTATATTTGTATATATGCACGTTATATTTTAATTATAACAGTGTAATTCATTTTTTTCAATGATTTTTATTACTTAATAATTACTTATTTTTTCAAACTGAAATAAATGATTTCTTTCAAGAATTTTCAAGGAATATTTATTTTACGATTACATAATTTTATTTTCAGTATTGTTTTATTAATTTTAACTGGAGTTCATATAACAATTAATTTTTAGTACCATTTCTAAGCGATATTTTTATAATAAAAAAAATCATTTTTTTGATAATACAATTAATGATAAAAAGTAATTCTGTAAACACACTAAAAAAGCTGAAAAATATAATTAATTATGCAATAAATATATAATTATTTTAAATATATGCAAAATTGAAATTATATATTGTTTTTGTTGAAATGTAATATATATAAAAACCACTCGTATATTTAAAGTAAAAATAAAATATATATATTATTTATTTATATAAACTATTCCTTTGTTAAGAATATATATATATATATGTTATATAATATATATATGTATATATATATATATATATATGTATATATATATAAATATATATATATATATGTATATATATATATATATATATATATAAATATATATATATATATATATATATAATATATATATATATATATATATATATATATATATATATATATATATATATATATATATATATATATATATAAATATATAATATTATATATATATAATATATATATATATATATATATATATATATAGTATATATATATATATATATATATATATATATATATATATATATATACATATATATACATATATATACATATAAATATATATATATATATAAATATATATATATATAGTATATATATATTAAGTATATATATATATATATATATATATATATATATATATATATATATATATATATATATATATATACATATATATATATAAATATATATATTATATATATACATATATATATATATATATATATATATAAATATATATAATATATATATATATACATACTATATATATATATACATACATATATATATATATATATATATATATATATATATATATATATATATATATATATTTTAAGAAATAATCAAATATTTAGTTTTACTGTTATGAATAAAAAACAATTATTAGAAATTTTTTATTTTATCATTATCATCTTTTAATGTAATTTTTTGAAATTTGTCAGTTATTATAAATTTAGTCATTACTTAAATTTTGATGTATGAGTTAAATTTTAGAGAGTATTTAATAGACTAGAATTTTTTAAATTTGAGATTTTCTTAATTTTGAAACTGGTTGCTTATATTTTAATGAGCAAAATAATTGTTATACAGCATTTTTATTATTTTATTATTATCACTTTTTAAAATATTTTTTTAAAATTGATATATTTTATGATTAATAAAAATTATTCATTATTTTAGATTTTAGTGGGTTAAATAAATGTCAAATAGTACTTAGTAGACTGGAATATTATTTTTAAATTTAAGATACTGATTATTTTTATTTTAAGATGTAAAACAATTGATAGACAGGATATTTATTATTGGATCATCATCACATTTTAATGTATTTTTAATATATTAAATTAGCATTTTATTTAGCACATTTTATTGTTCTAAATTAGCAATTATGATTATTAAAAGTTTGTCATCATTTTAGATTTTAACGGGTCAAAAAAATGAAGAGTACTTAGAAGACTAGAATTTTTTTTTAAATTTAAGTTACTGATTACCCATATTTTAAGGAGTAATAGAATAGTTAAACAGAATATTTTCATTATCACCAGTAATATAATTTTCTTTTTAAATTGGCAGTTATGTTTAATAAAATTTAGTAATTATTTTCGTTTTTATTGTGTCAAATGATTGTCAAAGTGTACTTAGTAGATTGGAATTTTTTTTAAACTTTAAAGTAACAGATTACTTACATATTAAACAATTACAAAAACAATTTTTTGACAGAATTTATTATTGGATCACTATCCCTTTTAAATGTAATATTTTATTTTTAAATTGTGAGCTATGTTTAATAAAAGTTAGTCATTATTTTACATTTTAATGCGTCAAATAAATGTTGAAGAATACTTAGTAGACTAGTGTATTTTTTGAATTTAAGTTACTGTTTACTTATATTTTAAGAAGTAAAACAATTGTTAGACAGGTTACAGTTTTACAAAAATATAGTTTATATTTTTGGTAAGGATTTAAGTTTATGAAGATTATTTCTATAATATATTTTTTTTTTATTTTACATATTTAAAAAAATATTTTGTATGTTCATCCGTATAGTATTATAAAAGTTAGCATGCATATAATACGAATTCATTTTTATGAAGATTTGAATAAAACTAATTGCTTAGATTTTAACAAAAAATAATAAATAAATGGAATACAATTACTTTAATGTAAAAATAATATGTTTATTTTAAAACTATAAAGCAATTAAATCAAACAAAGCTTGCATTTGAGGTCTTAAAAGGCTTCTATTAAAATATTCCAGGAAATATATTACACAATTTTTCTGATGATATAAGAAAAACATTTTTAATAAGAATTTAATGCATTCAATTTGTCACAATAAGGGCCTAATTGCATCCATTTTCGTAAATAATAAAAGTAATATTATTTATCACAAAGAGTTTTAATACGACATCTCAGACAGTTTGTTCTAAATAGCTTTATTAATAATCCATTTGATAAATATTTTTCTGTTAATTAAACAGTAGATGCATCTGAAAAATGTTTCACATGAGTCTTTTATCAAACAAAATTGACGCCTGTTTGCAATTTAATCGAGTTTTAATTGTACTGGTAATAAAAGTTTTCTTTGTTTTGTGCAAAGTTGAAATTAATTAAAGATAACGTCAATATATATGCATTTAGTATTAAAAAGGGAATCATAATGAGTGGCCCAAATCATGAATATTAAAACTGTCTTTAATTCTTTATATGTGGAAAAGATAGTTTTGTCTACCCTGCGGTTATTTTTTATAAATGACTTTCCCCATGTCGACTTTTCTTTGAATTTCACGCATGCGAGATGCTAAGGATTATATCTGTGTTTAAAATACGAAATTTAAAATTTCATACAGGGTTTTATACAATTTATAGAACAAAACTATGCATTTAATTAACAAAACTTTGCTTATTTATTTTTCTACAAAAAAAATGTGTAGGGGTAACTGACAATTTATATCGATTTTCAATATACTTTAAGTAAAATATTTTTATAAAATATTATTTTAGAGATACTTCAAAATAATACACAGTCTTGTGTTAAAAGCTCTGTTAAATCTAAAGAAAATGTAGAAAAAAAGTATTTAAAAAAATAAGAGTTTAATTTTATTTAAATGTAAAATTTAAAAGTTTTATTAAATGCAATGTTTAAACAGATTTATTTGTACTAAATATATTTTCAATTAATTTCTACTGTCTTCCCATGTTAGCTTTCTAATGAATTTCACGCATGCGAAATGCTAAGGCTTCTATCTGTATTTAAAATACGAAATTCAAAATTTCATATAGGTTTTCTATAATTTATAGAACAAAAATATGCATTTAATTAACAAATTTTCTTATTTATTTTTATATAAAAAATGTGTAGGGGTAACTGACAAATTATATCGAGTTTCCATATATCTTTAAGTAAAATATGCTTATAAAATATTTTTTTAAAGATATCTCAATATTAATGCATAGTCTTGTGTAAAAACCTCTGTTCAACCTAAAGAAAATGTTGTAAAAAATTTTAATTAAAAAGAAGAATAAGAACTTAATTTTATTTAAAACTAAAAATTAGAATTTTAGTTAAAGACAATATATAAACAGACTTATTTTTACCAAATATGATTTCAATTAATTTCTACTGCTTTCTCATATTAAGTTTTCTATGAATTTCATGCATGCGAAATGCTAAGGCTTTTATCTGTATTTAAAATACGAAACTTAAAATTTAATAAAGGTTTTCATTAACTTATAGAATAAAACTAAAAGTAGAATTAAAAAAATTGCTTATTTTTTTTCAATAAAAAATGTCTAGGGGAAACTCTCAAATTATAATTAATTTCCGTAATCCTTAAGATAAAATATTTTTACAAAATAATTTTTGAGAGATATCTCAATATTAATACACAATCTTGAGTAAAAAGCTCTGTTAAATCTAAAGAAAATGATGTAGAAAATTTTTTTTTTAAATTAGAACTTATTTTTATTTAAATTTAAAATTACAAATTTTAATTAAATGCATTTTTTAAACAGACGTTTTTTTACCAAATATGTTTTCAACTAGTTTCTACTGTTTCCCCATGTTAGCTTTTCTATGAATTTCAGGCATGCGAAAAGCTAAGGTTTTTATTTGTATTTAAAATACGAAATTTAAAATTTAATACAGGGTTTCAATAACTTATAGAACAAAGCTATGAGAGGAATTAAATAAAATTTGCTTATTTATTTTTCCATAAACAAATATGTAAGAGAAACTTTCAGATCATATAGAGTTTCCATATACATTTTGGTAAAATATTTTTATAAAATATTATATTAGAGATAGTTTTAAATAATACATAGTCTTGGGTTAAAAGCTCTATTACATCTAAAGAAAATGTTGTAGAAAAAGTTTTAATTTAAAAAAAAGAAGAGTTTAATTTTATTTAAATGTAAAATTTAAAATTTTAATTAAATGTAATGTTTAAACACACTTATTTGTACTAAATATCTTTTCAATTAATTTCTACTGTCTTCCCATGTTAGATTTCTAATGAATTTTCTAATAAATGCTTAGGGTTCTATCTGTAATTAAAATACGAAATTTAAAATTTCATATAGGTTTCCTACAATTAATAGAACTAAACTATGCATTTAATTAACAAAAATATATTTACTTATTTTCCTATAAACAAATGTGTAGGGGTAACTTACAAATTATATCGAGTTTCTATATACATTTAAGGAAAATATTTTTATAAAATATTATTTTAGAAATACCTCAATATTAATGCACAGATTTGTGCAAAAAAGCTCTGTTAAATTTAAAGAAAATGTTGTATAAAAAATTTTAAATTTTGTAAGAAAAATAAGAATTTAATTTAATTTAAATTTAAATTTTAAAATTTTAATTAAATGCAATGTTTAAACAGACTTATTTTCAGTTAGTTTCTCATATTTCCCTATGTTAGCTTTTCTGTAAGTTTCCCGCATGCGAAATGCTAAGGCTTTATTTGCATTTAAAATACGAAATTTAAAATTTCATACAGGCTCTCTATAACTTCTAGAAAAAAAAACCTTACGTGGAATTAACAAAAATTTGCTTATTTCTCTTTATATAAACAATTGTGTAAGGGAAACTGTCAAATCATATTGAGTTTCCATAAACAGTTTGGTAAAAACTATTTCTCAAATATTATTTTAGAAATATTTCAAAATAATACACAGTCTTGTGTTAAAAGCAATCTAAAAACAATTGTAGTAAAAATGTATACTATTTAAAAAAAACTTTTAATTTATTTTTGGTTCAAAATTTAAAATTTAAATTAATTGAATGTTTAAACAGACTTTTTTTCCAAATATGCTTTAATTAGTTTCTAAAGTACCAAACAATAATAATGTTTATTATAACACTTATAATTAAATAACTGAAAAACTACTGAGTCCATTAAAATACATGAAAAAAAATTGTTTGAAATAGCTGAGAATTCGCTATATGCCTGGATAGAAAACTTAATGACTGTTACAGACTTTGAATCTCCGGTTAAGCACTACCGTAAGACCTGGTAGTTAAACTTAAGTTAGTCAAATCTAATTTATACCATGTTAAATTAAAATTAATCAAGAATTACTTTAGACTGTAAGTTACGATTGTAAGTCGGTTAAATGTCTAATGAAACAGTTGAAAAGTAACATTATAAATAACTACAAAATTATACATATTATAAGTGACAAGACGCAAAAATATTTAACGTTTTATAAAAATACATATATATGATTAGTATTGTTGTTCTCTTTATCTCTGGAAATAAGAGATATTTTTATTTTCTATTTATTTAAAAAGTTTAATATAAGTGGATTTCAGATTGGAAAATACAAATATTATCCAATAAAAAGAAAAATTCTCAAAAAAAAAAAATTTTTTTTATTGAACTTGAAAATGCAAAGCAAATGTATTTGAAAGACATACTAACAACCACTTAAAGATGGACACTTAGATTGATTGCATTGGATTGGGGTTAATAAACTAAATATTGTTCGAAAGAAAGGAACGTATAAAATAGTAGTTAAGGAATTATAACTCATTCGTAG
>CM063499.1:24247584-24255084 GCA_032207245.1 Pardosa pseudoannulata
TTTTATGAAAATGATTTTTTTTCTACCAAAATACATTTCGTAGATATTTGAACTTATGATTTTATCTATTATCTCTTTAAATATACTCAAATTAATATTGCCAAAAATTGATTCTTCTAAGGATAAAAGTTTATAAAGGGTCTTGAGCTATTCAAATTTTATAAAAAGGTTTTTTT
This sequence comes from Pardosa pseudoannulata, assembly GCA_032207245.1. Lineage (NCBI taxonomy): Eukaryota > Metazoa > Arthropoda > Arachnida > Araneae > Lycosidae > Pardosa > Pardosa pseudoannulata. The sequence goes on from CM063499.1 coordinate 24,247,761, forward strand.
TTTATCAAAATACTTTTCTTGTAGAGTTTAGTTACTTATGTTTTTTTAATCTACCATTATCGTTAATAATCCCAGAAATAATATTGTTAAAATTTATTCTTTTAAGAGTAGAGATTTAGACTTTGCCTTGGGCTATTTAAATTTTATGAAAATTATTATTATTTTTTTTTTACCGAAATACATTTTGTAGATATTTGAACTTATGTTTTTATCTTTCATTATCATTAAATATCCCCAAATTAATGCTAAAAATTGATTTTTTTAAGAATACTAATTTATAAAATGTTTTGAGCTTTTCAAATTTCATGAAAAGGTTTTGTATTTTTACCAAAATACTTTTCTTGTAGATTTATCTACTTATGTTTTTTATTTACAATTAGCGTTAATAATCCCCAAAATAATATTGTCAAAAATTAATTCTTTTAAAACTAAACATTTATAAAATATCTGGTACTATTCAAATTTTATTAAAATGCTTTTTATTTTTATCAAAATACTTTTCTTTTAGATTTTAGTAACTTATGTTTTTTAATCTACCATTATCGTTAATAATCCCAAAAATAATATAGTTAAAAATTTATTCTTTTAAGAGTAGACATTTAAACTTGTCTTGGGCTATTTAAATTTTTTTAAATCATTTTTTTTACCAGAATACTTTTTTGTAGATATTTGAACTTATGATTTTATCCACCATTATCGTTAAAAATCACAAAATTAATATTGCTAAAATTTTATTCTTTTAAGAATAAAAATTAATAGGGTCTTGAGCTATTCAAATTTTATAAAATGGTTTTGTATTTTTATCAAAATAATTTTTTTGTAGATTTTAGTTATTTATGTTTTTTTATCTACAATTAACGCTAATAAACCCAAAATAATATTGTAAAAATTAATTCTTTTATGAGTAGATATTTACAAAATGTCTTCTACTATTAAAGTTTTATGAAAATGTTTTGAATTTTTATCAAAATAATTTTCTAGTAGATTTTAGTTATTTATATTTTTTATCTACAATTAGGGTTAATAATCACCAAAACAATACTGTCAAAAATTCTTTTATGAGTAGATATTTATGAAATGTCTCGTTTTTCTTAATTTTTATAAAAAGGTTTTGTATTTTTATCAAAATAATTTTCTTGTAGATTTTAGTTACTTATGTTTTTTTAAACCTACCATTATAGTTAATAATCCCAGAAATAATATTGTTAAAAATTTATTCCTTTAAGAGTAGATATTTTAGACTTTGCCTTGGGCTATTTAAATTTTATAAAAATGAATTTTTCTACCAAAATACATTTTGTAGATATTTGAACTTATGATTTTATCCACCAATAACGTTAAATATCCCAAAATTAATATTTCTAAAAATTTATTCTTTAAAGAATAAAAATTTATAAATGTCTTGAGCTATTTAAATTTTATAAAAAGTTTTGTATTTTATCAAAATACTTTTCTTGAAGATTTTAGTTATTTGTTTTTTATTTACAATTAGCTTTAAAAATATCCAAAACAAAATTGTAAAAATTTAATTATTTTATGAGTAGATATTTATAAAATGTCTTTTACTATTCAAATTTAATGAAACTCTTTTGTATTTTTATCAAAATACATTTCTTTTAAATTTTAGTAAATTATGCTTTTTTAATCTACCATTATCGTTAATAATCGAAAAATTAATATTGTTAAAAATTTATTCTTTTAAGAGTAGAGATTTAGATTTTGAATTAGGCAATTTATATTTCATGAAAATGATTTTTTTTTATCAAAATACATTTTGTAGACATTTGGAATTTATCATTAAATATTCCCAAACTAATGCTAATATATGATTCTTTGAAGAATAGTAATTTATAAAGGGTCTTGAGCTATTCAAATTTTTTAAAAAGGTTTTGTATTTTTATCAAAATACTTTTCTTGTAGAGTTTAATTACTTACGTTTTTTTAACCTACCATTATGGTTAATAATCCCAGAAATAATATTGTTAAAAATTTATTCTTTTAAGAGTAGAGATTCAGACTTTGACTTGGGCTATTTAAAATCTTTTATTAGTAAATATTTATAAAATTTCTTGTACTATTCAAATTTTATGAAAATACTTTATATTTTTATCCAAATACTTTTATTTTAGATTTTAATTACTTATGTTTTTTATTTAAAATTAGCGTTAATAATCCCCAAAATAATATAGTAAAAAATTAGTTCTTTAATGAGTAGATATTTATAAAATATATTATAGTTCTCAAAGTTTATGAAAACGTTTTGTATTTTTATCAATAAACTTTTCTGGCAGATTTGACTGAGTTTTCTTTTTACCTACTATTATTGTTAATAATGAGAAAAATAAATTTTTAAAAATTCATTGTTTTAAAAGTAGATTTTTAAGGTCCCATTTCGATTTAATAATAAAGTTGTTGAGAAAAATCTCCCACTTCACTTTAAAACTTAGCCACTACCGATTTACAAAAATTGTTCTCGAACGGGCCAGATGCTTCGAAGCATGTCCGGTCGATGGCGTCCCCATTTACTTCTGACGCACACAGGCAGACGCTTTCGGAGGTATTATTTTAGAACTTCCCGACGAGTTTCGAATAATTGGAAAAAAAAAGAACCAGCAGGGCTTAAGATGATTTTCGTGTCCGGATAAGGTATTACTCGGGACGACAATCTAGTACGGGAAATTTGTAAAAAAAAATTCAATATTGCATTTCCGTCAAGTATTAGTTTTCAAATGAGATTTTGGGAACGGATGGAGTAAATCTTTGTTTAATGAGATTGACGGAGATTTTTCTTGGTGTAAAAGGATTGAGATGTGGAATAGTATAAGCATGTTATTTAGTTTATGTTTACTTTATAACATGATATATATATATATAAATAAATACATACATACATATATATATATATATATATATATATATATATATATATATATATATATATATATATACATATATATCCATATATATATATATATATATATATAAATATTGGGTTGTTCGGAAAGTCATTTCGTTTTTTTTGGGGAACATGAAAGACAGTTTTCGTATAATGAATAAATATTTTATTAAATTATATATTGGCCATTCTGGTCCAACACCTTTTGCCATCTTTCTGGTAGTAGCATAATTCCACGCTCATAAAATTTTTGGTCTTTGCTGGCAAAAAACTGATCGAGGTGGTTTTTGACCTCCTCATTTGAGGTGCAGGTTTTACCGTCTAAAAATTTTTGGAATGACCGAAACAAATAATAATCCGATGGTGCCTGGTCTGGAGAATTTGGTGGGTGTGGTATTGTATCCCATTTAAGCTGTAAAAGCTTTTGGTGAGTGACCAAACTTGTGTGAGGTTTCGCGTTGTCTTGGTGAAACAGTACACCTTTCCTGTTGATTAGTTCTGACCTTTTCTGTTGAAGTTCATCATTCATTTTGTCCAGCTGATGACAGTAGACTTCCGAATTAATCGTTGTGTTATCCGGTAAAAGCTTAAAAACAACGATTCCTTTAAAATCCCACCAAACAGACAGCATCACCTTTTTTTGGTGAATATCGACTTTGGAAATGGTTTGAGCCGGTCCATCTTTTTTACTCCATGACCTCTTGCGTTTGACGTTGTTGTATATAACCCATTTTTTGTCCCCAGTGATGATGTGCTTCAAAAACGGATCATTTTCGTGACGTTTGAGAAGCGAATCGCAGACGTCAATGCGGCGACACAGATTTCTCTCTGTGAGAATATAGGGAACCCATACATCGAGCTTCGAGGATAATACCAGGCCTTTCAAGTGGTCATAAACTGTTGAATTTGATAAATTTAACCTCAATCTGATCTCACGTGTTGTTATTCGCCGGTTCGCATCAACTAATGCCTTTATCGCGTCTTTATCAGCTTCCACCGGACTTCCCGAACATGGTGCAGCTTCGACATCAAAATTGCCGGATCGAAATTTAGCGAACCAGTTCTGGCACTGGCGTACTGTCAACACACCTTCTCCATACACATCGGTCAATTTTTTTCTGGCTTGAACAGCATTTTTACCCTTTCTTTAGTAAAACAGTAAAATATGTCGAAAATTCTGCTTATCGCTCTCCATATTTAAGAGGGTACCAACCAAAAACTACTGCGTAGAATTAATTGGAATTTTTCACACACAAGCCTTGCTATATGAGCTATCAAAGCATATAAAAATTATACGGCTTAAATGTGAAGTTGGGTGAAAAAAAATACAATTAAATCCTCTGAGGGAAAAAACGAAATTACTTTCCGAACAACCCAATACATACATATATATACATACATATATATAAATTATAATATATATAAAATATTATATATATATATATAATAAATATATATATAAATATATATATAAATATATATTATATATATATATATATATAATATATATATATAATATATATATATATATATATATATATATATATATATTTGTGTGTGTAACATTTTCTTAAAAACGTCCTATCTCCCATTCTATTTCTTTAAAATCTTTTCCCCAGCCTCCTAATTTCTTAATCAAAGGAGCGTTTTACAGTTGAAATTCTTTCGATCAAAAATTTCTGTCCTATAGATGTAAAGATTCTGTCTATTCAAAACGTTTTCCAGCTTTCGAGGGCAAATGGCACCTCAGTTTTCCTGATTTTACATTTAAATTCGCTGAGTAAGTGAAAAAATTCTTTATGTCTTTGCTTTTGTGTGCACCTCTGTTCGAGCAGACCGATTTTTGTGCCTTTCACTTCTCTGTCGTTGACCAGTAAAGATGTCCGTCTTAGCAGCTCTGAAATAAGAACTAATTCGACTTGTGCCATTTCCTTCAATGTATGGCGACTGCATTTTTATTCTTCCTAGCTGTTTAGGCTTCTCTTTTCCCAGTAGCTATAGAGCAATATAATTATTGCGACTCGAGGGAATAAATTATATACACACCCACACACCATATAAATAGATATAAAATATTTATATATATATTTATATATATTATATTTATAAATATATATATATATAAATATATACATTATAAAATATTTTTACATACATATAAATATATATATATAATATATATATATATATAATTTTTTATTATAAATATATATATATAATATATATATAATATATATATAAAAATATATATAATAATATATATGTACATATACATACATACATATATATATATATATATATATATATATATATATATGTCAGACCCATAAATAGGTGTATAAATCAATCCACTCTCAAATAATTTTTTTTCTGTTCTTTATTAATCCTCATCACACTCTACTCACAATTCTCTCATCGAGCCAATTGCTAACAAAGGCAGTTTTTGCTTCGAGGAGCCACAGGTCTACTATAGTAATTGCTTATCACTTTATGTGATTTTATATTTATGTGACTAATCTTAATGAGCCGCGTTCCCATTAAAAGAATAAATAAAATATATATATTTTATAAATATATATATATATTTTAAAAAATATATATATAAAAATATATATTATATATATAAAAATATATATGTATATATAAATATAAAAATATAAATATAATAATAGCCTAAGTTATCTGTACGTCTGTCCTCGATTTAATGAAGCGGTTGGACCTGGAATGGATAGAGGTAACCATAGTTAGCAAAATTCAAAGAGAGTAATGTTTATTTTCTCCTAAACTATCGATCTGATTCTAAAATAAATTGGTATAAAAATGCTTCCTATCACAGGAAAAAATACTGCCTTCTTTAAAACGTTCGAAATCCACCCCTTCCCCTCTTTTTTAGCTTTTAATGTCATTATTTCAACTCCTATTTTCCACGGTTAAGAGCAGATGATTAAATTTATCAATTTATCACACAGCAAATAGGTAAAAATAACATTTTTCTAGCATTATGACGTCATTCCTTTAACCATCTCATTGAATCATTTCTTATTTTAAATTATTTAAATTGTGCCTTATTTTCATAAGTTTTATCACCGAACTTAGATATATCGTAAATAATTTTCTTTTATATTTGGCTTAAATAATAGCGAAGATACATATGTGATAATTTTAAATTAAATCATCGATTACTTTTTGTTGCAAGATAATTCTCAGCCAAAACACAAACCATTTTTTTACCTGCCTCATAAAGTACTTTACAATTTTGGAAAATTAAAAATTTTACTTCATATCCCGTCATATTACGGGCTGTATGCTGGTATATATATATATATATATATATATATATATATATATATATATATATATATATATATATATATATATATATATATATATATATATATGTTTTATCAATAGTTCTTCTGTGGTCTGCAGTGTAGTGGAATGTGTTGCATTTAAATACCTTTTTATAAAAAATAATTATTAAACATGATCTTAAATTTATTAGTTATTTAATAAAGTCCCTATTTTGAAACTTATGAAGAAAATTCAATTTAATTATATTTGTTTTATTAAATACGTCAAGCATGCACAAATGAATTAACTTAAAAATAACGAATTTTGTAACCAACTAAAAGGCACTAGATCGAAAAATTGTCTCTCAATATTTAACAATAAGATTTTTTTCCTCAAACATTTTTTAATTTCTTTTAATATAGGAACCAAACTTTTCACTCAAAAGCGGTTATTACCTCTGGAATATTAAACTCTTACAGAAAACGCTTACTGACAGCTGCTAATTTTTTTATGAGAAACACATTGAAAAAAAGGGTAGCCTAGAACTAAACAGTTAATAATATAATGCCATTGTTTCAAAATGTTTCTTTACTGTTAAAAATAAGAAAAATTTGGTTTCTTTGAGCTTTAATGACTTATTTTTAAATTTCACCCCTTTAACTTTTTCTCTATTGTTTGAAGTTTAACTTTCTTTAATATTAAATTTAGAAAGTGAAAAATAGTATTAAATTTTCAGATTACTTAAAATATATGTTATATAAGAATTATTTCCTTTCTTACAGAAAATTTAACGGTTTTAATTTTGATGGTATTTAATAATTAGTTTTGTGCCATAAGACTGTAATTTAATAAAAACGATTTTTTAAATGCTTTCGATTGAAGCATTAATGTTTCTGCTTATTATAATAAAACTTTTGTCATTATGTACGATTATAAATGGCAATTGCAAGTGATATAAATTAGAACTTTTTTTACTAGAAAATACAGTATACATCCACTTTACTGTTCATAAATCGTCACCTATGTTCAGTTAACACTTTTTCGTTTTCACGTATGGATGTTAGAACATTATTTCATCATCGAATCACTGTAGTTAGTACTTTAACTGCTACCTCTAAAAGGAAAAATAACTTTTTA
>CM063499.1:24272584-24277584 GCA_032207245.1 Pardosa pseudoannulata
GTTATTTATTACCGATTCATTTTTATATAAATTTTATTGCAGTGAAAAAACTATGAATTAAATATGTATATATATATATATTTTTTTTATTAAAAGTTTATGCTTTATATCAGCCGAATTTTAGTATTTTTCAGTTATTAAGTCTTTAAAGTTTTCAAATAAAGTAATTTGTTTTTATAGTTTTCCGTATAAAACTTACAGTAAATGAGTTTGAAAACTTGTTTGGTTTAAAAAAATTCCTTCGCTGTTTCTTTTAACACAATATCTACAAAAGTACAACTTCGCTCGAATAATCTCGAGTGTGTAGAGTTTGGCCAGTTTAGCGAGCTCGAGTTAACTCGAGCGTGCTCGTTCAGGAGTTAATTTTATTTGATCACAACAACTAAACTGTTTAAAGTACATTATTTTTAAATTATCCAATAATTTTTTTGTTATTTATTATCGATTAATTCATTTTTATATAAATTTTATTGCTGTAAAAACACTATGAATTAAATATACATTTCTTTTTCATTAAAAGTTTAGGTTTTATATCAGCCAAATTTTAATATTTTTTAGTTATTAAGTCTTTAAAGTTTTCAAATAAAGTAATTTTTTTTATAGTTTTCAGTACAAAACTTTCAGGCCGAACGATGGCCGAATGGTTAGGGTGCTGGCCTTCGGAATCGGAATTCGTGGGGTTCGAATCTCACTATAACGTGGATGTTTGGAATCGTCTTTAAGCAGTAGGTCCCGGTCTCATTAGCCCTCGTGTTGCAAAAAGTAGACCGTAGCGCTCTAAACACCAAAACCAAACCAACACTTACGGTAAATGAGTTTGAAAACCTGTTTGGTGGACAAATTTACATGTAAGGTGTGATTTTTTATTTGTTACCTTTTACCTTATAGTTTCAACCCTTACATTTATTTTTTAATCACTAAACCTTTAAAGATGTGATAACATTATGAATTATTTTTGTGAATTATTAATTTAGAATTAGGCAATATTCTGAACATTTTAAGAACTACTAAGTTATAAAGTATTAAAGTCTTAAATTTTTTTTAAACTCGTTATATAAAAATTTAGTGTTTAAAAATATTTTGTTTAAAATGTTTCAAGATGTTTCTTGAGACTTACGTTTCAATAGATGACTTACAAAAGTATTCATTATGCATTAAAGCCTCGTTAAATTTTTTCATTCCTGTATCAATTTTAGGAGAAATTTTCATACACTCTAGAACCAAAACATTATGACCACCCCTACATTTTGTAATAAACTCGCCTGGATGACGTGGAAAGCACGTGATCAGGTGATCTAAATTTCCCATTTAACTAAAATATTTTAACTGCTACTGGAGAGTCAGAAGAATCATTCTTTCACTTACTTCTGTGTGTGATAGGAAAAGGTGCGGATCAAAGCGATTTTTATAGAGGGCAGATTGTAATGGCTCGAAGACTCGGAACAAGTATTTCCGAAACTGCACGACTCGCGGGTTGTTCGCGATCTACGGTTGTTAGTACTTATGACGGGGGAACCAGCAGTAGATTACATGGTGTTTGAAGGCAGCACGCTATCAAAGAAAAATGTCTTCGGAGACTGTCTCGCATTTTGAAGCAAAATAGGAGCCAGATAGTGGCTCAGCTGACAACCCAATGCAGTGCAGGGCCAAGTAGAATAATATCAGAACACAGTGTTCAGCGGACACTGTTAGATAAGGGGAGCAAACGTCCCATTCGTGTGCCCCGTGTCACAAGGCTTCCAGTTAATGTCCTTGCCGCCTTACTCACCGGATCTCAATCCGATAGAACACATTTCGGTTGTCATGGGATGACAGCTCATAGTTCAAAGACAACCAATTCGCAATATCTAGGATTTGCTTAACCGTTGCTTAAACATCTGGTACAATCTGTCTCGATTTATCTACTAAGGATTTTTGGCATCCATACCAAGGCAGGTTGAACCTGTGTTGTGCTCCAAAGATGGGCCAACTCGTTACTGACAGGTGTTCATAATGTTTTGGCTCTTGAGTGTATTGTCTTGAGTTTAACCCTCTAAGCGGTTTGCACGTACAATTCCGCCAGCTGTCACAGACAGTTTTCAACCCCAAAATATGTTCCAAAAATAAATGTATTGTACATATCTGACAGTGCTTTTCCCCCATGAAATTATGAGGTAGGAGGGTCAGGTCGATTGTTTAGGAACTGCACCCCTCTTTGACTGACATTTATTGAGGGATGCACCCCTACTCTCTGAGGAACAAAGACGCTGATAGCTTCTCATGGCTTTGTCAATGTCTATTTCAAAGTATTTCGTTTGCGGTAACATATATATCTCTAATTGCACCACTGAAATATCTTGGATGACTTTAGAAAAAAATATAAATAATTCTCAAAAAAAAAAAATTATTCGTACTTTTAGAATACGTTATTTCTTATGTGATGATCTTCGAGACTTGACGAGCTTTATGTGTATTAAAAATTAACAATCAATAATGTCTATTTATATATATTTATAACCGTAAGTAATGAGACAATAACGAGGGTGGGGTAAAGGGTGAAGTAAAAAATCATAGAACACTTTGGTAACTGACACAATAAAACTTTAGCGTATTTTCGGAGACCTTTTTTTCCCCGGTGTGTTCCACTCGGCGGGTTAAAACCTTTCATTTATACGATACATAATGACTCAAAGCTTCCATTATACGTCATTTTCTACTTTTCGAAAGAAAAACTTACGGATTTTCGGTGGTTGTGTCATTGATATGATGCAGAATTATGCAGATTCAATGAATATTTAAAAAACAAAAATAGCTGGTGAAATGGCTTGATAAAACCTTTCGTTTATACGATAGAAGCAACGCAAAGCTTAGTTCATATGTCACTTTAGTGTTACGAAAAGCTATAATTACAAAATTAAATCACCGATTATACGTTTCTTATTCTTGCATTACTTTTTAAACAATATGTCATGGCAGTCACAATGTGTTCATTATCAATGTTGGTAAAACCTGTCATTTATATGATAAAAATGACTCAAAGCTTCGGTTATATGTATTTTCTACTTTTCTAAAGGAAAACTTTGGATTTTTCTGTGAATTGTGTCGTTGATATGATTCATGATTATTCAGATTGGATGAATTATTAGAAAACCAAAATGGCTTTCTTTAATATAAGCAATGATGACGAAGAATTTCATGCACTGAAATATTAATTTTAATAAATTTGTCAATTCAGAATCTATTTTTAATTTCTAATTTACTTATAAGTTTAAAATCCATCTTAATTCTAAAAAATCCTAAATATTTCATAAACATTCAGTAAACTTACACAAAAAATTATTCCATTCTACTAAATTAATCAGCTAAGTAATACCTAAAGGAGCTAAAAAATTAGAATTAATAATTAAAAATTTAAAATGGAAGGGTTATTTTAAAGTCAAGAAAATATGTTTTTATATATTTATATTTATTGTCTGATGCTTAAATTTTTTCAAATGTCATTTCTTTAGTTATATAAAAAATAATTTTCATCATAAATCAAATATTTTGATTTTCAAAACGTAAAAAATTTCTTACATTAATTAATTAATTGGAAAAATTATAACTGAAAAATATTTTTCATGTTTTTTCAGCAAATTTCAGTTTTTAATAGTTTTTTCGAATAATTAATCTTTTTTGTTTTATAAAAATCAATTTTCTAATTATTATCATAATTTTTATTGAATTGTGAATATATTAGAAAAAATCTGTGAATAAATTAGGCATTAATTATTCAGTTTAACTAAAACATTTTTATTTCTATATAAATTATTATAGCTGAGAAATAGTCTTTAGAACTGTATATCCCTGCAGTAATTCAGTCTGGACTAATGCGATCGTTGGTACATAAGTAGTAGACAAATAATACTAAAAAGCAGCAGAAATGATCAAATAGGATATTTAAACTTTCAAATATACAGATACAATTATAGAAATAGTCAAACTGCAATTTAGAATGGCATAAATTAATAGTTGATTTTTTTTAACGTATGTAAAGACGTAAAGTTTAATTATTTGCAAATGGCTTCAGGAATGGTCAAAATAAATGTTTCCGGTAATTCTGAAATGTAGGCAAAATACCTCCAGAATTATACAACACTGATATTTAAACTTTAAGATCTACAAATGCAATGTTGAAACTAGTCAAAATGCATTTGAGAATGGTCTAAATGGATAGTTAAATTTTCTTTAAGCGTACTTAAAGACGTGAATTTTGAAGAAGTGCAAATTGTTTCAGACATGGTCAAAATGAATGTTTCCGTTAATTCTAAGAAGTAGGCAAAATTGCTCTCATAAATGGTGAAAATGAATGTTTACGTTAATTGTGAACAGTAGGCAAAATACCTTCAGGAATGAAAAAAAATAGAACTTTACGATCTACCAATGCACTACTGAAATTATTAAAAATGCATTTGAAAATAATCTAAACGGATAGTAAAAATTTTTTAAGCATACTTAAATACGTGAAGTTTAAATAAGTGCAAATAGCATCAGACATGGTCAAAATGAATGTTTCCGTTAATTCTGAACAGTAGGCGAAATAAATTCAGGAATGGACAAAACTGATATTTAAAATTTTAGATCTACAAACGTTACCACAAAACTAGTCAAAATACATTGAAGAATTATCGAAGCTAAAGTTTACTTCTGTTTAAATAAAGACGTATAACTTAAACTAGTGAAAATGGCTTCATGGACAATATAGGTATTTCCGTTAAATTTTGAAAGCTTAACCCTCCAAGCGGTTCGCACGTACAATTCCGCCAAATCGATGATGTCTTCAAAGATGTCACAATTTTCGATCTCCAAAAACGTTCCGAAATGGATGTAATGTACATTTCTCCCAGTGTTTGAAGTAGGAAGGTCAGGTCAGATGTTTAGAAACTGCACCCCTCTTTAACTGACATTTATTGAAGGATGCACCCCTACTCTCTGAGGCACAAAGACGCTGATAGCTTTTCATGGCTTTGTAAATCTCTATT
>CM063499.1:24280084-24287584 GCA_032207245.1 Pardosa pseudoannulata
GTACCTATTTTACTTTATTATTCACCCTTTTTGGAAGAACGTATATTTTATTTTAATAAGAATTTTTTAGAGTTAATAGAAACAGATGCATTGTATAATAAGTATAAAACATTGCTGTTCAGATATAATAAAATAGAGTAAAATCATAGTCACAATATCTGCCAGATAAATTTACATTTTATCCATGAAAAATAAGTGATGGCGCTACAGACTGTAGCAAATTACACATGTTTTTTTATCACGTAAATTAATCAACTTTTTCTTTAATATGAAATATTTTCTGAAAAATTGTTTTTTATGCAGTTTTTCATTAATTTTTAAATTGTTCTTTGTAACTTCATTTTAACAGATTCCTACATATTTTTTCTAAACTAATAGTGATCATTAAACCAAATCTCTGTATCAGTATATTTATATGTGTTTTCATTTTAACCCATATTGTACCACACGAACTAAATATGTATCTAAGTTATTAAAACTTAATCCATATCATTCATATGGTGTAACTAAGTATATAAAACCAAAATTTTGAAAAAATATTTTTAATTTTTTTTTACGTAATTGGCTGTTTTATAAATAGGAAAACGATCCAATACACTACTAAAACTTAACAAATATCTTTCATTGAATTACGCTGATTCATAGATGAAATTTGGGGAAACAGTAAAGCATTACATTTTAAGCATAATGTTGTTGGTTTTCTCTTGCAGTTATTAACCCCTTCCGGTAAAATGACGAGTCTAGCTCATCATTGGTTTTTCATTCCATACCACACAATGACGAGCTACACTCCTCATGCGACTAAAGTTAATGTTAAATTTGATAATTAATTTAGTTTATAATTTCTAGTATACTGAATTTAGCAAGACTTTTACTTGTGGAAATACCAGGTCACTATTACATATTGTTTATTTAGAATTTCTTGGTACAAGTCAATGCCAAATTGATGAGTCAGAATAAAAGAAAACCTACTAGGAAATGCCTTGTGTGTTACAAGAATCAAATTAGAAGTGAGACTCCCTAGCGGTGTAAACAATTCAGTATTCCTTTGCACTTTGTATTGAAAAGTACCACTATCTTGAAGACTATTATCTGAATACCTTATTAATGTTTTGCTTTGATATTTTCTTAATTTTACTGTTTCTGATATTATTTAACACTATGTAAAAAGTGGATTTTAATTAGGAATATGTAAGAATTGTAAAATGAAACAAGTTTTTTAAATAAAAAATAAATGGTTACTTCACGCACAGTTTCCCATTATTAAATCATACCGGAAGGGGTTAAACTGGCAGTAAAGGAGCAAGTTTATCTTTCAATCTCCAGTTTTTCTGAATAGAATATACATCTATTTACCCCTTGTTGTGTCCAGGTGTGTGAACAGGTGTTTGAACTGGTTTTCACTGAAAGATAGGAAAAGAATGTGAGTTATCAATGCAATATTGAATTTGTAGAAAAGTAATCTGGACTGGACAGTTGTCTTAATTTCAGGGCACCTTTTTTATACTTACAAAATACACGAGTAAAATATATTTTTCAACAAAACCTTTCGGCTACATTATTAGCTCCGTTTTTAAACTAAAAGTAACCTCCAAAATGTTTGGAAAAAAAATAATAAATATAAAATTAAAGATTAAAAAATGACAATATTTTAGAGGTTGTGGAAATAAATTTTACAATACAATATAATTTGATTTCTCAATTTTTGTTTGCTACTGTGCTAAAGTTTGTCTATTTTAAAGGTGTTAAAATAAAATCCACTCAGAAAATATTTATAACTTTATTATTAAATGGAATTTTATTTTCGGTCCTGTTTATAGGACAGCGGTCCAATATGGGTTAATATAAAATAAATATCCTTTTATGAGTGCTTTATTGACCATCCAAAAATTTCGTAGTAAAATACAATTTTAAATCACGAATAACAATATTTTTTTAATAATTAAATATTTATTGATTAAAATGTAAAAAAATAAATGACATGAATATTTTTTTATTTTTGTGACTTAAAAAATATTTAAGAATTGCATAATTATAATTAATAAGTTTCGAATTTTTCATAAACTGTTTTGGTAATGTTTTATATACAACAAAAATTTGCTTATTTTAGATAACTAATTCACTGGTATTTCGTTTTATGCTTTGTAAAATCTTAAATTGATGTTCTTTACAATATACTAGCAAGAGTGCCGTGCTACGGTAAACTTTATTACATTTAAACAAACATTTTTTCTTTCGTGCATAAATCTCTAAATTCGTCACAATGCAGTTCTAACCATTGGCATATTTATATATTTCTCTTATAACAATATTCTGTTTTTATACTTCAGTTTCCATTAAACGTGAGTTGTACATATATAAGATGTGAAAGCGTTTGCAAAATAAGAGTTCGAAAATTTACTAATAGTTTCGAAGAACTTAAAGAAATACCTGTATTAATATCGAATGTGTTCATTTGTTGGTATCAAGGATTTCTGTCCAAAGTTAGTTACTCTATGATTTATCGGGTAGATTTGTATAAAAAACATACAAACGAAAACTGTTCTTAATATCAATAAATAAAAAAAAATATATATGTTTACATGCTAGCGATTAAATCTGCATCAAATTTGTGTATTTTATTAAATTTGTTCAAACTTTTTTATGGTAAAATTTAAGTTTAACCCTAAATTACATTACTGTATTATTACTGTACTTTGATTAGCAGTTCTAATATACATTGCCATATCACGTGGTATAATAGGAAGCTGAGGTTTTGACAGCAACGGTGCTAATTTTGTTGGTATTAATAAATGTTGTCCAAAATTAAGGAAATTTATCAAAAACCACATGGCTTTGTATGGAACAGAAACACACATTCATATTGACAACCATATGAATTTGAAGGTAACTGTATAAAAAATAGGTTTTTATTTGCCCAGGAGAATCACTGAAATTTGTACTTTTTGTTGTTAGAATATTTTTGCTAAACATTTCATTGTGATGTAAAAGTTAACCAAGACATAAATTCAAAATTAGTTTTTATATAAAAATGCTATAATTTGAGTCACATAGAAATGAAAGTTAATCCCTTTATATCTAAATTTAAAGGTCAAATCGAATTGATTCTAAGCAGACGATGTTTAAATAATATAAAATAAGAAATGAATAATAGAAATATTTAAAGTAATGACGTCATAATGAAAGAAAAATATTATTTTCGCCTATTTATTAGGTGATAAATTGAAAATTTTAATCTCCTGCTTTTAACCGTGGAAAACTGTTCTTAAAACAATTACATGGGATTAACGAGATGACGTCACATTGCTACAAATATTACTTCTTTCACTTGGTTATGATGCGATAAATTAAAAAGTTAATCGTTTGCGCTTAACCGGGAAAAATAATGCTTGGAATAATGACATGAAACGCTCGAAAAAAAAATATTTCGACGTAAAAATTTTACTTCCTGGGATGTATCTAATATTTTTTTAAATTTACACAGCATTTGGGTGTATTGTTTTTGAGTCTATCGAGTACAGACAGACAGATAAAAATTCATTTATATATATATATATATATATATATATATATATATATATATATATATATAATATATATATATAAATATATATTATATATATTATATATATATATTATATATATATATATATATATATATATATATATATATATAATATATAAAATAATAATAATAATAATAATATATAATATAAAATTATTATAATCTTTTATAATAATTTTATGATAAAATTTAATTTACTACACATTTACTACACATTTTTTATAGAAAAGTGTATAGTAAAACTTTTTTACTGTAAACAGTTTTTAACTGCTTATAGAAGAAAAAATGTTTTACTCTAATCGACCATATTTTCAGCTTCATTTGAGATTGTAACAGAAGACGGACAGACAGACAGACAGACAAAATTCATTTATATATAATATATATATATATATATATTATATATATATATATATTTATATTATATATATATATATATATATTTATATAGTATATTATATATATATTATATATTTATATATATATATATATATTTATATATATTTATATATATAATAAATAATAATAATATTAATAATATATAATATAAAAATTATATATCTTTTTATAATAATTTTATGATAAATATTTAATTTACTACACATTTACTACACATTTTTTATAGAAAAGTGTATAGTAAAACTTTTTTACTGTAAACAGTTTTTAACTGCTTATAGAAGAAAAAATGTTTTACTCTAATCGACCATATTTTCAGCTATCATTTGAGATTGTAACAGACAGACGGACAGACAGACAGACAGACACAAATTCATTTATATATATATATATGTTATTTATATATTATATAATAAATATATATATATTATATTATTTATATATTATATATAATATATATTTATATATATTTATTTATATGTATTATGTATATATATATATGTATATATATACATATATATACATATATATATTTATTCTTTTATTTATATATATATATATATATATACACATACATATATATATACATATATATATTTATTCTTTTATATATATATATATATATATATATATTACATGGAAGGTAGGCTTAATAGTTTTGTATGCATTATTTAGCAAGACATTAAACGCACCTTTTGAAAACAAACTTTAAACAAACTTTTGAAGTAGGCCCAGGAAGGTGTTTAGGTACTAGTACGGTTTATAACTTTCGAATACAACTCAGACATTAACATCATAAAGTTTGACGAACAGTACTCCTATTTGGTGGAAAATTAGTAGCCTTAAACTGTAAGGGATTTACAAAATTATAAATTTTGTTAATACAAAATGTAAAAATATAATGCTAAATATATTTTGGAATTACTGAAAAATCGTATTGTAAATTGTTACTCAGAAACTGTATTTAGTTCAACACCAGTATTACCAGACTAATATATAAAGACGTTAATTAAACTTCCGGTGCAATTTACATCTGTGGAGTAATATAGTGTTACAAATTGCAAATATTTCTTTGGATAAAAAGATCTTTAAATATGTCAGACACATGTAAAATACTTTATTTTGAGCACATATAGCGCCATTTAGGTATATTTTACGTAAAATACAGGATTTTTAGTTATTCGGCGACTTGGCGACCACTTGGCGAGATTTGACGAAAAATATATATTTTTGAATAATTCAAGTACCGAAGAACAATTCTGTAAATTGAAAAACAATAATTTGTTTCTACAATAACAACTAAAAAAAGTTTTAGTTTTTATACCGATATAATAAATATTTTTATGATTACATTTATAGATAAATTATAAACTGCAGATATAAACTATTCAACACGTTTAGAATATGTTTAGTTAAGAAGATTCGTATAAATTGAAAAACAATTTTTTTTCAGCAAGAACAACTAAAAAAAAGTTTTATGACATAATATCAATTACTTATAAACTATTTGTTTAAGAAATCATGAAATATTTACAAAAAATCTGGAAATATTTACAAAAATGATTTGAAAATAATTCAAATTTGAACTTCAAATGTACCAAATCTAACACCTATTTTGTTGTGATTACTTAAGAAGGTAAAACTATTAAAATGTAAAATTATTTTTCACTTCGGAAATAAAATGTATAACCTATTTAGAATATATTTAATTAAGGCTACTTCTATAATTTAAAACGTAATAAAATAACCTATTTTTTACAGCATAATATCAATGATTTATAACCTATTTATGTAGCTAGAGAAATATTTACAATTTTTTTTATTAATTTTTAGCTCCAAGTAAGTTTAGCTATCTAAAAATGCTTTAAGTTAATCAAACTTTGTAAATCTGAAACTAAATTTCCAAAGTTAGAAATGAAAATTTTCGTGATTTTTTACTTTTGAATAGTGTGAAAAATATTTTGATGCAATTTTAATGATTTTGTATTTTTAAAAAAAGTTTTTTTGAATTTGAAATGAATATGTTTTTAGTGAGATTTTTTAAAATAATGAACTGCATTTCTTTTTTCATCTTTTTTGCATGACCTGGCAATTTTGCAGTAAGTACATACTTTTACATTAAATTATTGTGTATGATATTTTCATATTTTACGATAAAAACATTGGCTTTTTTTTATGCCATTATGTGTTGCACAAATCTGTTTTTTCAAATTTTGCACTGCATGCTTATTGTTCACGTGTTGTTTTTGTGTGAACTATGTATATTTAAATGTGTATTTTTAAGTGCAATTTTATATGGTATTTTGTTTGTGGATGTGATTCAAGTAAATATTTTTGATAACTTCGAAATCCTTATTACTATTATTTTAAATAGATTAATTTGTGATTGGAAGTACATTAGATCATCGATTATCCAAACATCGATTAACCAAAACTCTCCGTTAAACGAAGTCGGTTTTTTTCAACATTTTCTTTTCACTTCCTTCAAAATTTTCTGTGTACAAACATGCATTTTTTAAATTTTTTTCCACATTCCTTTAGCATGCAAGCCGTCCTTTTCTTACTACGAGTGCAGATAAATATTTTGAAATTCCCTTTTTAGAATTCTTGATATGAGTGTACTCTTCCCCAATTTCAAACATTTGTCATGGATATTCGTTTTCAATCGGCTTTAAGCTGTAGGTCCCTATCTCATTAGCCCTCGAGTTGCAAAAAGTAGACCGTAGCACTCCATAACCAAATCAAACCTTTCAAACAACCCTGTTTTAAAATAAAACACACCCCATTTAGAAATTTGGAAGGTCATACTGCCGAGTCCTAGAACAATCGAATGTTATTGCACCAATGACGACACTACATATTAAAATAGATGATTATGGATGAATTCTTGATTATCCGAAGTAGGTTCGGTCCTAGTTACTTCAGATAATCGATATTCTACTGTATTTGTATTTCCTTGCCTTCCCATAATTATGATAGAATAATATTTTTATACTCTGTACTCTCCCTCCTAATTTACCAATGGATAGTTATAAATATATTTCTATCTTTAAAATTTTGAATTAAATTTTTGGAAGTAAATTTAGAATTGATGATTTCTCGACTATCCGAGAATTTAGACTATCCGAAGTAGGTTCGATCTCTATTACATCGGATAATCTAGGCTCGGTATGACTGTACATTACTTTCAAATATCTGTTCAAACAAAAATAACATCTATTTCGAATTTTAAGGTCATACTGCCGAGTCTCAGAAAAAACCGAATGTTACTGCACCAATATTATTACATATCAATAGATGTTTAGATGAATTCTCGATTATCCGAAGTATGTTCGATCCATATTACTTCGGATATTCGAGGCTCGGTATGACTGTACACTTCGCCACTTTCAAATATCCCTGTTCTAAACAAAAACACATCTTATTTCGAATTTTGGAAGGTCATACTGCCGAGTCAGAAACAAAATGTTATTGCACCAATGACGATATTACATATTAAGCTAGATGTTTATTGATGAATTCTCGATTATCCGAAGTAG
>CM063499.1:24292584-24297584 GCA_032207245.1 Pardosa pseudoannulata
ATCAAAATGAAAGGCACACTCCTTGCCTTAATTCCATTAACGTACGTTTCAAGTCCTTAGCTAATCCAAGGGCTTAAATAGCAACAAAATTTTACCGTAGTGAAGGACATTTACTTTAGTTATTAGTAGGTATCACAGTGCACTCCTTGCCTTAATTCGAGTAACATATGGCTCAAGTCCTTAGCTAATCCAAGGGGATTAAGTAGCAACAATATGTTACCGTAGTCAAGGATATTTACTTAAGTACTTAGTAGGTATCACATCGCACTCCTTGTCTTAATTTGAGTAACTTATGGCTCACGTTCTCAGCTAATTCAAAGGGTTTAAGTAGCAACAACAACATGTTATCGCATTGAAGAACATTTATTTAAGAACTTAGTAGGTATCACAGCACACTCTTTGCCTTAATTTGAGTAACTTATGGCTCAAGTCCTTAGCTATTTCAAGAGGCTTAAGTAGCAACAACAGGTTACCGTAGTGAAGGATATTTGCTTAAGCACTTAGTAGGTATCGCAGCACACTATAAATTCCTGATATCAAATCGTATGATTTCTGAATCCTCCCTCACGTTTAGGAACCACTAAAAATCATCAAAATTTGAAATTCCTTCTAAAAGCTCCATGTTACAAATGACGTTTATTTGCAATATGTTTTCTATATAATTATAGATTTATTACTTTAAAAAAAAACCTCTCGTGTATTATACAACTAATTAAAAGTTATAATAAAAGTTTGAATATTTAAAAATACAAATTAGAAGGCAAACTATGTTATTTATTACCAAACTGTTATAAATTATGAAGAATAATATCTTTTTCGTTGTTGGAAAGGGAAATATATGACCATATTTTCCCTATTATGTGATTTGGTTTGGTTTGGTTTGGAGCGCTACGGTCTACTGTTTTGCACACGAGGGCTAATGAGACCGGGACCTACTGCTTAAAGCCGATTCCGAACGGCTACGAACATCCATGCCATAGTGGGATTCGAACCCACGAACTCCGGTACCGACGATCAGCGCCCTAACCAATCGGCCAGCGTTCGGCGCCCCTATTATGTGAAGCGATAAGAGAATAATCGCCTTAAATGTCGAGATAAAACAGGTCATGTCCGGTCTAAAAATAGTTTCATTATGCTTCTTTATCGCTTTTATTGGCAAATACAAGGCTAAACCTTCCGTCCGATATCATGAATGAAATACAAAAGATGCTCAAAAAAGTCTTCATTTTTTTTTCTTTTCTACTAGATAGGTCGATTTGGAGTGAAGCCAAAAACTCCAACAAGTTATTTCATTCAACAGATTGGCAGCATTTACTCTTTACAGATTTTGGGGTTTTATAGGAATGGAAGAAAGTGAAGGGAAGGGAAAGTCTTTAGCATTTTATGGAATTCCTTACCTTCTTAATTTTTACATTTAAGCTTTTTTATCTTTCAAAGATTAGCTCTTCTTTTAAAGTCTTAAGTTGGCACATCACTTTTAAACATTCTTGAATGAAATTTTTTAATTATTTTTCATGTTTTCATATTATTTTTAATCATTATCGTAAATGCAAAAGATTTTTAGAATTTGTCTCTATTTTTTAAAATTAATTTTGCTGAATTATTTGAAAATTTGACTGAAAGTTTACTATTGTCCCAAGCATATTGCAATAAACTGTGAATATCTATCACCGTCCATTTAGTTTTTATTGATTTTTTCGAATATACCGGTCATTTTTGAAACACACTGTAAAAAATTACCTTTGTCAGTAAAATGCATTTAAAAATTGTACAGTTTTCTAAAGTTGTCATACGATTGTTAAATCTACAAAAAACTAATATATCTGAAAATAAATTTAGTTCTGAACATTTAAAAATAATCCGCATAAAAATTTACAATATGAATAAAAACGTTTCAGCTGTTTACTATAAAGAAATTTAACTTACAAAACTTTAACTTTATTTTTCTCAAATTGTAGTTTTTTCGTGTGATGCACATGTTATCTCAAAAAGTGCTTAATAGTTTCTCGTGAATTTTTACAGGTTATATAGTTACGTAAGTGAATAGTTTCTTAAAAAATAAGAAGTTTATTTAAGTGAGTAGATTTTTTTAAGATAAGAATCCTTACGTAAGTCAATAGTTTCTAAAAACAGAGCATTTTACGTAAGTGAATATTTTTTTAAAAAATAAGAAGTTTTAACTTAAGTGAATAGTTTCTTCATAAATAAGAACATTTTACGTAAATGAATGAGACCTTCTTTCGAAAATTTCAAAATTTATCTGGAGCATTGTGCGCAGACTCATAACAGCACAAAATAATTTTCGTTAATACTTTTAGCATGTTTGAAAACAATAATTATTAGGTATCATTATCAATCTATTTAAATTTTTTAATATTATCAAAACTATTACACCAGAGGATTAATTTTTCCTAACAGGCAATATATTGTCTTTAAATGACCATTTCAAATACTATAAATACTAAATGAAATAAATGATAATGAAAAAAGCAAGTAGAGTTTCTTCACAGATCTATAATGTATTGACTATGAAAATTTGAAATGAATATGTGCTTTAGTTTTTTATTTAAAGTTCATGCAAGTTGAAAAGCAGCATTTTCACTAAAATACATTTAAAGTTTTTATACATATGCATAAAAGCTATGCTATTTAATGAAAAAATTGTATAGTTTAGAGGTTTTAAATTAAATATTTCAATAGAGTTTGTTTTAAACAATTAAAAAATTGTCTGAGATTTTAAAAATATAAAAATAATAAATCGGATATTTAAAGATTTAAAGGTGGCGTAGCTTCTTAATGTACACGACACTTCCTCTTTAAGTTTTAAAGTGTTTAGCCACTTAATCCTTTAACGAACTGTGGTTTTGCAGCGAATCCACCTGTTCAGTTTTTTTTCTACTTTTTAAAGACATATGAATGATTTTTTAAAATTTTCTATATTTGTGACATTTTAAATTTACAGCAGATAAAAAGACTACACTTAATTCATTTTTCCATTTGAAATATGCATGTTTAAACTTGCTTTACCCAAAAAATTCAGAAACTTGATTTATCTTCCTTGTGACCCCAAATACCTATATTTATCTAAATAACACTTAAAAACTGCTTAGCTATTTTTTATTATACACTTTTAATGATAATTATTCACTGTACTCCCATCTTAACAAAAATTTAAAAGAAAGTGTTATTTTTACACAGTAAAAAGTGATGGTTTTGCATTTAAAAAAGGCCCTCTAACCTTTCTTCCTCAGAATGAATGCACATTTTTCATGTATTTTACATTTATAAGGTTCATAGGTAACATTTATGAACTAACTTTATTAAATCTTAAGAATTTTATATTAGTGTCCTTTAAAGGATTAATTCTTTTAGAGTTATGTCTAACTAACAAATTCAACTAAATTTAAAACTTCACACCAAAATATTTTCCCGCTTAAAATGTAGTTCGTTGTGTATCACTAATGTTCCAGTGCATCTGGAACAGAGCAACTCAACATAACTCTGATCTGCGTTTTGTGTAGCTATTAAAAAGAACTTTTAGTAGTCGTTGAACTAAAAAAAATACATCAGCACGACAACTTGAATGATGTTAATTTAACTCCACACCAAAATATTTCTCGCTTAAAATCTAGTTCTTTGTGTATCACAAATGTTCCGGTGCATCTGGAACAGAAGAACTCAACATGACTCTGATTTGCGTTTTGTGCAGCTATTAAAAAGAACTTTTAGTAGTCGTTGAACTAAAAAAAACACATCCACAAAGCAACTTGAATGATGTAAATTCCAAAATATTTCCCGCTTAAAATCTAGTTCGTTGTGTATCACAAATTTTCCGGTGCGTCTGTAACAGATCAACTTAACATGACTCTGATTCACTTTTTGTGCAGCTATTAAAAAGAACTTTTAGTAGTCGTTGGACTAAAAAAAACATCCGTGAAGAAACTTGAATGATGTCCATTTTTCATTTTTTTCTATTGCATCTAGAAACTTTATAATGTCGTTTCCTTGTTCATATGTTGTGTATGACTGTGGAATAGAAGTTTTTCTGTTCCGAAAAAAGACTGGCTATGTTCACTTAATTCGCTTCAACGCAACACGTCATATACAAACGTATGAAGCATTACATACGTGATATTATATTAAGACAGTCAAACTGTTCTATTATTAATATTGTTCTCATGTATAAGTTATTATGTGTTCGAAGAAACTATAATGAATAAATTTTATTGTATACTCAATTTTACTGCCGTTTTAATTATTAATACCGCTAAATTAATTTCTATAAGAACTTAGAATATTGTAAAATCTGAAATAAGTCAGGTTAAGTAAACCACAAGTGCTGCAATTTTTAACCCCTTAATTGCTGCTGGCGTATATATAGGGGAGACCGGGGCACCTTAGACACTTTTCAGTTAAACATTTTTATGAATTTTTTTCTAAAGCTAATTAAAAAAATAAGTATGCATCCATATATTGTCATCATGTCTGCTTCTTATAAACATTAAACCTACTTAATATCTCATTTAGTTAAAGAGTAATAAAAGATATAAAATACCTTTCCAATGTCCCAACCTGCCCTACTGTATGGGGTAGGTTGGGACACTAAATAACAAATACAAAATACTGCTCAAATTATTTTTATTAGCTGTTATAAAAGAGAAATGGCCGAAAATTGTTCAAGTTAATACATTTTTTTTAATAAATCTTATATTTGATGCCAGCAAATTCTTCTTTAAATTCTAACAAAATGCACCTTTGGCCTATTGTTTCTTTAGTAAGTTTAATAAATTAATATTTTGACATGTTAAATCATCAGTTAAAAATTAGGCACCAAAATATTAATTATTTTGCTTGAACTGATATTTGTTTACTTTTTAAATTGTCCCAAGGTGCCCCATCTATGTGTGTCCCAACCTGCCCCATTTTACATAGTATATTTTGGTAACTATTATATAGTTAGGTTTAACAATACAGCTTATTTATTAGCGTAGAAATAATAA
>CM063499.1:24302584-24310084 GCA_032207245.1 Pardosa pseudoannulata
AACTGTTGAACTAGCTTTAATTTTTTACTGACTAGTTAATAATGGAACGCGTTGTGCAGTATTAGTGCAGTATTATTAAAAGTCCATTATGTCAGTAGAAGTTTGCCTTTAATTTTTATTGTGTAAAAATGAAGTTTTATTAGCTTTTCATTCAGCATAATTGTTAAACTAGCTTTAATTTATTACTGATTAGTTAATAATTGAACCCATTGTTCAGAATTAGTGCAATATTATTAAAAGTTCATTATGTCAGTAGAAGTTTACCTTTAATTTTTATTGTGTCAAAATGTATTTTTATTAGCTTTTCATTCAGCATAATTGTTAAACTAGCTTTAATTTATTACTGATTAGTTAATAATTGAACGCATTGGAAAGAATCAACATGTTGCATCAAATATACTAGATATAGCCCAAATTGCACAAAGTCTCTTTTACTTGATTTCTTGTGGGATTCTGTAATAGCTTAAAATATAATTTGACAAAGTGAAAGTTGTCAATATTATGAAAGAATGAGTATTCTAGAGTATATGTTGCATGAAATATACTAGATATATCCCAAATTGTACAAAGTCTCTTTCACTTGATTTCTTGCGGGATTCTGTAATAGGTTAATATATAATTTGACAAAGTGGAAGTTGTCATATTATATGAAAAAATGTCTATTCTAGAGTACATGTTGCATCACATATACTAGATATATCCAAAATTGCAAACTCTTTTACTTGATTTCTTGTGGGATTCAGTAATACCTTAAAATATAATTTGACAAAGTGGAAGTTGTCATTATTAGGAAAGAATGAATAATCTAGAGTATAAGTTGCATCAAATATACTAGATATAGTCTAAATTGCACAAAGTCTCTTTTGCTTGATTTCTTGAGGAATTCTGCAATAGCTTAAAATATAATTTCACAAAGTGGAAGGTGTTCATATTATGAAAGAATGAATATTATAGAGTATTCCTTGCATCAAATATACTATATGTAGCCCAAATTGCACAAAGTCTCTTTTACTTGATTTCTTGAGGGATTCTGTAATAGCTTAAAATATAATTTGACAAAGTGGAAGTTGTTAATAATATGAAAGATTGTCTATTCCAGAGTACATGTTGCATCAAATATACTAGATATATCCCAAATTGCACAAAGTCTCTTATACTTGATTTCTTGTGGGATTCTGTAATTAAAATATAATTTAGATTAAAATATAATTTTAAATATCTTTTGTTGTTTAAAATACACTTAAGCATTAGCACTATAGTGTACACATACTATAAATATCTATAATGTTTTACAGTGAAAATTTGAAACTAATATGTGCAATATTTTTTATTAAAATGTGGACAACTTGAAAAAAAAACCCATTTGAGTAATATGCATTTAAAGGGGTCATACAAATCTATAAAGTCGAAAATTTTTTTTAAAGATTTTCGACTTCTCATACCATGATGACTACCAGTTTTAAAAACATATTTTTTAACACAGAACAAATTATTATTTTACACACAAATCTTATTCATTTTTGAGACATAAAAAATATTTTTGTCCGAGAGTTTTAAATGAGAGGCACTTTGTTGTTAACAAAAATGATATCAAGGCTAACGCGCATGATTACTAAAATATAATTAAGTTTAAGACAAACTTGTTTTAAAACGTACTAGAATATCTCAAAATAACTTTGAACCTAAATTTGTACATATTTAAGATACATATATAATTACGTGAATTATATATTTTAAAAAGTGAATTTTTTCATTAAAAATTATAAATACATTATTACAAAATAGAAACGAATTTTGGGAACTATACGAAAAAATTTAGATTTAATCGGATGGAAATTATATTGTATACAACCTGTGAAAATTTCATGAACAAATATTGAAAACGTTTAGAGATAACATGTGCGTTACTTGGAAAAAGCACAATTTGAGAAAAATGAAATGAAATTTTTTTAAGTTTAAATTTGTTTACAGTAAACAGATGGCGCTTTTTTATTTTAAAATCTTCTCAATACTGAATTTTTTTAAACGGATTGTTTTAAAATGTTTACAATTAGATACCTTTTCACATAAAAGTTTTTGAAAAATCCAATTTTTTATCGAATAAACAGTCGTATGATACATTAAAATATTTTTAGTTTTCTTAAAAACTATGATATTTAATGCAAAGTTTGTACAGTGTTACATATTTTAACTCGTATATTTGAATAAGATTTCACTCTAACAGAACTTGTATGGCGCAGTATATCCCCCGAGGATTTTGTGCCAAAAAACATAAAATAAATAAATAAATAAAATAAATGAATAAGATTTCTTTTAAACAATCTAGAAAAATCCAAATATTTTCAAAATGTAAAAATTATAATAAAATCGATTTTTTAAGGTGTAATGTCCTCATGATTGAACAATGGGATAATATCAAAGAAATTACTCTAATGATGGAAAGCATGAAACCAAATTTTTCGGTCTTTATATACGAGAAAATGGCGAAATATCCCCCCACACAAAAAAGGTTTATCAATAAAGAAAGTCAAAACATTTCAAACCAAATAACATTTTCTATAAATAAAATAAGTTTGCAATGGCACATATTTTGTTACACGTTCCTTCACAACAAATGTTTACATCCCTTGTATATAAAATAAACAGACACGCTACGAACTAACTCAAATGTATTAAATGTTTTTTAACTCTGTTTGTTTTGAAACTACTTCTATCTTTCAGATTTATGTTTTGTGATTTTATTTTTTCTCGAGTGATATTTTTAGATTCCTAATCTAAATTTTTCAACAGCTCAATCGCTTCTTCAGAAACTGACTCGTTGCCTAGCAACACAATCATACTTCTTCAACGTTTGTTTCTGGATTTTCTGTATTACCACTTCTTTGTGGTTTTAAAATAACCACAAACGCTTTTGCCACGGATTTCCATTTGAGAGAATCATAAACAGAAAGCTGCTTTCAATCTTCCAGTGTGATTTATGATATGAAAGCGTTATTATTTTCGATTCTCTGTGGAATTCGAATGGAGCGAAAAAGAATTCGTAATGTGGATTCTTAATTGAATGTGAAAATATTTGTATGTAAAAAAGAAAGATATGTTTGAAAATAGCTTTTTATTGAGGAAAATTTATTTTGCAATGGAACAGGAGCGTCTTAAATTTATTATAACAAATCCCAATGCCAAGTACAAGGTAATATTTTATAGATTTATATATTAAGCTATTCATTATTTTTGGAATAGAAATCAAATATACCCTTCTACATTTATCATCACTAAAAATAAAAAGCATCAATATTATAAAGCATTGGAAAAAGAGTTTTTTGTAAATGAAACTTTTGATAAAAAAATTACTTTTTTATATAATGTAACAAATTATTATGACAGTAAAAATTGAATATTCGGTTTTAGGTATTTTTTCTTAAAAATAACTTAAGTATTTGTTAGTACTACTTAGGACTGTGTTTATATGAATAATAGGTCGATATATGAATATTATGTCTTCAGCAGATAAAATGAAATAATCTTGTATTTACCAATTTATGCTCATTTATAATCGACTTAAAAATTGAGATCTGCCCCTATACCAATTTAGAAACATTTCAAAATGTATTATTTTATTTATTGTTAGTCTTATAACTAATTTTTCATTCTTTCTAACTATCAGGTTAAGTAAAAGATCTTTCTGGTCTAATGCCTTCAGTTCTATCAGAAAACGTGTCATGAGCAAAAGTTATTTTCCAATACTCTTTTATAAACGAACTTTTTCTTTTATTAGATAAGAATGTTAAGAATGTCTTCAAAAATGACTTAAGACTTTATTAATACTATTTAGGCTTGTGTTTATATGAATATTAAGCCAATATATAAGAATTATATCAGCAGCATCTGAAATGAAATAATCTTGTATTTACCAATTTAAGCCAATTTATGATCAACTTAAAAACTCAGATTTTCACTTATACCAATTTAGAAACATTTAAGAAATGTATACCTTCATTTACTGTTAGTCTTAAAACTAATTTTTCATTCTTTCTAACTATCAGGAAAAGTAAAAGAAATTTCTGCTCCAGTGCCTTCAGTTCTATCAGAAAAAGCGTCATGAGCAAAAGTTATTTTCCAATACTCTTTTAAAAACGAACTTTTTGTTTTATTAGATAAGAATGTGGAAAAAACTTTCTTAAAAGAAAGAACTTTACTATTCTTTAGTTATCTATTTAAAGAAAGAAAGTACCTGAGCAAATGTTGTTTTGAAAAGAATTATTTTTTATATGATGCGTTGAAAATTAGCTTACTGAATAAAGCTTGTTGTAAATTTTAATTTTTACTTTTTGAAGCTCAATATTGTAATAGTTTTTTTTTTTATTTAGACCAAAATATTTAATGAGTTATTTAGATCAAGAGTAAAGAGGCCCTTACTTGGCCTCTGTTTTTCCAGCTGGAAATGGAATGTTTCAACAGGACAACGCCCATGTCACAAGGCTAAAATTATGTTGGAGTGGTTCCAGAAGCATGATGCTGAATTCCAGTTATTGTCCTGACCACCTAACTCACTGGATCACAATCCGATAGATCACATTTGGGATGTCATGGGACGGCAGCTCAGAATTCAAAGACCACCCATTCGCAATATCTCGGATTTGCTTAACCGTTGCTTAAACATCTGGTACAATCTGTCTCCGGCCATCTACCAAGGACTCGTGGCATCTATGCCAAGGTGGGTTGTGCGCCAAAGTGGACCAACTCGCTATTGTCAGGTGGTCATAATGTTTTGGCTCTTGAGTGTATATAAATTTTGCTTTACAAAACAGAGGATTTTAGAAACTGCAATGCGGCTTATATACGTAGATCATAAATTGGGTACATAAATTCTAGTCCATTTGTCTACAGGCTTAATATTTTCAAATTCATTTTGGATGCGTTCAAGTGTGTTTTAATCGGTAATTTTAGAATATAGTGATACAGCATACGGCTTTCTAAGTTTCCTTTCTTCTGTTGTTTCTAAAAGGTTTTTTTCTTGAAGGCTTTCTGGTGTTTTCAAGCGTTTCTAAAAGTTATTAAATGTTTTATTACATTTCATAAAATAATGAAAGACATTTCCGTACTGCATTTTTTAAAGTCAAAATTTTTGTTTGATAAAGTTTATATGAGAGAATTTATAAGTACATAGTCTATGTCATGTTAGATCATAGTAATACATCATACTGTTTTCTGGGGTCCCTTTTTTCTTGTATTTCTGAAATATTTTTTCTAGAAGGTTTGCTTTTGTTTTCTAGCATTTCTAAAAGGTATTTAATGTACATTTAATGTCTTTTATTATATTTCATAAAATAATAAAATCCATTTCCGTACTGCATTTTTTAAAGTAAAAATTTTTATTTGATAAAGTGTTTAATAGGGAATTTATAAATACATAGTTCTATGTCATGTTAGATCATAGTAATACATCATACTGTTTTCTAAGGTCCCTTTTTACTTGTGTTTCTAAAAGATCTTTTCTACAATATTTTCTGGTGTTTTCTAGCGTTTCTAAACGGTATTAAATGTACATTTAATGTCTTTTATTATATTTCATAAAATAATGAAAGACATTTCCGTACTGCATTTTTTAAAGTCAAAATTTTTGTTTGATAAAGTTTTTAAGAGGGAATTTATAAGTACTTTGTTCTATGTCATGTTAGAACATAGTTACACATCATACTGTTTTCCGAGGTCCCTTTTTCTTGTGTTTCTTAACGATTTTTCTAGAAGGATTTCTGCTGTTTTTCTAGCGTTTCTAACAGGTATAAAATATACATTAAATATCTTTTATTATATTTCATATAATAAGAAAATTCATTTCCCTACTGCATATTTTAAAGTAAAAATTGTTTTTGATAAAGTTTTTATGAGGAAATTTATAAATACATAGCTCTATCTCATGTTAGATCATAGTAATACATTATACTGTTTTTTTAAGTTCCTTTTTTCTGGTGTTTCTAAAAGATTTTTCTAGAAAGCTTTCTGTTGTTTTCTAGCGTTTCTAAAAGGTATTAAATGTACATTTAATATCTTTTATTATATTTCATAAAATAATGAAAGACATTTCCGTACTGCATTTTTTAAAATCAAACGATTTGTTTGATAAAGTTTATATGAGAGAATTTATAAGTACATAGATCTATGTTACGTTAGAACATAATAATACATCATGCTGTTTTCTAAATTCCCTTTTTTCTGGTGTTTCTAAAAGAATTTTCTAGATGGCTTTCTGGTGTTTTCTAGCTTTTCTAAAAGTTTTAATTTTTAATTTTAACAAAAGTTTCTCTTTTGTTAAAACTAAAAGTTTTTATGGGGTAATTTAGAAGTACATAGTTCTATGTCATGTTAGATCTTAGTAATACATCATACTGTTTTCTAAGGTCCCTTTTTTCTTGTGTTTTTAAAAGATCTTTTCTAGAATGTTTTCTGGTATTTTCTAGCGTTTCTAAACGGTATTAAATGTACATTTTATGTCTTTTATTATATTTCATAAAATAATGAAAGACATTTCCGTACTGCATTCTTTTAAAGTCAAAATTTTTGTTTGATAAAGTTTTTATGAGTGAATTTATAAGTACATATCGACATAAACATAAGTGTTTAATTTAACAAATAATTTTTCTTGAATATATTTCTTTCTGACTATCCCGATAATTAAAAAAAACTTTTTTCTTGCTCCAATGCATCTTTATCCTTTAAAAAATACCTTGAAATGAAAAATATCTCCCTGTAATCTTTCTTAAACGAACTTTTTATTTTATTATATAAAAAAGGATTTAATAAACTTTCTTGCAGTGAAAGAACTATATTATTCTTGATTATTTCCTACTATAAAAAAGAATGGGGGCAAAATTCTTCGAAAAATTAAAAAGAAATTTTTCACTTAAGTTTCATTGAAAATTAGCTTAATGATGTAACTTCTTCATAAATTATTTCTTTCGTTGGCAATTGGATATTTTAATATTTGTTTTAATAATTTAAAGCGAAAAATTGATAGTTCCATTTTATTTCTTGAAAAATGTCACAGCTGAGAAATTAAATATATTAAGATGTATGTAAGACTGTTTGTAGATGCAGGTGTATGTAAACGTAAGACAATTTAAGAAGTTAAGAAGTATAACTGTATATGGTATAATGAATGGTAGTTAATTTAAGTTATTATATCAAACGTATTAAAAGCATTAGAATTTACACAAAATTGCACTGAATTTCTTTTAGCTCATTAAAGAAGAAATAAAACTTTACTGTGGGTATTAAATTACAATGCAAAAGCACAAAATTAAAAAAAAGTTTGGTTAACATAACGTTCTGAAAAAAGAGAAATAATGTAAATATTAAAAAAAACCATTCTATAATAAGGATAGTTTTATTTGAAAAGAAAAATTATCAACATTGCGGACTGTCTATTAGAATAAATTATGATACCACGTTCGAATAAACAAAAAAAAAACCCAACTATATCAGACTAAAAGTTCCCTTTAG
>CM063499.1:24315084-24335084 GCA_032207245.1 Pardosa pseudoannulata
TATTTCTGGCCTTAGAGTATTTATTTCTCGAAAAGAAATTTGTAATTCTCATCTGTAGAGAAGCTTTGAAATGTGAGAAGTTTTAAGCAAAAATCAATCTTAAACACATAGAAAATTTATAAGAGTGTCCTTTTCTCTTATCTGTAAATTCTATACTCTACTTTATTTCTGGACTTAGAGTATTTGGTTCTCGAAAAGAAATTTGTAATTGTCATCTGTAGATAAACTTAGAAATGTGAGATGTTTCATACAAAAATCAATGTTAAAACATAGAAAATGATAAGCGTACCCTTTGCTCTTCTCTGAAAATTCTCTACTTTGTTTTATTTCTTTCCTTAGAGTATTTATTTCTCGAAAAGAAATTTGTAATTATCATCTGTAGATAAGCTTTGAAATGTGAAATGTTTTAAACAAAAATAAATCTTAAACACACTGAAAATGATAAGAGTATCCTTTCTCTTATCTGAAAATTTCCTACTGTGTTTTATTTCTGACCTTAGAATGTTTATTTCTCGAGAAGAAATTTGTAATTATTATCTGTGTTCATGTTTCGTAATGTATAAAAAAATTAATCTGAATGACACAGATAACAGTCTTATTTGTTCTTCTCTGAATATTATCTGTTCTACTTTATTTCTGGCCTTAGAATATTTATTTTTCCAGTCCCTAGTTGTTATATTTAAGAATGAATTGTAATAAGACATGTGTTGAACATAATAAATCTGAAATACCTAGAGAATAATCTTATTTCTTTTCTGTAAAAATATTCTTTTCTCTTTTATTTCTGGGTTAGAATATGTACTTCTAGAGAAGAAATTTGTAATTTTTATCTGTGAAAACGCTATGTAATATGCAATGTCCTGGAACAAACACATGAAACTGAAACACATAGAGAATTTAATTTGCTCTTCTATGAAAATTAGATGCTCTATTTTCTTTTGAATCATAGAACATCTATTTTTCGAGAATAAATTTGTAATTGCTATGTGTGAGAATACTTTGTAATTTGAAATGTGTTTAAGTAAAATGAATCTTACAGACATAGATGACAATCACGTTTGCTCTCTCTGAATATGTTCTGTTTCGTTTTATACTAGCCTTAGAATATTTATTTCCCGAGAAACAATTTGTAATAGGTATGTGTAGAAACATTTTGAAATGTGAGATTCGCTAAAAATTAAAAATTATTCTTATATTTATTTCCCGAGAAACAATTTGTAATAGGTATGTGTAGAAACATTTTGAAATGTGAGATTCGCTAAAAATTAAAAATTATTCTTCGAAACCTATTGTCATCTAAGCATAAAGGAAATATAGTAATTTTTCAATTTTTCTGAGGTGAAATGTTATGGTTTATCCGAAAAAAATAGTACATATCATGACTAAGTTATTAACTGTATTTAAATAATGCATAACATTAAGTTTTAGCATTATGATATCATATGGTTTGCTTGTAAATATTAGCGTACCTAATATAAAAATATTTAATTTTATGCATATACTAGATGACCCAACAGCCTTCGTCCTGTTTTAAATTTGTAAATCCAAAAATTGTAAAATGTTTTTAAATAAATTATAAATTGGACCATTTTGATGGATAAGTAAGAAAAAAAGAATTTAAAAATACTTCACGCCACCTCGCGTACTGTCATCACAAAAGTAAGTAGATTAAATTAAAATTCCCACATCTCTTGTACGAGGATTCAATTAGGGGTCTTCTCGTAGTGATTGCGCCACTGCGCCACAGATAATCTGGCAGTGAAAGGTTTCAAGTGGCATTACAGTTATCCAAATGAATGCGCAATTCTGGATTTTTAATAAAAAATATTTTTTTTCGGAACAAATTGTGAATCTAAATCATTTTTGAATCCGATTAATTACACACACAAAATTTCATCAAAATCAGTCCAGCAGGTGGAGTTCTATTACAAACACACGGACAGAAGAATTTGATCTATAAAGATCATAACAGATAGAAATTAAAAAAATATGTTCAATAAAAGTATTCTTATTTATACTTACAATAATGTTTTGATGTTTCCAAAGAATTTCATTTTTCTATGAAGTAAAATTGTAGTTTTCACGAATATTTTAAAAATCTTCTGAATTATACATAAATATTACTGTGTGCTCTGCGCTGAAAATTTCGTGTAGATAAAATAAATATAAAAATATTCCATTTCGAAAGAAATATTGTAACAACAATGTTCAACAAAATATGCTTAGACAAAATTATTCGTATTAAAAAAGAAAAAAGTATAATTTTTTGTTGTGTTCCCAGCTTCGAAATCTTTTTTCTTTTCCCAGAAAGAAATGATAATTTTTTAAATTATCATTTATTTCCGGATTTTAATTCCATGATTTTAATAATTTTGAAAAAATATTAAGTTGTACAAAATATATATCCAAATAAATGTTAATAAGATGTATACAAATACGCACATAATAATAAGATTTGTTGTGGTTTAAAAATTTTACGTACATTATTTAAGGGAACATTGTAACAACTAAAAATGTTTAACAAATACTCTTCGATAAAATTATTCGTTGTTTAGAGGAAGAAAATTTTTGTTGGGTTCTTTGTTCTAAGAATATTTCTCCTGAACAAAAAGAAATCTGAATTATACATAAATATTACTGTGTGCTCTGCGCTGAAAATTTCGTGTAGATAAAATAAATATAAAAAAATTCCATTTTGAAAGAAATATTGTAATAACAATGTTCAACAAAATGTGCTTAGATAAAATTATTCATATTAGAAAATAAAAGAAAGTATAATTTTTTGTTGTGTTCCCAGCTCTGAAATATTTAGCCTTTTCCCCGGAAAGATATGATAGCTGTCATAATTGGAAAGATTTTTAGGGTAAAAAATGTGTTTAAAATTAAATAAAATTTGAATTATTAATATAAAACTAACATGGGTTCTGAACTAAAACTTTGAAGCACATAAAAATAGAAATATTTCATTTCCAAAGAAACATTGTAACAATTACAAAAGTTAAACAAATATTCTTCGAAAAATTTGCTTATTTCTGGGAAGAAAGCATTTATTTTTTATGTGTTTTCATCTGTGAGAATAATTCTATTCTTCGAAGGGAAGATGAAGCTATCATAATTGTTAAGGCATTATGACGAGAGAATATGTATTAAAACATCAAATAATCTGAAATATAGGTAAATCATATAGTGAGCTCTGCATTGAAAGTTTCGCTTCATAATATTCCAGAAATATATCATTTTCTAGTAAAAGATATAACAATTGAAAATATTAAACAAATACTCTCCAATAAAATTATTCTTTCCTCGGGAGAAAGAAAAAAATATTTCTTAGAAGAAAGAGAACTTTTGTTGCTTTCTCATCTCTAAGAATATTTCTCCTAAGAAAGTAGTAGCTTTCATAATCGGAATGATTTTTTGATATGAGAAAATGTGTTAAAATAGAAAAGAGTTGAATTATATGTAAATATTATTGTGTGGTCTCTTCAGAAAGTTTCAAACAAATAAATACCTTTGAAATATTTTCTTTCTAAAATAATATTATAATAATGGAAATGTCGAACCAAAAGGCTTTGATAAAATGAATCATATTTAGATAGAAAGAAAATTTAATTTTTTGTTTTGTACCAATATCTAAAACCTTTTGGCTTTCTCTAGATAGAAATAGTAGCTGTCATAATTTAGAAAGATTTTGTGGAGGGGAAAAGTGTGTTTAAAAAAAAGAACAATATAATATGTACTTATAATATTACCACGGATTCTGATCTGAAATTTTAACCCAACTAAAAATATCAGAAATACTTCACTTCTAAAGAAACATTGCAACAACTGCAAATGTTAAACAAATATTCTTCGAAAAATTATTTATTTTTAGGAAGAAAGAGCATTCAATTTTGATGTATTTTCATCTCTGAAAATATTTCTATTATTTGAAGGAAAGATGAAGCTGTGATAATTTGAAAGGCTTTGTGAAGAGAGAAAATATATTAAAATAGAAAATAATCTGATTGATAGGTAAAATACATAGTGTTATCTTCACTGAAAATTTCGTGTAATAAAATACCAGAAAATGATATTTTCTAGGAAAAGATGTAACAACTGAAAATATTTAGCAAATGCTCTTCAATAAAATTATTCTTATCAAGGAAAAAAGAAAAAATATTCATTTTTAGAAAAAAGAAAAACTTTTGTTGCTTTCTGACCTCTATGAATATTTCTTCTTAAGAAAGTAGTAGCTGTCATAATTGGAAAAATTTTTAATGTGTGAAAATATGATAAAATATAAAAAATGAATCATAATTAAATATTATTGTGTGGTCACCTCAGAAATTTTCACGTTGAACCAAAA
The DNA here is from genome assembly GCA_032207245.1 of Pardosa pseudoannulata. NCBI lineage: Eukaryota > Metazoa > Arthropoda > Arachnida > Araneae > Lycosidae > Pardosa > Pardosa pseudoannulata. The sequence continues at coordinate 24,319,430 of CM063499.1, forward strand.
TGCTTCTATAAAACTATTTATATTTAGAAAGAAGAAAATATAATTTTTTTTGTGTTTTGTACCAATATTTAAAAACTTTTGGTTTTCTCTGGATAGAAATAGTAGCGGTAATAATTAGAAAGATTTTGTAGAGTGAAAAAATGTGTTTAAAATATAATATAATTTAAAATATATATATTTATATAAGATTATAATGGGTTCTGAACTGAAAATTTCACGCTCCTAAAAATACCAGAAATATTTCATTTCTAAAGATACATTGCATAAACTTCAAAAGTTAAACAAATATTAGTCGAAAAGTTATTTATTTCTAGGCAGAAAGACAGCTTTCATTTTCGATGTGTTTTCATCTCTGAGAATATTTCTATTCTTCGAAGGAAAGATGAAGCTGTGACAATTTGAAAGGCTTTGTGAAGAGAGAAAATGTAATAAAATAGGAGATAATCTGATTTATAAGTAAAAAATATAGTGCTCTGCATTGAAAATTTCGCGTAATAAAATATCTGAAAATGTTTTATTCTAGGAAAAGATGTAACAAATCAAAATATTTAACAAATGCTCTTCAATAAAATTTTTCTTTCCTAAGAAAAAAATTCCTTTCTTAGAAGAAAGAGAATTAATATTGCTTTCTCACTTCTAAGAATATTTCTCCTCAAGAAAGTAGTAGCTGTCAAAATTCGAAAGATTTTTTTTGGAGTGAGAAAATGTGTGAACATAGACAAAAATGTGAATTATACTTATTGTGTTCTCTGCTAAGAAAATTTCAAGTAGAGAAATATATTTTAAATATTTCCCTTTTAAAATAATATTTTTACGACTGGAAGTGTTGAACCAAATGCTTCCATAATATTATTCATATTTAGAATTTATATATAAAGAAAATATAATTTTTTGTTTTGTGCCAAGATCTAAACACTTTTGGTTTTCTCTGGATAGAAATAGTAGCTGTCATAATTAGAAAGATTTTGTACAGTGAAAAAAATATATTTAAAATAGAATATAATTTAAAATATACATAAGATAATAATGGGCTCTGATCTCAAAATTTCCCGCTCCTAAAAATACCAGAAATATTTCATTTCTAAAGAAACATTGCAACAACTGCAAAGGCTAAAATAATAACTACGTCATTTTTTGAAAGAGAGATAATATTCCTTTTTTCTGTTTTCAATTTTGAAAAAAAAATTCATTTTTTGACAGAAAGTGGTAGCTGTCATAATTTGGAAGATTTTGTGATTTGAGCAAATGTGCTGAAGTTGAAAATAAATCTGAATTATACATAAATATTATTGTATGCTCCACGAGAAAACTTTTGGGCAAATAAAAATAACAAAATATTTTATGTCTTAAAGTAACTGAAAATGTTGAACAGATAAGTTTAGATAAAATTATTCATGTTTAGGAAGAAAGAAAAATATTTCTTTTTTGTTCTCAGATCTGAAATATTTTGTTGTTCTCCACAAAAGCACTCTAGCTTTCATAATTAGAAAGGTTTAGTAGCTTAAAAAATAAGTTTGAAACAGAATATATTTTGAAATATACATATAACGTACCATCAGATTTTAATTTAAAGTTTCATGCACCTAAACCCAGAAATATTTCTGAAAATATATATATTTTTTCGAACGAAAGTGGTAGCTTTTATAATTGGAAAACCTTTGTGGTGTGATAAAATTATCAAAATAAAAAAATAACCTGAAATATACGAAAAGATTATTGTTTGTTCTGCATTGAAAATTTCACGTAATAAAATGCAAGAAAATGTCCTTTTCAAGGAAAACATGTAACGACTGAAAATAATTAACAAATGCTTTTCAATAAAATTATTCTTTCCTAGGAAGAAAGAAAAAAATTATTCATTTCTTAGAAGAAAGAGGACTTTTGTTGCTTTCTTATTTCTAAGAATATTTCTCCTTAAGAAAGTAGTAGCTATTACAATTGGAAATATTTTTTCATGTCAGAAAATGTGTTAAAATAGAAAAAAATTGAATTATACGTAAATATTATTGTGTGGTCTCCCCAGAAGTTTTCACGTAAATAAATAAATTTGAAATATTTCCTTTCTAAAATAATATTTTAACAACTGGAAATGTTGAACCAAAAAGCTTTGATGAAAATATTCACATTTTGGTAGAAAGAAAATATATATTTTTATTTTGTATCAATATCTAAAATCTTTTGGTTTTCTCTGGATAGAAATAGTAGCGGTCGTAATTAGAAAGATTTTGTAGAATGGAAAAAATCTGTTTAAAATAAAATTTTATTTAAAATATATATATATAAGATTATCACGGGTTTTGAACTGAAAATTTCAAGCTCCTAAAAATACCAGAAATATTTCATTTATAAAGAAACATTTCAACAACTCCAAAGGCTAAAATAATATTCTTAGGTAAAACTATGTCATTTCTTGAAAGAAAGATAATATTCCTTTTTTTTTCAACTTTGAAAAAAATTCTAATTTTTTGACAGAAAGTGGTAGCTGTCATGATTTGGAAGACTTTGTGGTGTGAGAAAATGTTCTGAAGTAGAAAATAAGTGTGAATTTTAAGTAAATATTATTGTGTGCTCTACAAAAAAATTTTGGGTAAATAAAAATATCAAAAGTATTTTATTTCTTAAAAAGTAACTGAAAATGTTGAACAAATATGTTTAGATAAAATTATTCATGTTTAGGATTAAAGAAAAATTATCTTTTTTTGTTCTCAGATCTGAAATCTTTTGTATTTATCTAGAAAGATATTCTAGATGTCATAATTAGAAAAGTGTTTTATCCTAAAAAATATGTTTAAAACAGAATATATTTTGAAATGCAGATCATTATCATGAGCTTTGAATTCAAAGTTTAATGCAGCTAAAAACAGAAATATTTAATGTCATAAGAAACATTATAATGCCTTAAAAGTTTTAAAAATATGCTTCGATAAAGTTATTTGCTCAACATTTTCAGTTATTACAATATTTCTATTGAAAAGAAATATTACTGGAATTTTTTCGTTCGTGAAATTTTCAACGTAGAGCACACAATAATCTTTACGTAAATTTGAGATTTGTTTTCTCTTTTAACACATTTTCTCACATAAAAAGCCTTTTCAAATATGACAGCTATCACTTTCTACCAGATAAAAGAAATGTATTCTTAGAGCTGAAGCACAACAAAAATTTAAATTTTCTTTTTGCTTAGAAACAAATAATTTTATTTAAATATATTTGTGCAACATTTCCAGTAGCTACAACATTTTTATATAAATTTTAAATCAAACCATACAATATTTTTTATTTAAATTTGAGATTTGTTTTCTGGTTAACACATTCTTTCTTGGCTTTTCATGTATGATAGATATTACTTCCTATCAGAGAATGAAATTTTCTCAGAACTGAAAAAAAAACAATTTATATTTTTATGAAGAAAGATAATATACATTGTTTTATGTTTTTAATTCTGAGACTATATTATTTTTCGAAAGAATTTGGTAGCTTTCATAATTGGAAAATCTTTGTGGAGTGAGAAAATGTACGAAAATAAAAAAATAATCTGAAATATACGTAAAGAGTATTATGTGCTCTGTATTGAAAATGTCACGTAATAAAATGCTAGACATATTTCATTTCTAAAAAAATATTCTAATATTATTCCTAAGAAGAAATAAAATATAAATTGTTTTTTTTAGTTCTGAGAACATTTCATTCTCTGGTAGGAAGTGATAACTATCATACATGAAAAATCCAAAAAATGTGCTAAAACAGAAACAATTCTCAAATTTAAGTAAAATATATTGTATTGTTTGCGTTGAAAATGTCATGTACAAAAATTCAGTTGTATATTTTGTCTATAGAAATAGTGTAACAACTGAAAATGTTGAATAAATACATTTCGATAAAATTATTTGTCTCTAAGGAAAAAGAAAATATAAATTTTTGTTGTGTTTCAGCTCAAAGAACATATTTTTTCTCTGTTAGAAAGCGATAGCTTTCATATTTGAAAATGATTTTTAACGTGAAAAAATGTCTTAAAACAGAAAACAAATCTCAAATTTACCTAAAAATATTGTATGGTTTGAGTTGAAAATTACATGTACAAAATGAAATGTTCTCAAAACTGAAAACAACAACAATTTATATTTTTATGAAGAAAGATAATATACATTATTTTATGTTTTTAATTCTGAGTCTATATCTATTTTTCGAAAGAAATTGGTAGCTTTCATAATTGGAAAATCTTTGAGGCGTGAGAAAATGTATGAAAATAAAAAAAATAATCTGAAATATACGCAAAGAGTATTATGTGCTCTGTATTGAAAATGTCACGTAATAAAATGCTAGACATATTTCATTTCTAAAAAAATTAGTTAATATTATTCCTAAGAAGAAATAAAATATAAATTGTTTTTTTTTTAGTTCTGAGAACATTTCATTCTCTGGTGGGAAGTGATAACTATCATACATGAAAAATCCAAAAAATGTGTTAAAACAGAAAACGATTCTCAAATTTAAGTTAAAAATAGTGTATTGTTTACGATGAAAATTTCATGTACAAAATTTCAGTTGTATATTTTGTCTATAGAAATAGTGTAACAACTGAAAATGTTGAATAAATACATTTTGATAAAATTATTTGTCCCTAAGAAAAAAGAAAATATAAATTTTTGTTGTGTTTTAGCTCAAAGAACATATTTTTTTTTCTCTGTTAGAAAGCGATAGCTTTCATATTTGAAAATGATTTTTAACGTGAGAAAATGTCTTAAAACAGAAAAAAAATCTCAAATTTACCTAAAAATATTGTATGGTTTGAGTTGAAAATTACTTGTACAAAAATACCAGTTATATATTTTGTCTGTAGAAATGGTGTAGCAACTGAAAATTTTGAATAAATATACTTCGATAAAATTATTTGTCTCTAAGAAAAAAGAAAATTTCTGTTGTATTTCAGCTCTAAGAACATATTTTTTTCTCTAGTAGAAAGTGATAGCTCTCATAATTGAAAATGTTTATTAAGTGCGAAAATGTGTTAAAACAGAAAACAAATCTTAAATTTACGTAAAGATTATCGTGTGCTCTGCGTTTAAAATTTCACGAACTAAAACACCAGTAATATTTCTTTCCTATAGAAATATTATAATAACTAAAAATGTTGAGGAAATATCCTTCGATAAAATTATTTGTTCCTAAGAAGAAAGAAAAAAAAATTTTCTTGTGTTTTCAGTTCTAAGAACGTATTTTATTCTCTCGTAGAAATTGATAGCTGTCATATTTAAAAAAAGCTTTGCAAACATGAGAAAATGGCAATTAAAAAAACAAATCACAAATTTACGTAAAGATTCTTGCATTCTCTACATTGAAAATTTTTCATTCATAAAAATACCAGTAATATTTCTTTTCTAAAGAAATATTTTAAGAAATTAAAATCTTAAACAAATATGCTCCGATAAAATTGTTCGTTTCTAAGGAGAAAGAATAACAAATTTTCGTTGTATTTTCACCTCTGAAAACTTTTGTCTGAAATAAAGTGACAGCTGTTATAATTGGGAAGTTTTGTGGCATGAGAAAAATATTTAAAACAGAAAGTTTAAATATAATATTATTGTGTGCTGTGAGTTGAAAATTTCACTTACATAAAAACTAGAAATATTTTATTTCTAAAGAAATGTTATAACATCTGCAAATATTAAACTAATAATTGCTTTTCTCTCGTCATTCCTTGTAAATCTATTGGAAGTTTCTGTGTATTCTGATTGGCTGCCCCGGTGTCGGCTGCGTCTCTTAAAATCACAAAAGCTTCATTTAGTCTCACGTTGCTGCAGTGTGCGGATGATCCTAGCCACATAATTTTTTGTGTTTTTTCTATCCCTAGACTTTCTGCTCTGTTTAATTTTGTGCTATATACTCATGTTTTTCACTCTTCTTTCATCTTTAGCTGTTTACTTTGTGCTCGATTTCATTTTGTGCTTAGTGTTAGATACTTCTGGATTCAAGGGCTCAGCTCAGAGAAGCTCTGTTGTACCAATTTCTTGGAGGTTTAGAAGATCTAAACTAATATTTTCTGCCACACTATATCTTCCTTTCATCATTTAGTCGTTTTATCTTCTGCTCGTTTTCCTTTATTTGCTTACTATTAACATTTCTCGATTATAGCTTTCGGCCCAGAGAATCCTGTTTTACCAACTTCTTAAAGGTGAGGGTCTAAACTAATATTTCCCACCACATTATCTCTTTCTTTCATCTTTTAGCTGTTTTATCTTGTTATCTTGTAGCTGCTTTATCTTGGGTTACCTTTTAGCTCTTTTGACTTTTTTTGTGCTTATTGTTAGAAATCCCTGGATTAGAGGGCTCGGTCCCACGAATTAAGTTGTACCAACTTCTTAAAGGTCTTAAGGATCTAAACTAATATTTTCCACTACACTATCTATATTTTTCCTCTTGTAGCTGCGTTATTTTCTGCTCATTTTCCTTTTTGTACATATTGTTAAAAATTTCTGTATTAAAGGCCTCGGTCCAAAGAATCCAGTTGTACCAACTTCTTGAAGGTCTTGTCTAAACTAATATTTTCCACTACACTATCTATATTTTTCCTCATTTAGCTGTTTTATCTACTGCTCATTTTCCTATTTGTGCATACTGTTAAAAATCTCTGGATTAGTGGGATTGGTCCAAAGAATCCAGTTCTACCAACGTTTTGAAGGTCTTGAGGGTCTAAACTAATATTTTCCACCGCACTATCTCTTTCTTTTATCTTTGAGCTATTTTATCTTCTGCTGATTGTAATTTTTGTGCTTAATGTTAGAAATCTCTGGATTAGAGGGCTCGGTCCAAAGAATCTGGTTGTATCAACTTCTTGGAGGTCTTGAGGGTCTAAACTTTTATTTTCCACCACACCATCACTTTCTTCATATTTTACCTGTTTTATCTTCTGCTCATTGTCATTTTTTGTGCTTATTGTTAGAAATCTGTGGATTAGACGGCTCGGTCCAGAGAATCAGGCTGTACAAAGTTCTTGAAGGTCTTGAAGATCTAAACTACTATTTTCCACCATACTATCTCTTTCTTTCATCTTTTAGGTGTTCAATCTTCTTCTCATTTTTTTTTTTGCTTATAGTAATAAATCTTTGAATTAGAGGCCTCGGCATGTATTTTCTAGTTTCACCCCTGCCTTGTAGACTTCTTAAACAAATAATTTTCAATACAATTATTCGTATTTAGAAAAATAGAAAACGCAATAATTTCGTTATTTTTCACTTTCATTTCAGAATTTTTTATCCGAAAGATAGTGGAGGCTGTCATAAAAGAAAACACATTGTGGTGGGAGAAAATGTGTTAAAAAATAATATGAAAGTTATATTTAAGAATTTCGTTTCCTTTAAAAATTTCAAGTACTTAAAAGTACCAGAACATCTTATTTCTGAAAACAAACCGTAGTAACAAAAGTATTCGAGGATAAAATGTTTCGCTTCTAGGAACAAATAAAATATAATCATTCGTTGTTGCTATTTCACTGCGGAGAATTACTTCTTTTCCCGGAAGTTGTAACTGCCATAAATTGGAACCTTTTTTTTGTGGTATGTGAGAAAATAAGTTAAACAGGAAATAATCTGAAATTCACAGATAAGAACATCATTTGCTCTGCACTAAAAATTGCAAGTAAAAAGAAACACCAAAAATATTTATTCTTAGAGAATAAATATTTTATAATATTATAAGAATTGTATATACAAGAAATACAATAATAACAAGACACATACAAGAATACAAGCACTACAACATACAAGAATACAAGAACTACAACATATTAAAATACAATATTACAAGAATTACGACATACAAAAATATAATGATACAAGAATGACAACATACCAGAATACAATAATACAAGAATTACGACATACAAAAATATAATGATACAAGAATTACAACATACCAGAATACAATAATACAAGAATTACGACATACAAAAATATAATGATACAAGAATTACAACATACCAGAATACAATAATACAAGAATTACGACATACAAAAATATAATGATACAAGAATTACAACATACCAGAATACAATAATACAAGAATTACGAGATACAAAAATATAATGATACAAGAATTACAACATACAATAATACAATAATACGAGAATTACAACATACAAGAATACAGTTTTTACATTTTTAAAAATCTCTGGATATTTTTGAATAACTTAAAATGAATTCCATTTAAGAATTCAAATTAAAATTTGTAAATCTCTACGAACTTAGCAATTAATATCATAGCTTTTAAGGAGGACATAATAAATTTAAATGTATTTTACTGAAAATGTTTTTTAAGCAGCTATACCCTTTAATTCCTCGAAATAGGGTATTAAGCACTGATCATCAATGAATATTATCTTCGTCCCAAAGATTCTTATACGTGTATTGCATGACATCTCTACCTCTTAATTGCTCGAAATAGTGTATTAAGCGCTGATAACAAATTGCTCATTCATGAATCTTATCTGCGTCCCCAACATTTTTATGCATGTGTTACATTGCATCTCTACCTCTTAATTGCACAAAATAGTGTATTAAGTACTGATAATAAATTGCTCATCTATGATTCTTATCTTCGACTCCAACATTCCTATGCATGTGGTACATGGCATCTCTACCCCTTAATTGCAAGTAAATAGCAACACCAAAAATATTTATTATTAGATAATAAATATTATATAATATTATAAGAATTGTACATACAAGAAATACAAGAACACACGAAACAAGACACATACAAGAATACAAGAACTGCAACATATAAAAATACAAAAAGACAAGAATTACAACATGCAAAAATATAATAATACAAGAATTACGACATACAAGAATATAATAATACAAGAATTACGACATAAAAATATAATAATGCAAGAATTACAACATACATTAATACAATAATACGAGAATTAGAACATACAATAATACAATAATACGAGAAATACAACATACAAGAATACAGATTTTGCATTTTTTAAAATGCTATTGGGATACGTATTTTTTATTTTTACATTTTTAAAAAAAATCTCTGGATATTTTTGAGTTACGTAAAATGAACTCCATTTAAAAATTTAAATTAGAACTTGTAAATCTCTACGAACTTTGCAATTAATATCATAGCTTTTAAGGATGACATAATAATTTTAAATGTATTTTACCCCTGAATTCCTCGAAATAGTGTATTAAGCACTGATAACAAATTGCTCATCTATGAATCTTATCTTCGTCCGAAAGATTCTTATACGTGTATTGCATGACATCTCTGCCTCTTAATTGCACAAAATAGTGCATTAAGTACTGATAATAAATTGCTCATCTCTGAATCTTATCGTCGTCTCCGACATTCCTATGCGTGTGTTGCATTGCATCTCTACCCCTTAATTGCATGTAAATATAAACACCAAAAATATTTATTCTTAGAGAATAAATATTTTATAATGTTATAAGAATTGTACATACAAGAATACAAGAACTACAACATATAAAAATACAATAATACAAAAATTACGACATACAAATATATAATAATACAAGAATTGCAACATACAATAATACAATAATACGAGAATTACAACATACAAGAATACAGTAATACCAGAATTATAACATACAAGAATACAATAATACGAGAATTACAGCATACAAAAATACAATAATACGAGAATTACATATAAGGATTGTACATGTAAGAATTGTACAAGATGATATTTATATGGTGTGGTTACACTATTCGTGATACAGGTAATTTTAAAGGTCAACAGAATGAGTATAAATAAAGTATAAATAAAAAATATGAGATATTTTAAAACACAATTTTCTAAATGCATGAAAGAATAAAAATAATATTTAAAGCCCATACAGTATAGGAGACAAGGATTTTAAACAATATTGTGTTTTTTCTTTATTTAATTAAAATATTATTTTGCTATTTATAATACTTATTGCATTATTGAAAATACTTTAATTCAAAATATAATATTTATAACATAATCCGATACATTTAAAGCTGATTACCTTAGACAAAAAAACATGATTAAAATAGTGAAGTAATAAATATATTACAAATTTTGAAATATGTTCATATATGCATTCATTGCATGCATATTAAACGAAAATTGTAAAATTTCCTAATGTAGTTCAGTTACAAATAATCAAAAAATTTAAAGCATTTAAAGCAATATTCAAAACTAAATAAATGGATAAATAAAAATTTCACAAAAAATTTAATTATCTCTAAATAACTATTTCAAACGTTTTTCTTCAATACATAACTACCAATACCAATCTTTTACAATTTATGTTCTTAATTTGTAAAACTATTATGACAGATATAAGAAATACTACATTATAAAATTTATCATTTTATATATATTGTTTAACGTAGAGAACTTTATAACTAAATTTATGTTCTTTAATATGCATTCGACAGAAACAAATCGGACAATAATGGGTTAAGATGTGTTTCAAATATATAGTAGTCAATTACTTTTAAATAATATTTAACTGTAAATGATTAACCACGTTTACATAAAGTGTAATAACACAAATTTTCTACTAAATCACTTAAATAAATTTTTCTAGATTAGAGGTCTCGACCTATACAATCCAATTGTACAATCATGTTGAAGGTCTTAAAGGTCATAAAATATACCCAACTATCCCTTTCCTTCCTCTTTTAGCTGTTTATTTTATACTTGATGTCATTTTTCTGCTTACTGTTAGAAATCTGTGGATTAGAGGGCATCGATCATAGAATCCAGTTGCACCATCATTTTGAAGGTCTTGAAGGTCATAAAATAGGACCCTACTATCCCTTTATTCAATCCTTTAGCTGTTTATTTTACTCTGTCATTTTAACGCTTACTCTTAGAAATCTGTGGATTAGAGGGCTCAGTCCTTAGAATATAGTTGCACCATCATGTTCGAGATCTTGAAAGACATAAAGTAAGATCCTACTATCCCTTTCTTCCTTCTTTTAGCTGTTTATTTTCCGCTCTATGTCATTTTTATGCTTACTGTTAGAAATCTGTGGATTAGAGGGCTCAGCACATAGAATTCAATTGCAGCATTGCCTAGTAGGCCTCATAAAATAGGTAATCTGGGGAATAGTATATTACTGAGTGATTTAATGGTTGAGCCCATTAGGGACTTCATTTAAATATATATATATATATATATATATATATATATATATATATATATACATATATAATTTAAATGTTCAAAAGTCATCGTATGACTAGAGCCCCACTAAACACAATTGGTTATATCCAAAACTTGAATTCTGTAGATATGATCTTGTAAACGGTCATGTCCAGTCAGAATGCCGAACAATTAGCACCTAACCCATTAGGTCAGGGCTCTTCAATACTTTTTAACAACATCCTCATAAAGAGAAAGTACAACACAGTTATTTAAATGTTCAAAAGTCATTGGATGACTAGAATCCTACAAGAAACAGTCAGGTGAATTTACCAATTGAACGCCTAAGGGCTCTCCAATACTTTTTAAAAATGTTCTTACAGCAAGAAAGTACATCACAAATATTTAAATGTTCAAAAATCATTGGATGACAACAGTCTCACAAAACACAGTCGGGTGAATCTACCAATTTAACTCTGTAGAGATCGTCTTGTAAACAGTCATGCCCAGTCAGAATGGCAAACATTCAGTGCCTAAGCTATTAGTTCACGGGCTCTCCAATACTTTTTAACAGTGTCCTCATACTGAGAAAGTACAACACAAATATTTAAATGTTCAAAAATCATTGGATGACTATAGTACCACCAAAAACAGTCCGGTGAATCCATCAATTTAACTCTGTAGAGATCATCTTGTAAACAGTCATGCACAGTCAGAATGCCGAACCCATACGGTCACGAGCTCTTCAATACTTTTTAACAATATATATATATATATATATATATATATATATATATATATATATATATATATATATATATATATATATATATATATATATATATATATATATATATATATATATGTGTGTGTGTGTGTGTGTGTGTGTAAGTATGTATGTCCAGATAGTAATCACTCTCTGGTGATCTACTATTAAATACTTATAGTCTATCAAAACAGTTATGAATTGAACATCCAAGAGATTTTAGAAAGTTCCTTTAAAGTTTTCAATTAAATAAAAAAATAACCGTTACAGTATCTTTCTGGTTTAAAATATTTACCACTCTTCTGCGTTTCTTTTTCTTTTTTAAACTAAAATAATACCAGTAATTTTAGGTTGGAGCCGAACAAATGATATTCTTATCTTTGTGTTTCATACTATTTTCCTTTAAACACAATTTCTCACGCCCCAAAGCGTTCCATTCATGACAACTTCAACTTTTTTTTTATGCTTGAAAGAAAAATATTGGGAGCGCAGGAAAAACAACAGAACTTGTATTTTATTTCCTTCCTGTCTAAAGACGAATAATTTTATATTTCTTTGCGACTGCAGATAATAGAAAAGGGAGCAACATTTTAAATAGGGCTTTATTTAAAGAACTGAATACAAAGAAGTGTCACTTGTAACTCATGGAGGAATTAATATAAGCTGGATAATTTTTGTCAAGGAAATTGCTATGGGGATGAATATATTTTTTCTTTTTACATTTTTAAAAAATCTCTGGATATTTTTCAATTACCTAAAATGAACTCCATTTAAAAATTCAAGCTAGAACTTGTTAATCTCTACGAACTTTACAATTAATATCATAGGTTTTAAGGATGACATGAAAACTTTAAATGTATTTTACTGAAAACGTTTTTTTAACATCTCTATCCCTTAATTGCTCTAAAGTGTATTAAGCACTAATAAAAAATTGCTCATCTAGTAATCTTATCTTCGTCTCAAAGATTCTTATGCGTGTATTACTTTGCATCTCTACCCTTAATTGCTCAAAATAGTGTATTAAACACTGATAATAAATTGCTCATCTATGAATCTTATCTTTGTCCCAAAGATTCTCATGTGTGTGTTATATGGCATATGTACCCCTTAATTGCTCAAAATAGTGTATTAAGCACTGATAATGATTTGCTCATCTATGAATCTTATCTTCGTCCCCAACTTTCTTATGCGTGTGTTACATGGCATGTGTACCCCTTAATTGATCGAAATAGTTTATTAGGCAGTGATAACAAATTGCTCATCTATGAATCTTATCTTCGTCCCCTACATTCTTATGCGTGTGTTGCGTGACATCTCTACCACATCTCTACCCTTTAATTGTTCGAAGTAGTGTATTAAGCACTGATAACAAACTGATCATCCATGAGTTTTATCTCTTTCCCAAAAACATTTTTATGCATGTGTTACATTGCATCTCTACCTCTTAATTGCAAAAAATAGTGTATTAAGTACTGATAAAAATTGCTCATCTATGAATCTTATCTTCATCCCCCAACATTCTTATGCGTGTGTTGCATGGGATCTCTACCCCTTAAGTTTTTACAATAGTTTATTAAGAACTAATAACAAATTGCTGATCTATGAATCTTATCATCGTTCCCAATATTCTTATGCGTGTGCTGCATGCGATATCTACCCTTCAATTTCTCGAAATATTGTATTAAGAACTGATAACAAATTGCTCATCTATAAATCTTATCTTCGCCACCAACGTTCTTATGCGTGTGTTGTATGGCAGCTCTACCCCTTAATTGCTCAAAATAGTGTATTAAGCACTGATAACAAATTGCTCATCCATAAATCTTATCTCCGTTCCCAACATTTTTATGCGTATGTTACATTGCATCTCTACCCCTTAATTGCACTAAATAGTGTATTAAACACTGATAATAAATTGCTCATCTATGAATCTTATCTTCGTCCCCAACTTTCTTATGCGTATGTTACATGGCATCTGTACCCCTTAATTTCTCGAGTGTATTAAGCCCTGATAACAAATTGCTCATCCATGAATCTTATCTCCTTCCCTAAGATTTTTATGCTTGTGTTACATAGCATCTCTACCCCTTAATTGCTCAAAATAGTGTATTAAGCACTGATAATGATTTGCTCCTCTATGAATCTTTTCTTCGTCCCCAACATTCTTATACGTGTGTTGCATGGCATCTCTACCCCCTAATTGATCGAAATAGTTTATTAAGCACTGATAACAAATTGCTCATCTATGAATCTTATCTATGTCCAAAAGATTCTTATGCGTGTATTGCATGACATCTCTAATCCTTCATTGCTCTAAATAGTGTATTAAGCACTAATAAAAAACTGTTCATCTATGGATTTTATGTGCGTCCCCAACATTTTTATGCATTTGTTACATTGCATCTCTACCCCTTCATTGTTCTAAATACGGTATTACCACTGATAAGAAAATGCTCATCTATAAATCGTATCTATAATCTTGATATATATAAAAAATATTATAACTGATGTACTTAATTTTTATGCTTGCATTTTTAACATTCTCTAAACCATTTGTAATTTATTGTGTACTTCTCCCATTCACCGTACTCTTGGATTCCGTTTACTTATAAATTAGTTATCTTGTCCTATCTAATCTAGTACATTCAAAGTCCTCATTTTCGTGTTAATATTATTTATTCTCATTACTCATGCTTCTTCAGTAATTCTTATCTAAAACGTGCTGGAATGTTCTGGAAGAGCCAGGCTGGGGAAAGTCAAAATAAAGTGCTCCTGCTTGACGTCTTGTCTCTCTTTCCCAGTGAAATTATGTTCCTAAACAGTTAGGTCATGTTACATTAATTGCTTTAAACTACAGTAATCACTTTAATTGCCAGCTTATGTTAATATCCTCATTTGTTTTAAACTTGCAGTATGTATATTACACTGTTTTATTTTATTATCCATTATTTATCTTTACTGTATCTTCCCAAACTCAAGCAACCTAATTCATTGTACTTATTTCCGAAATTCTACATTCCCTCTTTATTTTGGACAACTCTATATAGATAGATTATGTGTACTATTACTAGTAATTCTTGAATATCCCTGGAGGGATTAGCGCAAGAGGTTCAGTTCCTGATTCTTCCCGTGTGGTCGCTCTTTTCTAACGACCACGCCGACACTAGATGGCGCCACGATGACTTTTGCTTCTCCTCCCATTATTTGTAAATTTTTAATATTAATCCCCTCTCTTTTTATTTTACTTAATTATGATCTAATGTCAGACTTTTCATTCTTTTTTAAAATAAAATAAAATCAGAATCAATCAAAACCAATATAAAAAACGTAATTATTTTAAATTGGGTACTTGCACCCTCAAAAATATTTTTTTCCCAATTGTGCTTTGCAAGTTGTTAATTTTTGTTTTAAACATATCTTTTCTTTTATTTTAATTATAACTATATGCTATTTAGGGCCTTGTAAATACTTTTTATTTTCAACTAAAGACTTTATTCCTTTAAATTTTTTGCACCTTCAGTATGTTATCATATTTAAAGAAGCACATCTTGAAGTGTAATGCTCACCTTAACCATTGGAGATTCGACTTGAGAACAGGTGACCGAAAAAATTTCATATTTCTAGGGTTGTACATAAAAAAGTATTACACTCATTGATTTTAAACTTTCACAGTAAATGCATTATACATCAACGATGAAATGCTACCTACTATTTCGTTGTTGTTTATTT
>CM063499.1:24352584-24387584 GCA_032207245.1 Pardosa pseudoannulata
TAAATAGCATTGATTTTATAATTGGCGTGCTGCATTCGAAGGTCATTTTGGGGTAGAGTTGATACAAATGTGTTGTTCAATTGAGTAAATTTAGTGAACAAATGTGACGTTTAGCATAGGATGTCGATCCTGCATTTTCTCGCAAGATATTTTGCAAGGGTCGCAGATCAGAAGAATTTGAAGTATTTTCTACTTTTCATACAGTTCTATCACTTGCAATTTCTTTACAAGTATTAGACTGAATTATGTTGAATTTCATATTCTCTTTTGAGCGTCTACTAGTTAACGCTTTGGCATTCTTAGGTACGGCAGAATTTCAGCTCCTAGAAACAATTACATTTTTACTTTCACTTGAGCTAGTAGATGACATTGCTGATTAATGTATATAATAAATACAGAATCAAAGGATGTTTCATCTCCATCATTATCTGTAGAATTATTTTCGATTTCAGAACCGGAATCAGCATCAGATAGTTCTTGCATCAGTTTCACGATTTCTTCATGCGTTAGTCCTTTTCTAAGCACTATTAGTAAGCCTTTAAAATAAATTCATGTAAATAGAATAATATTTTACACTAAAACTTGTTATGAATATTAAACAAATTATCTACAAAAAATCTACAAACGTTCATATCAACGTTTAGCTCGTAATAATGTATTTTCTCTGTATTTTTTTCCACAAGGGAAAGCACTGCACATATTTCAAATCATGTGATAGGCAGATGTGACTACATTTCCTTTCTTTGTATTTTGTTTAGCAGGTGCAAATAAAAATAGTATACAGAAGTAACAATGTTCACATAATGTAATGGAATGTATTCACACTTCTTTTTTTTCTCACAGGGGTCAAAATGAAACATTTTGTATTTTTAGGTGTAATCATTTGTTAGGGATAAAAAAAATACGATTTTCTTCAAATCTTTACTATTTCGTAAATAACAATGGTTTAGAAAAAGTCGAGAAAATATTAAGATATTTGCGAAAAAAAGAAGAGCTGTCAGAGATAAAAGTTCGCTAGGTGTCAAAATGACCCCTTCCGTAATTCTAGTGTTAGTACAGTCTTTCCAGATTATGCATGCCAAGAAAATAGTATAGATATCTGTAAATTGTGTGCAGTACATCATACAAAACCACATACAAAATTTCTTGCAATACATCTTACAATACAACAGTAAATGGTGTTGGAAATGCAGGCATTATATTAATATATAAGTACTGCAGCACGTATCCAACATATTACTGAGAGAACATAGAGCAACTTCGATTTGTGTGATAATTACTCCTTCATATTCATAGAGTTTATACATTAAGATATTCAGCCAAACGACATCAAAACTCGATTTTCGAAGAGGCTCATTTCTCGGAAAAGGAGCTCATTATCTGACTCTTATCACAAGGATAGAGATTTTCCCTTAATCTGATTGTAGATGGAAAAGAGCTCTCAGAAGCTGCAGAAAAGCATGCATGGTGTATTTAACTCTTGTATAATATATTCAGAAGTGATACATAATCCATATATAAATGGAAATAAATTATGCATTTGTGAGATGCTTCAGTAGCCGCATAGTAGTTAATGATTTAGAGAGTAATAAACGAAAATGACTGAAGAGCTATGTAAACGTATAAAAACAAATTTGCTTATGGTAGTACTTTCATTACAAAAAATAAGATTGAGATCTGTAAATTGTGTGCAGTACATCACACAATACCACATACAAAAGATCACTCAATACATCGTTCAATACATCAATAAATTGTGTTTGAAATGAAGGCATTATATCAATGTATAAGTACTGCAGCACTTATCTAACATATTACTGGTAGAACATTGAGCAACTTCGATTTGCGTAATAATAGCACCTTCATATTCATAGAGTTTATAAATTAAGATATGCAGCTAAACTACATCAAAACTCGATTTCGGAAGATGAGTATTTCCCGGAAAAGAAGCTCATTATCTGACTCTTATCACAAGGATGGAGATTTTCCCTTAATCTGAGTGTAGAGGTAAATGAGCTGTTAGAAGCTGCAGAAACGCATGCATGGTGTATTTAACTCTCGTATAATATATTCAGAAGTGATACATGATCCATATATAAATGGAAAAAAATTATGATTTTGTCAGATGCTTCAGTGGCCGCATAGTAGTTAATGATTTATAGAGTAATAAACGAAAATGCGTGAAGAGCTATGTAAACGTAAAAAAAAAAAAACAGATTTGCTTAGGGTAGTACTTTTATTATGAAAAATAAGATTGAGATATGTAAATTGTGTACAATACATCTTACAATACCACATACAAAACAATACGCAATACATCATACAGTACATCAATAAATTGTTTTCGAAATGAAGGCATTATATCACTGTATAAGTACTACAACACTTATATAACATATTACTGAGAGAGCATAGAGCAACTACGATTTGTGTGATAATTGCACCTTCATATTCATAGAGTTTATACATTAAGATATGCAGCCAAATGATATCAAAACTCGATTTCCGAAGATGCGCATTTCCCGGAAAATGAGCTCATTATTTGACTCTTATCAGAAGGATCGAAATAATCTGAATGTAGGTGGATAAGAGCTCTTAGAAACTGCAGAAACGAATGCATGCATGCATTAACTCTTGTATAATTTATTCAAAATTGATACATAATCCATATATAAATGGAAATAAATTATGATTTTTTTAGATGCTTCAGTAGCCGCATAGTAGTTAATGATTTATAGAGTAGTAAACGAAAATGCGTGGAGAGCTATGTAAACGTAATAAAAAAAACAAATTTTCTTAGGGTACTACTTTCATTATAAAAATTAAGATTGCAATCTGTAAATTGTGTACAGTATATCATACAATACCACATACAAAATAGCATGCAACACATCATACAAAACATCAATAAATTGTGTTTGAAATGGAGGCATTATATCAATGTATAAGTACTCCAACAATATAACATGTTACTGAGAGAATATAGAGCAACTTCGATTTGCGTGATAATAGCACCTTCATATTCATAGAGTTTATAAATTAAGATATGCAGCTAAACTACATCAAAACTCGATTTCGGAAGATGAGTATTTCCCGGAAAAGAAGCTCATTATCTGACTCTTATCACAAGGATCGAGAGTTACCCTTAATCTGATTCTAGGTACAAATGAGCTCTTAGAAACTTCAAAAAAGCATATATGGTGTATTTAATTATTGTATCATTTATTCAGGAGGGATACATAATCGATACATAAATGGAAATAAATTATAATTTTGTTAGATGATTCAATAGCCGCATAGTAGGTAATAATTTATAGAGTAATAAACAAAAATGGCCGAAGAGCTATCTAAACGTAAAAAAAGCAGATTAATTTATGGTAGTACTTTTATTATAAAAAAATATTGAGTTCTGTAAATTGTGTACTACACATCATACAATACCACATACAAAACATCCTGCAATACATCATACAATACATGAATAAATTATGTTTGAAATGAAGGCATTATATCAATGTATAAGTACTGCAGCACTTATCTAACATATTACTGGTAGAACATTGAGCAACTGCGATTGGTGTGATAATTGCACCTTCATATTCATAGAGATTATACATTAAGATATGCAGCCAAACGACATCAAAACTCGATTTCCGAAGATGCGCATTTCTCGGAAAAGGAGCTCATTATCTGACTCTTATCACAAGAGTCGATATTTTCCCTTAATCTGATTGTAGAGGGAAATGAGGTCTTAGAAGCTGCAGAAACGCATGCATAGTGTATTTAACTCTTGTATAATATATTCAGAAGTGATACATAATCCATATGTAAATGAAAATAAATTATGCTTTTGTGAGATGATGCTTCAGTAGACGAATAGTAGTTTATTTACAGTGTAATAAACGAAAATGCTTGAAGAGCTATGTAAACGTAAAAAACAAATTTGCTTATGGTAGTACTTTTATTATATCATATAGTAAATTCAGTAAAGCTAAATAGGTTTCTTACTATAATGACATTATAATTGATTAATATTCGGAAAAATCACTCGATTTGTATGAATACAATACAAAAATATATATGACCGATATTAATTTATTCATACAAATAAAATAATTAATTAAACATGTAAAGATATTTTAATCATTTTCGGTTTTCGTTCTACTTTCACCTTAATTCTTTTATACCAACCCTAAAAATGTTCTCGAATGTTCCCTAGTAGATTCCTTCCGATTTCATAGCTAAAAGTATTCCTCTGAATCTTAATCTTAGTCATTCATGTGACATGTAGTGATCAATAATTGAACTATAGAATATACATACACACACACACACACACACACACACACATATATATATATATATATATATATATATTATATATATATATATATATATATATATGTATGTATGTATGTATGTATGTATATGTATATACATACATAAACATACATATATATAATAAAAATGTGGATATCATTTTTATTTAATTTTATTTTTATGAACTTATATTAAATTAAGAATACAGACCATAACACAGACAATGGAAAATAATGTTAATTTAGATTCTATTTATAGATGAAAAGGCAACGTTATTTAAAAAGGAAATTGATATGCGATAAAGATTTTATTGTTATGCATTTAAGTTTACATTGTAGACCATAACATCTACAAGAAATCTTAAATTAATTCATGTTGATAGATGAGAGACAACGTTATATAAAGAAAATGTAGGTATCCCATAAAGATTTTATCGTTATGAAAATTTATCAACTTTATAATGGAGACCATGGCAATAAAAAATCTACATATTTTAGATTTTCAATCATAGTCTAAGAAATGTATCTCATTAAATAATATAAATCACACTTACAATAAAAATTTCTTATACGAGTATAGTGTAAAGAGATATTAAATAAATGTTATAAAATAAAACGGTGATAAAAATAAAATAAAAAAAAAACAACCTCAATATAACTTTTATACATATTTATACCTTCCCCGGAAAATAAAACCTTGTTTGCAAGTCTTTTAAAACACGAAACCCAATTCCCAAAGAAAATGTTTTTAATTAAAACTGAAGTTTAAATGCAAGGAAAACGGAAAATATTGAACATAAAGAGAAGCAAAAATTCACTTTTGATCTCGCTTATATTATACAAGATGCTCCGAAAGTGCTTTAAAAATAAATTTATATCACTAATTTGTGTTTCTTTCAAAATTTGAAAACCATTTTTTATGTCTTCCTAGACGAAACATGAGAACAAAATGCACAGTTTTGTAAAGAAATCGGTAGTGAAATCTAGATAAATATTAACAAATTTAGGAAACATCAATAGAAAAAAAAATATTGTGAAAGCCAGCGCATGTGTGTCCTGTGTAAGCAGGGAAATACAAAAACTCAATATGTAATGAAGAGGAAATACAAATTCCATACATCTATTCTTCTCTGTGTATATAAATAAATATATATATATATATATATATATATATATATATATATATATATATATATATATATATATATATATATATATATATATATATATATATATATATATATATATATATATATATATATATATATATATATATATATATATATAATATATATATATATATATATATATATATATATATATATATATATATATACATATATATATATATATATATATATATATATATATATATATATATATATATATATATATATATATATATATCTGTGTGTGTGTTTGTGTGTGTGTAATATTAAAATCCCTTATGTACGTATTTTAATATTAATTTAATAACTTTTGTTTATATAGTAAGTTCGGGGTTTGCGTGGTAATTCTGATTTTTTCCGTCCGGATAAACTATAGATCCAAATATTAATTCAGCCTCTGTCTGTACTACATTAGCCAATAGTTAGCGTACTCTCTTTAAACATGGGTAATTTTTTATCATGTGATGGATTATGCTTAGGGATTATTCTTAGTCTTTTCACCTGAGGTATCCCTACTTGAAAAGCGTATATGCGGGATCACACTGTCTATGTGCACAAAGTTGTAAAAGTTGCTTGTTGTATGGATTTCACGTTTCTTACCAGAAAAAAACTAATGCTGTGATTTTGAATAAATCTCGCCCATATTACACACACACATGTATATATATATATATATATATATATATATATATATATATATGTATATTTATATATATATATATATATATATATATATATATATATATATATATATATATATATGTATGTATATATATATATATATATATATATATATATATATATATATGTATGTATATATATATATATATATATATATATATATATATATATATTATATATATATATATATATATATATATATATATATATATATATAAATATATATATATATATATATATATATATATATATATATATATATATGTATGTATATATATGTATATGCATATATATATATATATATATATATATATATATATATATATATATTATACTATATATATATATATATATATATATATATATATATACAATTTATTGAAAGGAAATAGCATACGAAATGTAGACCCACAGAAATTATTAATTATCAATATAAACATATGGCTGTATTTATGATAGACCTTGCAATAATGAGCATTTAGAGCAAAATTTACTCATAGTTTGTTCCAAATATATAGTATTTACAGTTACTAATCTAAAACACACAAATTCATAGTGTTTATTCCCATCCAAACTGTAATCCTCTCAACGAATGTGCAATATATAGTGCCAGAATGAGAAAAATCCGAAAAGTGTCGTATAATTTCCCCCGAGAGTCACAAGAGATGTTTTATTTACTTTCTCTATGTTCTGCTTCAAAAACGAAAGGTAAGAATGTACATAGACGTGATAGTAAAGTGACAGGTAGACATGATAGCAATTTCACAGTCTGAGAAATGCTACGATTGGGTATTTTTAATCACGTTTTTCTAACAATATCCAAGAACTCCACTGCAAGTATTATCTAATAAATATATACGAGAGTTGATCTGAAAGTTTTTAGATACAACAAGGTTTTTAAAGTTATACTTACAAAATTTTAGTTGTGTTCAAAGTAGTCTCCTAGAGCATCAATGCCTTTTTATAAACGAATTTTCCACAGATTAAACGCTTCAAGCCATTCATTTCTTGGAATAGCTGACAAAATGCATTTATAGCCACATCACTTTCTTCTTCTGTATGATAACGATGTCCACGTAAGTTCTTTCTTAGAGTAAAGAATAGCCAAAAGTGACACATAGCTAGATCAGGTGAATACGGCGTATGTTTAATCACTTTAATTCTTTTTTTTAAGAAACTTAAGTGTTGATCCGGTTGTATGTGAAGATGCATTGTCATGGTGAAGCATTAGTCCCCTAACATTCACGTCTTGTAGAATTTGTGGAAGGCATTTAGTGGT
This sequence comes from Pardosa pseudoannulata, assembly GCA_032207245.1. Lineage (NCBI taxonomy): Eukaryota > Metazoa > Arthropoda > Arachnida > Araneae > Lycosidae > Pardosa > Pardosa pseudoannulata. The sequence goes on from CM063499.1 coordinate 24,360,033, forward strand.
ATAACAGTTTGCATTTACTGTCTTCTGTCTTTCCAACTTGATTGCTTTGACAAATTCCGTGCTTCTGAAGAAAAAGGGCATACATCACTTTTCACAGTGCGCGTTGTCTTTTCACCATTGTCGACGAGGGATCATCTTCAAACACCTATACATTGCTTTCTTGACTTGTTGGAACATTAAAAAACGATATTTATGTTTCATTAAACATTACAATTTTAGAAATGATGTAGTACAACCATAAATTAGCAACTTAAGAGTTTCTTTACTGATTCTGAGACGCTTCCCTTTTTGGTGCTTAGTTAGATTATGAGGGAACCCAATGGCAAACTACTTTTTTCATATGTAATTCTTTATTAATAGTTTTGCGTATGGATGGGGATATTAATTTCCTTCTGTATAATTGTTTCTCATAGATCCAGATTTTATCTAACGAAATTGCTGAAGCACTCATTTTCACTTCAGTACTAACAAAGGTAGAATATCACTCTGAGAAAGTTAATAGACTTCGCATCACCTATTTTTGACCAATAATACATTTTTATAAAAAAAAAAAAGATGAAATATGCCAGTTAGAGTTTATATTAGTGGTTCATTCGACTCGAATAAACTTAATACAACCAAAATCGTTGTTTGAAATACATAAAAATCATCAAAATTAATGTACTTATAAGACCCATTGTTTACGAGAAGCTACGAATGCTAGAGAAAGTGCATAACGTCATATCCGGTTTACGAATATGCCTGTATGAGAATCACAAATACTGGTATTTGAATAATTTTATTATTTTTCGAAATGTGTAGCAGTATGCATACGCAGGTCAGGGAATGGTTACGCACACATTTCAGCCTCGTAGTATCCACTAAATTACACACACCGTCGAGACGAGCAATGTTTCTGAAGTAACTGCGTCTCGATGTACCAATTCTTTCAAATGAAGTCATAGGAAGTTATCTACAGTGCTCATATATCTGGAGATACTGGAGGTCAAAAAACAGGATTCCCCCCAACAATTATGTTTATGTTTCGAATAAAGTTTTTTTATGGAATCCAGATATGACATATGAATATTCGTTAGTATTTTTCTTAAGAATTATGGTTCTTAGAGGTACAGTTCTAAAACCCATTGTCTCTGGGATAGCACTTCGTGCTCCTTCAACACAGTTAAGAGGTTTGATCCTAAGGCTAGACAATATCATTGATTCAAAATGCATGTTCGAGTTTATATCAATGGTTCATACGACTCGAATTAACTTTGTACAACCAGATTAATTGTTTGAAATACATAAAAATTACCAAAAGAAATGTACTTATACTACCCATGATTTACGAGAAAAAATACTAGGAAAATTGCATAACGTCATATCCGGATTACTAAAATGCCTATATTTGAACAAAATGGCTGTATCATGCAAATACAGGTTTTTGCAAAATTTTATTAATTTTCGAAATGTGGCTCGGCAATCATACGCAGGTCAGGGAATTGTTAAGCACACATTCCAGTCTCATAGTCTCCACTAAATTACACACACCGTCGAGACGAGCAGTGTTTTTGAAGTAACTTGGCCTCAATGTACTAATTCTTTCAAATGGAGTCATAGGAAGATATCTACAGTGGTCAGATTTGGAGATAGTGGTGGTCAAAAAACAGAATTCTCCCCAACAATTATGTTTCGAATAAAGTTTTTTTTTATGAAAACCGGATATGACATATGAATAATCTTTCTCATTTTTGTTGAGAATTATGAGGTAGAGGTACAGTTCTAAAGCCCATTGTCTCTAGGGTAGCACTTCGTGCTTCCTTCAACGCAATTCCGATATTTGATCCCCAGGCTAGACAATATCATTGTTACAAAATGCACATTCGAGTTTATATCAATGGTTCATATGATCGAATAAACTTTTTACAACCAGATTAATTGTTTGAAATACATAAAAGTTACCAAAAGAAATGTACTTATACGACCCGTGGTTTACGAGAAAAATGCTAGAGAAATTGCATAACGTCATACCCGGTTTACTAAAATGTCTGTATATGAACAAAATGGCTGTATTATGCAAATATCGGTATTTGCATTATTTTATTAATTTTCGAAATGTTTGACGGCATGCATCAATGAATGATTAAGCATATATTTCAGGCTCGTAGTCTCTACTAAATTACACTCACCGTGGAGACGAGCAATGTTTCCGGGTCTTGATATACCAATTCTTTCAAATGTAGTCATAGGAAGAAATCTACAGTGGTCAGATCTGGAGATACTGCTGGTCATAAAACAGGATTAGCCTCAAACAGTTATGCTTATGTTTCGAATAAAGGATTTTTACGGACACCGGATATACCGTATGCATATTCTTTATCATTTTCTTGAGAGTTATGGGTCGGACAGGTACAGTTCCAAAGCCCAGTGACTATGGGGTGCTTCGTGATCCCATGACACAAGTCCGAGGTTCGATCTCCAGGCTAGTCAAGGTTTACTCAGTCTTTCATCCCTTCAGTGGGTAGATATATTAAGGGCCAAGCATGCTTGGGAACTAAACATTGGGTATTACGCTTAAGTCTGACCATCTAGCCGTACATATGCTTCGCCCCCCAGGTCCCTTGACCTCTGAAATGGAGTTTGGCACAGTAGGCTTGGACCCTTTGGTACTGTTTGGCTGATGAATTTAGTTTAGTTTTAGAGATATAGTTTTTTGGGCACATTTTATATATTCAAACCACCAAATCTGGTTATGAAGTTTAATCGGTCTTGTTGGGACATCTTGTATACTTTGAATTTTACAAGTAATTCATATTTGTATGTAATGTGTTATAAAATTTATTCTAAAGTAAAAATGAATTTGTATAATTGTTGTTTTGTATATCACAAATTTAATTGTAATGTTTTTCTTTTAGGTAAGTTTTGCCTCTTTCCTATTTGTTATTGTTATTTGATGCCTGAAGGTATGTAAACATTAATTGCACGTAGTAAAATTCTATTTTCTAAAACTGCAGTTCAAAAATACATATCATTGAAGAATATAATAGAATATTGAAGTTGTATAATGGTATATTGAAGAACCATGTACATATATTATGTATTGTAAATGCATTTTTAAATATAAAGTGAATGTATAAATTTTAAAATATTATTTTTAAGTAAATTGGTATTTAAATGTATGATCGTTTAGTAAAATTAATCAAAGATTAGTCTTATAACAATTTATTTTCAATTACACATAAATTACTTTTATCACGTAACTTATTTATACATTCACCTTTACGGGAATACATAAATTATTTATGTTTCAAATTTTTATTTTTAATAATAAATAACTCAATGACATTTTGTATAATTATATGTAATGCAACAAACTGATAATAAAAAATTAAACATAATTTACAGTTATTATCTAATTTAATGCCTAATTTAAAGTGCCCTAAAATGGTACAAAAATATCCCGATCTTAGCCTTAAACTGTATTTTTACTTTCAATTTTACAATGATAGATATTTATTTAATTTAACTTCTGCTCAATATTTAAGGTAATTGAAAAGATTAAGTAATTACCTTTAATTTATTGAGTTAATAAATAAATTCGGGAAACACGAAATATTGCAGTTAACAGAAATCTTTGATATGCAGCTATGTAAATACATGTTTAAAATACACTTTTTTCTATGCACTCTTAAAATAAAAAAAAACCTTTTGCCTGTTGAATAAATAGCACTTTCAAGTAGGATAAATTTACTTAAGAATGTTTTTAATTCGTTGGAAAACTTGATTAGATTTCTTTAAGTATTCACAACTTCTTGCATATATAATTAATCTGCTTTTGAATATCATAAATATTTACGTAAACGACGTTTCGTATGAATATTCATTTGAATGAATATAAAAGAATATATTAGTTTTTTTAGATAAAATTCGTTAAGAATTTGGTTTCTAGAAACAGTTAAATAAAGAAAAAAATATTAGAACTTGGGAATACTCTCATTTGCTTATTTGGTAGTTAAAATATTTGAATTCTGTATTAATATTATAAGTTCGTGTAAAATGTATTATTGTGTTTTACAACGAGTATAATTTCAAAAACTTTTATGTAGTATAACAATGCAGTAGTTTGTTACTTTTTGTATCAAGTATTTACAATGGTAAAATAAATAGGACAATGTAAAAATGCATTCATTTAATTAAAACAAATGATATACAAATATGATTACACTTTCACTTTTTTTCCAAAATTTGATAAAAAGGTCCCCAATTATAATTTTTTTATACTTACTATCAAAATTTAAATTTAAAAAGTTATTATAATTAACATTTTTCATATTCTTAAGAATTTATATTATGTTTTCTATTTCAGTATATATCATTGTAAGTTGTCTTTTTTTTCCTATTCCAATGTCTTACAGAAAAGTTATCTTTACAGTTCTGAATATAAAAAAGTACAATTGCTTCAAAGATTTTTTCAGGTTACAATTATATTAACTTACCCTCTCTCTTCTGGATTCCAGGAATGTTACAGTTAATTTAAAAAAAAACCTTGCTTGACTGAAGATGTCTGTACTACTATCAGAATCATTAGTAAATATCACTACTATTACACTTATTTACAGATATTTTAGATTCTAATCCCGAGTCATAATTCGAATTACAAAAAATTAACTGAATATAATTTAAATCAGCTATTAATCTAAATAAACAATTTACCATTTATTTTTCATTTTTTAATTACTTTCATAATTTTAAACAGGAAAATGTTATTAAAGTTAACATTTCTAATAATCGTTTATGGTCATGTATTTACTTCAATAACTAAATGTTTTTTCTTACATGAATGTCTAATAGAAAAGTTATATTTAAAGTTGTAAATAATCAAAATTACAAATACTTTACAGTATTTTTTACCTATTACATTTATATTTACTTACGCTCTCTCTTCTGAATTCTAGAATCATTACAATTAATTTAAAAAATAGTCCTAGATTGAATAAAGTATCTGTATTATTAACAGATTCATTAGTATCTATCACTAGAATTAGACTCATTTACAGATATTTTAGATTCTAATTCCGAGTCACAATTCGAATCACAAAAAATTAACTGAAAACATTCTAAATCAGCTATTCTAAATAAGCCTTTTACAATTTATTTTGCAATTTTTTAGGACTTTTACAATTTTAAACAGCAAAATACTATTAAAGTTAACATTTCTAATAAACGTTTAGGGTAATTTTTTACTTCTATAACTAAATGTTTTTTCTTATATGAATGTCTAATAGAAAAGTTATATTTAAAGTTGTAAATAATCAAAGTTACAAATACTTTACAGTATTTTTTTATAAATTACATTTATATTTACTTACGCTCTCTCATTTGATATCTAGAATTATTACAATTAATTTAAAAAATAGTCCTAGCTTGAATAAAGTGTCTGTATTATTAACAGATTCATTAGTAACTGTCAGTGCCATTAGACTCATTTACAGATATTTTAGATTCTAATTCCGAGTCACAATTCGAATCACAAAAAATTAATTGAATGCACTCTAAATCAGCTATTCTAAATAAACCTTTTACTATTTATTTGGTTTTTTTTATTATTTTTACAATTTTAAACAATAAAACTTTATTAAAGTTAACATTTCTAATAAGCGTTTAGGGTAATGTTTTTAGTTCTATAACTAAAATAATGTTTTAGCCGTAAGTTGAATTTTTTTCTTATATGAATGTCTAACAGAAAAGTTATATTTAAAGTTGTAAATATTGAAAGTTGCAAATACTTTACAGTATTTTTTACCGATTACATTTATATTTACTTACGCTGTCTCTTCTTAATTCTAGAATCATTACAATTAATTTAAAAAATAGTCCTAGCTTGAATAAAGTATCTGTATTATTAACAGATTCATTAGTAACTATCAGTGAAACTAAACGCATTTACACATATTTTAGATTTTGATTCTGAGTCTTTCGGATCACAAAAAAATAACTGAATACACTTTAAATCAACTGTTATTCTAAAGTAAACAATTTATCATTTATTTTGCATTTTTTATGACTTTCACAATTTTAAACAGGAAACTGTTACTAAATTTAACATTTCTAATTAGTGTTTAGAGTAATGCATTTGCTTCCATAACTAAAAACAATGTTTTCTCCGTAAGTTGTCTTATTTTTCTTATATGAATGTCTAACAGGAAAGTTATATTTAAAGTTGTAAATAATCAAATCTACAATTGCTTTAATTTTTTTTTACCGATTGCATTCATATTTACTTACGCTCTTTCTTCTGGATTTACGACTTATTACAATTAAAAAAAGTCCTTGCTTGACTGAAGTCATCTGTATTACTATCAGAATCATTAGTAACTCTCACTACTACTAGACTCATTAACACATATCTTAGATTCTAATTTTGAGCCATAGTTTGAATCAGAAAAAATAACTGAATATACTGTAAATCAGCTATTATTCAAAAGCAAACAATTTATCATTTATTTTGCGTTTTTTATTACTTTCATAATTTTAAGCAGTAAATTGTTATTAAAGTTATCATTTCTAATAAGCGTTTATGGTCATGGTTTTACTTCTATAACTAAAACAATGTTTTCTTCTTAAATTGTCTTACTTTTCTTATATGTATGTCCAACAGGAAAGCTTTATTTACAGTTGTAAATAATTACAATTGCTTTACTTTTTTTACCGATTATATTTATATTTACTTATGATATTTCTTCTGAATTCTAGTATTATTACAATTAATTTTTAAAAAGTCCTTCCTTGACTGAAGTCATCTGTAGTACTATCAGAATCATTAGTTACTACCATTAGACTCATTTACAGATATTTTAGATTCTAATTTCGAGTCACTGTTCGAATCACAAAAATATAACTGCATAACACTGTAAATCAGCTATTATTCTAAAGTAAACATTTTACAATCTATTTTGCATTTTTTTATTACTTTCACAATTTTAAGCAGTAAAATGTTATTAAAGTTAACATTTCTAATAAGCGTTTAGGGTCATGTTTTTACTTCTATAACTAAAACAATGTTTTCTTCTGAAATCGTCTTATTTTTCTTATATGTATGTCAAACAGGAAAGTTTTATTTACAGTTGTAAATAATTACAATTATTTTTCAGTTTTTTAACCGATTAGATTTATATTTACTTACACTCTCCCTTCTGAATTCTAGAATTATTACAATTAATTTTTAAAAAGTCCTTGCTTGACTGAAGTCATCTGTAGTACTATCAGAATCATTAGTTACTATCATTACCATTAGACTCTTTTACAGATATATTAGATTCTGATTTCGAGTCACCGTTCGAATCACAAAAAATAACTGCATAACCCTCGAAATCAGCTATTACTTTAAAGTATACATTTTATCATTTATTTTGCATTTTTTAATTACTTTTGCAATTTTAAACAGGAAAATGTTATTAAAATTGACATTTCTAATAAGCGTTTAGGGTCATGTTTTTACTTCTATAACTAAAACATTGTTTTCTTCTTAAATTTGACTTTTTTTCTTATATGAATGTCAAGCAGGAGAGTTTTATTTACAGTTGTAAATAATTACAATTGCTTTACTTTCTTATTTACCGATTACATTCATGTTTACTTGTTTTCTTTCTTCTGGATTCTAGGATTATTACATTTAATTTAAAAAAAAAACTTGTTTGACTGAAGTCATCTACTGTACTATCAAAATCATTAGTTACTACCATTAGACTCATTTACAGATATATTAGATTCTGATTTCGAGTCACTGTTTGAATCACAGAAATATAACTGCATAACACTGTAAATCAGCTATTATTCTAAAGTAAACATTTTACCATTTGGTTCGCATTTTTTAATTACTTTCACAATTTTAAACAGGAAAATGTTATTAAAGTTAAAATTTCTAATAAGCGTTTAGGGTTTAACTTCTTTCACTTCATGTTTTAACTTCTATCACTAAAACATTGTTTTCTTCTTAAGTTGACTTTTCTTCTTATATGAATGTCAAACAGGAGAGGTTTATTTACAGTTGTAAATAATTACAATTATTTTACAGTTTTTTTACCAATTAAATTTATATTTACTTATGATCTGTCTTCTGGATTTTAGGATTATTAAATTTAATTTTAAAAAATCTTGCTTGACTGAAGTCATCTGTATTACTATCAGAATCATTAATAACTATCTCTACTATTAGACGCATTTACACATATTTTAGATTTTGATTGAGTCTTTCGGATCACAAAAAATAACTGAATACACTGCAAACCAGCTATTACTCTAAAGTAAACATTTTACCATTTATTTTGCATTTTTTATTGCTTTCAAAATTTTAAGCAGTAAAATTAACATTTCTAATACTTTTAAGGATCTAAAATTTTTATTTCAATGAGTACAATAATTTTTCCCTCTAAGTTGTCTTTTATCTTATATAAATGTCTAACAAAGAATTTAATTTAAAGTTATATATATATATATATATATATATATATATATATATATATATATATATATATATATATATATATATATATATATATATAAATGCAATTACATTATAGATTTCTTTATTATAATCATATTTATTTACCCTTTTTATTCTGGCTTTCAGGATTATTACAAATATTTTTAAAGGCCTTGTTTAAGTGAAGCCATTTGTACTACTGTGAGAATCATTAGTAATGCTTACTACTATAAGACTCATTTACAGAAATTTTAGATTCTGATTCCAAGAGGCTGTTTGAATCCCAACAAATCACAACAAAGTTTTCCGCTTTTTGACTTTTTTTTTTTTTTGATTTTATAAATTTAATAATAAATACCATTCTGAATTCAGTTGCGCCATTTTTTAATCCAAATATTAGGCGTCAATCTTGTTCCTAAGCAAAAGGGGGCTGTCTCTTGAAAATTAGAAAATCTCTATAAAGTTTAAAAATTAAAAGTTATTTTGAGGAATATAACTTACCTGATAAAGTTTTAAGCGGGGTTTTAGAACAAAAAATGATTTTTCCTTTTCATAATTTTTAAGAACATTATTTTAATAATTTAAATATTTTCTTTCTGAATACATTTTTACCATTTATTTTATCCAAGTATTAAACACCGATCTCAGTTCTCCGAAAAACACCATTGTCGTTAAAAAATTAAATAATCTTACTAAAGTTAAAAGTTCTTTTGAGTAACATAATTTATCTGATAACGTTGGAAACGTGTTTTACATAATTCAATATATTTTTCTTTTTGACCATATTTACTTGACTCAAAGAATTTTATAAATTTAAGTATTTCTCCCATTCTAAATACAGTTGTGCCATTTTTTTATTCAAGTATTAGATGTCAATCTTATTCCTCCGTTAAACACCATTGTCGTTTGATAATTAAAATATCTTATTTAGTTTGAAAGTTAAAAGTTCTTTTGAGTTACAAAATTTATCTGATAATGTTTGAAAAGTGTTTTTACATAATGCAATATTTCTTGCTTTTTGACATACTTACTTGACCCAAGGGATTTTATGATTTTAAATATTACTTCCACTATAAATACAGTTGCGCCATTTTTTTATTCAAGTATAAGATGTCCATTTTATTCCTCCAGAAAACACCATTTTCGCTTAAAAATTAGAATACGTTTCTACAGTTTAAAAATTAAAGTTCCTTTTATGTAAATTAATGTAAAATATGTTTTTAGATAAAAGAATATTTTTTGCTTTTTGACCATATTTACTTGAATCAATGTATTTTATGAATTAAAATATTACATCCATTCTAAATACAGTTGCATTATTTTTTTTTACTCAAGTATTATATGTAAATCTTATTCTTCCGAAAAACGCCATTTTGGCTTGAAAATAAGAATATCTTATAACAGTTTAAAAACTAAAGTTTCATTTATGTAAATTAATTTGTCTGGCAAAGTTTAAAATATATTTTTAGATAAAAGAATATTTCTTTCTTTTTGACCATATTTACGTGACTCAAAGGATTTTATGAATTTAAATATTACTTCCATTCTAAATACAGTTGAGCTATTTTTTATTCAAGTATTAATATCAATCTTATTCCTCCAGAAAAACCATTTTCGCTTGAAAATTGGAATACTTTTCAACAGTTTAAAAATTAAACTTTCTTTTATGTAAATTAATTTATCTGAAAATGTTTAAAACATGTTTTTAGATAAAAACAATGTTTCTTGCTTTTTGACCATATTTACTTCACTCAAAGAATTTTATGAATTTAAATATTTTTTCCCCTTTCAAAGTTCTTTTGTGCTACGAAATTTATCTAATAACGTTTGAAACGTGTTTTTACATAATGCAATATTTCGTGCTTTTTGACATACTAACTTGACTCAAAGGATTTTATGATTTTAAATATTACTTCCATTATAAATACAGTTGCGCCATATTTTCTATTCAAGTATTAGATGTCTATCTTATTCCTCCAGAAAACACCATTTTCACTTGAAAATTAGAATACTTTTCTACCGCTTAAAAATTAAAGTTTCTTTTATGTAAATTAGTTTATCTGGCAACATTTAAAACATGTTTTTATATAAAATAATATTTCTTGCTTTTTGACCATATTTACTTGAGTCAAAGAATTTTATGAATTTAAATATTTCTTCCATTCTAAATACAGTTGAGCCATTTTTTATTCAAGTAATAGATGTCAATCTTATTCCTCCGTAAAACACCAATGTCGTTTGATAATTAAAATATCTTATTGAGTTTGAAAGTTAAAAGTTCTTTTGAGTTACAAAATTTATCTGATAATGTTTGAAACGTGTTTTTACATAATGCAACATTTCTTGCTTTTTGACATATTTACTTAACTCAAATTATTTTATGAATTTAAACATTACTTCCATTCCAAATACAGTTGCTCCATTTTTTAATTCAAGTATTAGATGTTAATCATATTCCTCCAGAAAACACCATTTTCGCTTAAAAATTAGAATACGTTTCTACAGTTTAAAAATTAAAGTTTCTTTTATGTAAATTAATTTATCTGGCAAAGTTTAAATTATGTTTTTAGATAAAAGAATATTTCCTGCTTTTTGACCATATTTACTTGAACCAAAGAATTTTATTAATTTAAATATTACTTCCTTTCTAAATACAGTTGCACCATTTTTTTATTCAAGTATTATATGTCAATCTTATTCTTCCAGAAAACGCCATTTTTGCTTGAAAATAAGAATATCTTTTTACAGTTAAAAAATTAAAGTTTCTTTTGTGTAAATTACGTTATCTGAAAACGTTTAAAACATGTTTTTAGATAAAAACAATGTTTCTTGCTTTTTGACCATATTTACTTGAATCAAAGTATTTTATGAATTTAAATATTACTTCCACTAGCATATAGCCCGTCATATGACGGGATCAATAGAATTTTTAATTTTCCAGAATTGTAAAGTACCGTATGAGGCAGGTAAAAAAAATGGTTTGTTTTTTGGCTGAGAATTATCTTGCAACAAAAAATAATTGATCATTAAATTTAAAATTCTCACATATGTACCTAATCTATTATTTAAGCCAAACATAAATGAAAATTACTTGCGTAATACCTAAGTTCAGTGATAAAACGCATGAAAATAATGCAGACGATATTTAATTAATTTTAAATAAGAAATGGTTAGACGAATGACGTCATACTGCTAGAAAAAAATGTCATTTTTATCTATTTGTTATGTGATAAATTGAATCGCTTGCTCTTAACCGGAGAAAATAGAGCTTGAAATAATGGCATTAAAAGCTCGAAAAGGGGGGGAAGGGGTGGATTTCAACGTTTTAAACACGATAGTAATTTTTGCTCTGATATGAAACATAGTTATACCAATTTATTTTAGAATCAGATCGTTAGTGTAAGAGAATATAAACTTTACTCCCTTCGAATTTTGCTAACCGATCAAGAATTCAATATGGCAGCCTCTGTCCATTCCAGGTCCAACCGGTTCATAAATTTGAGGACAGACGGACATATAAGTTAGGCTATTATTATGTAAGGGATTCGAAATACAGTTGCACCATTTTTTTATTCAAGTATTGTATGAAAATCCTATTCTTCCAGAAAACACCATTTTTGCTTCAAAATTAGAATATCTATTTACAGTTTCAAAATTAAAGATTCTTTTATGTAAAATAATTTATCTGGCAACGTTTAAAATTTGTTTTTTAGATAAAACAATATCTCTTGCTTTTTGAGCATATTTACTTGAATAATAAGTTTTATAAAGTTAAACATTACTTCATTTTGAATCAAGTTGCACCATTTTTATTTTCCATGTATTATACCCAATCTTGTTCCTCCAGAAAACACCGTTTTCGTTTGAAAAAGTATTTCAATTATGCCACGTGAGTAATATTTTTCTTGTAAATACATTTATTTCTTTTAAAAGATATACATAGAATATCAAACTTAATATAAATGTTTGTATGTTACTATTCGACAATATAAATCAAAAACAATATTTATTTCACCTCCAGGATAAAAATCGCAATTCCACAGTCACGAAGCGAACAGGTTATAAAATACTTTCGCTGAATGCTTTGACATAGCAATCGATTTAATAGGGATAAAATGCATCCAATTGTATTGAAAGGATTTTTATATCATTTTCCAAATCCTTTAGTGAGATCTGCTTATTTTGAATTCTTAAACTTATATTCTGTTTTTTCCCTGTATGTACTGTTGCATACATATTCATGTAAGTTCTTTTTATCTGATTTGTAAAGTAATTCACACGGGATAGAAATTTTATATTAAATGGTTTCAATAACTGTAAAAGTTCATGTTTGAATCAATTTTGCAAAAATTTAAAAACTATTTAGGAAAAAGGGTTTCTTTTATTTATCTGTATTTTAAAAATGTATGATATAAAATACTTTGCTGTTTTAACAGGAACAACGTTAAAGTTTTCCTTCCTTTGCAATTAACTGATTAATCACGACACGTCACATTTGTTTTTCATGCCTTTACAAAACTGATTATGTTACATTATTGCAGAATATTTTTATAAGTATTAAATTTGCGTTATATACTTTTTACCTTTCATTAAAAATGTTGTTTATTATATAGTTTATCTTATATATATTTTTACGCACACACACACACACACACACACACATATAATATATATATATATTATATTATATATATATATATATATATATATATATTATATTATATATATTATATATATATATATATATATATATATATATATATATATATTTATATTTATTGTGTGTGTGTGTGTGTGTGTGTTGTGTGTATAAATGTGCATTCACAGTAAAGCATCAGAAACATATATATAAATATACAAGGAACAATATATTATATATGTAATTTTTAATCTTCTAATATATCAGAAACACGCAGTGTCTTTTCTGAAATTTTTCTAGGTTATATGTATTAGTTATTTAATATATAAATATTGTATACAGAGATACTTTAAAAAAATTATCAATACAAATTATTATAATAATACATATGTAATAAAATATATTTTAAAAAATTATAGATATTAAGAAGAAATTTAATATACAAAATATTATTGTAATATATAATATTTTTATATTGTATTGTATAATTTTATATATCGTTTAGTTGTGTTTATTATCTACATATTAATTTTTAATAAAAAAGAAATATATATATATAATATTAATAATTTATTTTAATAAATTTATTCCAATAAATATAAATATATATATATATATATTATAAATATATATATATACATGTATTATTATATATAATATTGTTTTTAGAAATTTAAGGAATAATAAATTATGTTTATATAAAATATTATAATGTATATTAAATATCTAATGTATTATATAGACTAAATTTTTTTGAGAAATTTCATAACCAATAAATATAGGCAAGTTTATATCAATTTATTATAAATATATCATTATGGACATGTCTCATATTAAGTGAGACTAAATTTGTTTTAGAAATTTAGGAACCAATAAATATAGGCAAGTTTATATCAAACAATAGTTATAATGTATCATTATGGACATTCTAATGTCATTAAGTGAGACTAAATTTTTTTAGAATTTCATGGAACCAATAAATATAGGCAAGTTTTCATTAAAACTAGTTATATATGTATCATTATGGACATGACTATGGCATTTTGTGAGACTAAATCTGTTTTTGAGAAATTTCGTGGAACTAATAAATATAGGCAAGTTTATCATCAAATAATAGTTGTAAATGTATCATTATGGACATGTCTCATGGCATTAAGTAAGACTAAATTTGTTTTTGAGAAATTTCATGGAACCAATAAATAATTCAAGATTATCATCAAACACTAGTTATAGATGAATCATTATGGACATGTCTCATGGAACCAATAAATAATTCAAGATTATCATCAAACACTAGTTATAGATGAATCATTATGGACATGTCTCAGGGCATTAAGTGAGACTAAATTTGTTTTTGAGAAATTTCATGGAACCAATAAATATAGGCAAGTTTATCATCAAACATTAGTTATAGATGTATCATTATGGACATGTCTCATGGCATTAAGTGATACTAAATTAGTTTTTGAGAAATTTCATAGAACCAATAAATATAGGCAAGTTTATCATCAAACAATAGTTATAAATATATCATTATGGACATGTTTCATGGCATTAAGTGAGATATTTAAGTAAAATACGTCATTTGTGTATACCTTGTAAGTATAAAACCCTTTGTCATTATTAAGTAAAAAAAATTGATGTAGCAATTCTGCACTAATATTTATGTAAAGTTATGCAATTTTTATTCAAACTTGTATTAACTATTCGTACCTTTATGCTTATTTCGATGTTCTAGATTTTTCTGTTTAAAGTTTTTGAAGTATGTTTAAAGTTCGCATTACATGTATGTGTAAAATGTATAAAAAGGCATTGGATTACTAGTTGTTGTTATCATGTAGTTCTAAATTTATATTATTTACATATTTTTGCTACAAAACGGTATTAAAAATGTCCTTTAATTCGTAAATCAAAAATAATTTTCATATGTGAAATGTACCCCTTTGTGTTTATTTCAAATCTTTTTATGGCGGAACTTATATATCTGTATGAATTTTGTTAGGCAATATAATTTAATAGTTATAGATACTCATAAAAATGGCGATGATTAGTGGATAACATAACGTCCAAAGTTTTACTGATCAATACACATATCTGCATCAAAAATATGGATTCTGTAATACTTTAATACTTACCGGTATAATGTAGTTGTAAATTTATATTATTTTCAGATGTTTATAACAAAAAGTACATTAAAAATTATATTCTTAATTTTATTTCCATCAATAAATATAATGATGTTCGGTTCTTTAGTTCATAAGCCAAAATAAATGTTTCATGTGTTAAATGTACCATTTTAACTTCATTTCTAATTGTTTTTATGGAACAAATTACATATTTGTACGAAATATATTATTCAAAATAATTTAAGAGTTACTGGTACTCATTGAAACGCAATAAAATATTTATGTTTTTAATATTATTCCATCTAAAAAATGGCGCCACTCAGACTTTAAGTTAGCTTACTGAGTTAATTTTTTTCTTTATGTTCAATCAATACAATAATGTTTAACACTAGAATTACGGAAGGGGTCATTTTGACACCTAGCGAACTTTTACCTCTGACAGCTCTTCTATTTTTTTTTGCAAATATCTTTATCCTTTCTTACTTTTCCTAAATCATTGTGATTTACAAAATAGTAAATATTTCAAGAAAATCGTAATTTTATTTTAGCCCTAACAAATGATTATGCCTAGAAATACGCAGGCTATATATTTATGTTGAAGACAAGTGTAAACTTCATAATGACTCTTCTACTATTTTATTAGCAGAACTGAAAGCATTCATAGCGTTGTTGTACTTAAGGGGGCATTAGCCGCCAAGGGCTTACCAGTTTTTAGTTTGTGGTCCAAGACTTGGGGACCAAAATTTTTTCATGAAACTAGAGATAGGTTTCCGGAAGTTATGAAATTTCATCGTTTCGAAAAATAAACTAACAAGGTCTTCACGTTTGCAGTGTGATAAATTTAAGCTTATATCCGAGGTATGGAATACTTTTATAGAAAACTGTAAGCTTTGCCACAAACCAAATGAAAATATTACGTTTGATGAACAGTTATTCCCTACAAAAACAAGATGCCGTTTTTTGCAGTATATGCCTAACAAGCTCGATAAATTCGGAATAAAATTTTGGCTAGAAGTAGATGTTAGGACAAAATACTTATTAAACGGATTTCCCTATTTAGGAAAAGATGAAATGAGATCAAGTGATCAAAGTTTAGGAGAGAACGTAATAAATCGTTTAATTGATCCTATATACCTCCAAAGTCGGTATATTTTTAAAAACAAACTGTAGTTGTCATAATTTGCGTTATTTTAATTTATTTTTCACAAATATATTATATCATATAGAAAAATATTCAGATATCTTAGCAAGGGGTCAAAATAACACCCGACGTAATTCTAGGTATACAAAGACCACCGTAATTTCTAGTGTTATAGTTTAATTTATTAATATGCATATCTGTATAAAAAACGAAATCATATAATATTTAGTAGTTATCGGTATTATTAATTCCAAATTTTGATATATTTAAATTTATTGGTTAAAAATTAATTAAAACATTCAAGTTTTTAATTGTATTCACACTTATCAGTATAACATAATTCATATTTTAGTTGATAAACAGAGTTTATGTTTTATGTGTAAAGTATTTTTATCGATTTTATTAGATGTTCTTAGCAAAAATATGAAAATTTATAATAATTTATAAAAATTTAATAGCTATTTCTGTGTAATAGTTTATGAATATAGTCTATGTTTAATACATTTAACAATATTGAATAAAAACACAATAAAACATTTATTTTAATATTTATTTCATTTCAATCGGAACTCAGACTTTTAGGGCCATATTCACCAAAATCAGGGTATCCAGGATCAAAGAGCGGATCAGGGAATCGGTAGATCATCGATCACACGCCGTTCACTGTGACGTAAACTGGTGTCATATGCGCCATGAGTGGATTCCCTGATCTATAGATTCATTATTGGAAATAGGTAAGCGATGTTTTGATTGGTGAATAAAAGGGATTCTCCTGGGATAGTTCTCATGCTAAGTTGATTTACATATTTACTCAACCAGACATAAATATCGTTTGAGGAAATTATAAATTTAGTCAAGGATCTGTAGTTTTACTGATATTTGCTGGCGAAATAAGAATGGAAGAATATAAACGGAAGAATTTTGATGAATCCCAGGTAGAATCTTTTCTGAAAAATTTGGAAAGATCCAGTAGCGAAATACCTTGATGCTAATAAAACTTTTTCAGCAGCAGATAGAGCATTGTTCTTTTAAGAAGGAGCTGAAATCGTGTCATCTACCATTCGAATTAATCATTCAGCTGTATTTTTATTAAAACGCTAACGTGACCGAAAGTCCACATCATCCAAACAATCCATATCATTTGTACTATCTGGATGCACAACTCTTTTCCCTCAGCTTTCTGTTATTTCCAACATTTGTAAACCTTCGAAACTTCAAGATCGTCTAAATCTGAAAATATATCCGCCATGTTTGTTTTCAACTCAGAGCGCATGCGTAAAATGTAGTATCCGTAGATTAGGCAATTAATCCTCCAAATTTCGGGGATCAGAAACAGGGGATTAAAATGAGCTGAAAGCTGCGGATTCTCGTTGAAGAATACGAAAACGCTGATTCGCGGTTAGATCCGAGTATTAAAATCGTGGTGAATATGGCCCTTAGTAATTCTACCAAGTTTCTTTTCTTTTTTTGTTTACATTTATTTATTTTTGAAGTTTTTTTATTGATCGAATTATATATATATATATATATATATATATATATATATATATATATATATATATATATATATATATATATATATATATATATATATGTGTGTGTGTGTGTGTGTGTGTGTGTGTGTGTGTGTGTGTGTGTAATATATATAAATATACTTGATAATTTAGTAGTTATCGGTATGAATAAGTTTTAAATGTAAATTTTTAAGAATTGTTTAATAGTGAGTGCATTAAACATGTAAATTCTGTTCTTGATCCTACTCACTAAAATGGTGTCATTTACATTTTAAACATTTTATGAAATTACGTTTTATATTATATTTATTCAAACTGTTTTTGTTAAAATAACATTTTTGTATAGAAAATATAAGAGTAAATAATCATATATGAATTATCGGTATGAAGCTAGTCTAAATCTTAAATATTGAACCATTATTTATTAAAAAATTTTGTATTCTTGATTTCCAACCGACAAAATAGCGCAGTTCATATTTTACTTATTTTCTGAGGTTACCTTATATATTTCCTTTATTCAACGTCCTTTTATAGATCAATATATATTTTTGTATCAAAAACATGAAAATAGTCATTTATTAGTTATCGGTATAAAATAATTTACAATTTTAAATGGTAAACCATTATTTATTAAAAAGTGCATTACAGGGTTTATGTTCTTGATTTACAACCGTCAAAATGGCGCAGTTCATATATTAATTATTTTCTGAGTTTACCTTATATAATACATTTATTCAATGTCCTTTTATATTAGATCAATCTATATTTCTGTATCAAAAACATGAAAATAGCCATTTATTAGTTATAGGTATAAAATAATTCACAATTTTAAATATTAAACCATTATTTATTAAAAAGTGCATTACAAGTTTTATGTTCTTGATTTACAACCGTCAAAATGGCGCAGTTCATATTTTAAATATTTTCTGAGTTTACCTTATATATTACATTTATTCAATGCCATTTTATGTTAGATCAATGTCTATTTATGTATCAAAAACATGAAAATAGCCATTTATTAGTTATCAGTATAAAATAATTCACAATTTTAAATATTAAACCACTATTTATTAAAATGTGCATTACAAGTTTTATGTTCTTGATTTCCAATTGTCAAAATGGCGCAGTTCATATTGTAATTACTTTTTGAGTTTACCTTATATATTATATTTATTGAAAGTGCTTTTTTTTGCCTAAATTAGTTTTCTGTATCGGAAATATAAAAATAGTTAATCATATAAAAGTTATCGGTGTGAAATAATTCTAAGTATTAAACCATTATTTGAAAAAAAAAATTAATTACAAGTTTTATTTTCTTTATTTCCACCCGTCAAAATGACGCAGTTCATATTTTAATTATTTTTTAGTTTATCCTATGTATTACATTTATTCAAAGCCCTGTTATAGATCAAATTTTATTTCTCTATCAAAAACATGAAAATAGCCATTTATTAGTTATCGGTATAATATTATTCTAAATATTAAGTATTCAACCATTATTTATAAAACAATTGCAATACAAGTGTTATATTCTTGATTTCCAACCGTCAAAATGGCGCAGTTCATATTTTAATCATTTTTCAAGTTTACCTTATCTATTACATTTATTCAAAGTGTTTTTATTGCTCAAATTAGTTTCCTGTATCAGAAATATGAAAGTATTTAATCATATAATAGTTATCGGTGTGAAATATTTCTAAATTTTAAGTATTGAACCATTATTTATAAGAAAGTGCATTACAAGTTTTATATTCTTGATTTCCACCCGTCAAAATGACGGCATACGGTCCTTTTAGTAAGAAAAATTTCCGTTTTTCTAGTGTTAGATCTCCACTGAAATAAGAAAAAAATATGATATCGTTGAAGTCATTTTTCTTTAACCTTGCGTCGGGAATGGAAAAACAAAGTGAGTATTTTCCTAATATTTTCTGTTCTGAGTACCTATAAGATGAATTTGTGATGCAACCAAGAAAGTAATTTAACCGACTTTGAGTCAGTATCTTAAAACTCTGAAATGTTAAATTAACAAATTTTAAAATCCTTATTTTGAAAACACTTTCACCATATTCTGAAAGCACTTTAACGCTGATCCATGCTGTACTGTCAGTATATATTTTTAAGGCCATTTTTGAAGTACTGAGTATTCAGATCAATAAACAGATGTTTAGGTACAGATGCACCTATCAGGCCGCTAGTCAAAATGTTCGTCACTTTTACTCGTCAAAATGGCGATTTTTTAGACTCGCCAAGTAGTGATGATTTGTCGTTCCTTTATGAATTATGATAATTTAATATTTGGAAATAATTTGTTCTGTAAAATTTGCTAAAAATGCTTTGCCTTTGGATTTAAAATTGTTTAAAATGTTGTTTTCTTTATATTTTCATCTATAAAAAATGTATAAAATGTTAGATTTCTGTAACTTTGAGTTTAACTTTGAGTACACGTAGTTGCCACTATTTATGATTTTTAGTTTAGGAGAAACATGTAGCTATCGCCATTTTATAACTTTGAGTTTAGGGGAAACACGCAATTTCCACATTTTATTCTTTGGCGATGAACCAAAATCACTAACTATGATGGATAAAAGAAAAAAAAAGGGAGGGGGGGACCAATTTGTTCCATCAAAACGCTTTCACTAATATTCTAATAAGGTTTTAAAGTTGGCTTGTGTTGCACTGTCAACTGTAGTATTTAAAAAACATTATTAAAATACTTAGTATATAAGTCATAAAATAGATGTTTATTTTCCCAATACTTTTCTGTGTTTTCTAGAACTTACAGAATTTTATACAAGCACACAACAGAATTTACAACTTGATAAACTTCAGGTTACAGCTTTGCTCTCTATCAGTTTTTTGTACACAAAACTATTAAGAGCTAATAATACAACCGAAAACAATTGCATTACTGACGAATAATTACTGGTCTGTTATTAGTTGGCGATAAAAAATAAACTAACTTGGAAGTCTTCCTTCGTTTACAGCCAGCGAGAACTGCAAGAAGCTTCCAGAATATTAGACAGGAATCTCGTAAATTTGGCGATGTCTGACGGAAAATCGCGCACTTGATGGCAGATCATGAGAGTTGAACTAACTTGGAGGTTTCCTCAGTTTATAATCATATCAGATTACTAGAACTGCAGGAAGCTTCCAGAATATTACACAGACAGTAATTTTGGCGATCTCGGACTTAAAATCGCCCACTTGGTGGCAGATCTTGAAAGTTGAACTAACTTGGAGGTTTCTTCCTTTATAGTCATATCAGATTACTAGAACTGTAAGAAGCTTCCAGAATATTACACAGACAGTAATCTAGTAAGTTTGGCGATCTTAGACTTAAAATCGCCCACTTGATGGCAGATTGTGAGAATTGAACTAACTTGGAGGTTTCTTCCTTTATAATCATATCAGCTTACTAGAACTGCAGGAAGTTTTCAGAATATTACAGAAGCTCGAATCTCGTAAATTTGGCGAGAATTTCGTCGATCTCTGACGGAATATTGCTTACTTGAAGACACAACATAAGTATTCGGAAGAGTCTCCAACTTGGCGATATGTCGCCAAGTAACATATTTAGCAAGTTTATTTCATGAATTACATGATTTTTTTACAACTGCAATACACTCAACTATATTGTTTTTACTCCGTCATTCGTGAAGAGTGGTCTCGCATGCTAAAGGACAGAGGTTATATATCGCCTATATTTATAGCCTATATTTTATTTATAAATAGTAGATTACGTAAAACGTTGTAACCATAACTAATTAGATAAAAAAAATTGAAATTACAGAATTTTTCTGATAAACCTAGAAAATGTTTTTTACATATATTTTTAAAATGCAGATTCAGATTCTCTAACATTCATCTCTTTCTAATTAAATAGTTTTTAAATTATGTACAAGTGATTACAAAGTAAAATGTAAAGCATTTAAAAATACCAAACTATTTTAAATGAGTTCTCTAACATCCATCTCTTTCTAATTAAATAGTTTTTAAGTTGCGTACAAGGGATTACAAAGTAAAATGTAAAGCATTTAAAAAACACCAAACCATTTAAAACGAAACCTCGTTTGTTTGAAATATTTTCCTAAAAATAGATAAAAGGAATTCATAAAAATTCATGTCACAGTGATAGATTGGAAAGTAAAAAGTAGAACACTAGCTTTAAGGTTTCGAAATAAACAGATATCACAAAAATGTTATAAAAATCCTTTCAACACAATTGAATGCATTTTATCACCATTAAACCGATTGCCATGTCAAAGAATCCAGAAAAAGTACTCTATAACCTGTTCATTTCCAAATAGCAGAATTGCGATTTTTGTCCTTGAGGTAAAATAAACTTTGCCTTTGATTTATATTTTTGAATCTAAAAATACAAACATATATACCGAATGAACCGAAAGTCCTTTAAAACTTTAAAAATATATAAAACGGAAAGAATAATGATAACGATGTAGCAAGAAAATGCGATGCTGCAAGGAAGAGGTAAAAACAAGGTGGATTTTGTTTAGAAGCCTAATAAAAGTTAGTTTAAAAAGTAGAGGTTCATAGGACAGAAGTGCGTTACCTTAATTTATGTGCGCAATAACAGGTGTTCAATATGAGTACCAGCCCATTCTACGTTGAACCATCATTCTTCAAGAATCGTGTTCGAAATCTGGCAGGAAAATGTACAAAGTGATGAGCGTTATCTCACTCTTTTGCTATCTGCAAATATCTTTTTGCACGATGGCTTGTCACCACACTGTGTCAATTCAGAGATACGATATCTGTTGCAAACCTTTAGTCAAGACAGAGTGATCAGTCACGGTTGTAAGATCACATGACTTCCAAGAGAGTTTAACCATAATACGGTCTCTTTCTGGCTGTGGGAATGTTTGAAACTACTCATATACCGGGCATTCACTTCAACATTGGCCCAACTTCTATTTCGAGGAAAGGTTCTGCTATTTATTCCGACATGTTTCATGCTGCTGCAACGGGTGTTGTATATCACCTTAGTAACGTCGTAAAACAGTGATACTATTCTTGTTGGAAACATTTGGTCAAAACAGAATGAGTAGCCGTGGTTTCAAAATCGTTAGTCCTCCAGGAGTACCAAACCTCACTCTGACCAATTCTGACTGTAGGAATGTTTGAAAGCAGCAGTCGTATACCGTGCATTCTCTTTAACATTGGCCAAACTTAGATACTATCTCGAGGAAAGATTCTGCTGTTTATTCCGACATGCTTCATGCTGCTTTAACGGGTGTTGTATATCACCTTAGTAACGTCGTAAAACAGTGATACGATTCATGTTGCAAAACTTTGGTTAAAACAGTATGAGCAGTCGTGGTTTCAAAATCGTTAGTCCTCACTAAACCTCACTCTGACTAATTTTGGCTTTAGGAATGTTTGAAATCATTCGTACACTGTGCATTCATTTTAACATTGGCCGAACTTAGATTCTATATATTCCGACATGTTTAGCATGAATACCTTAGTAACATCACAGAATTTTTTATCATTATTTCTTCCATTTTAATACATTTTTATAGTTTTATATATAACTATAAAAATGCTTCAAATTTTGTAAAGAACAAATATCAATTAAGGAAAATTTCTCCACGAACAAGAAAACAAGAACAATAGAACAAAATAACTGAAAATTGGAAAAAATTAGCGCATATTAATTCTAACTGGCTCATCAGTGATATTTTATCAGTAAATAATCAAAAGAGGGGAAAATATACAAATGGTTTCACCAGAAACAGACAAAGACTTAAAATGAAAGATACTCCTTAAAATGATATTCCTGAAATTATATATTCCATAAAATGACATTCCTGAAATTTTATATTCCTTTAATAAATTCTTAAAAACATGTTATTCCTTAAAATAGTATTCCTAGAAATATGGTATTCCACGAAAAGATATTCCTAGAAAGATATTACTTAAAACAATATTCCTGAAATAGGATATTCCATAAAATAATATTCCTGAAATTTGACAATCCTATACAAATTCTTAAAAATATATGATTCCTTAAAGTGGTATGCCTAGAAATAGGGTATTTCTTAAAATATTCATTTGAAACACGGTATTCCTATAAATGCGATATTACTTAAAATAGCATTCCTCAAAATGGTGTTAGTTAAAAAGTTAATCCTAGAAATATGGTGTTCATTTAAATGTTAATCATAGAAATATGGTATTCCTTAAAACGGTATGCTCAACTAAAATATTCTAAATGAAAAGTTCAAAATTTCACTACTAATCATTTCAAAGTTATGCCCGTAAACGTTAATATCATTATGTGTTCGACACAAGAACAGGGTACCCCCACCAACTTGGCGATAAAGCACTGAGCATGGTAGCCTAACATTTTCTCCTATTCTCGCCGTGTAGACACAATCTGTATCTATATTTTGATTTATATTATATTGATATCCAACTCTCCTTGAGTAATTCTTTTCTTATATACTAAATTCAGGTAATGCTTAAAAATTAGATATAGTGAACCATTTACGGCTAATTATAATAATTTAAAACTGTTGGCTTTGTAAAATGTTGAGGGTTTAATTACTCATATATATAAATTCAAAGTTTCTAATTAGTTTTGGTTAATTAAATAAGAATATATAATTATATTACAATAGAGCACTTTGCCTCCATTAAATTCGTAAAAAAGGAAACAATACAATTGTAGGACGAAATACCTTTGTGTTTCAGTACACATCACCAATAATTCAGTAACATCGCCAAAATTTCCTTATTTTTAAGCAGGGACTACCTGAGAATTGGGTTCCTCTTGGCAAATTTGGTGAAAATATTGGAGACATTTACTAAAACACAAAGGTAATTCATCTAAACATTGTATTTCTTGCTTTTTCTGGCGACTGTAATTAATGCACAGTGCGCCATCATAATAGAATTATATACTCTTCATTAATTAAAGAAAACGACTTGAAAACCGGACATTTATATTTATGGGCAATTAATCCCTTAACAGTTAACTAACGCAACAGCTTCAAATTATTAAAAATCAGCCATAGTGAACCATTAAAGGATATATCTAATTTTTTAAGCATTGTGCCCTTTTAATATACCGGGTGGCCATAAACTTCTAAACATAAAAAAACTGCTCACAGTGTTCTGTAGCGCAGTCTATTTGTGAGAATGACGCCTTATTTTGCAGGAAGATTATATAAGACGGGGTACGAAGAATTCCGCAAAAAAAAACAAATTAGTTCCAAAAGTCACTGCTAGGGGAAATTTGGCGCTGTGTAATAGAAAATAAAGTGTTAACAAATGCAAATTAATACGGAATAAAATTAACTTTTATTATGCACATTTTCTGATTTAGTGCAAGTGTAATATGGCAACACTTTTAAAAAGCTTAAAATCTACATAAACACTGATAAAGTCTCGTGATCTGCAATATCACGTACGCTGAGCAGAAGTTCTTTATTAAAATTTTACGTTACATCCATTGGACAATTAAGAAATGCTTTTAACGTTCGAAATCCATTCCTTTCCCCTTTTTCGAGCATTTTATGTCATTATTCTAAGCATTATTTTCCCGGTTAAACGCAAACGATTAATTTTTTAATTTATCGCATCATAACTAAGTGAAAGAAGCAATATTTCGAGCTATGTGACGTCATCCCAAGTAATTGTTTTAAACGTGGTTTTCCTCGGTTAAAAGCAGGAGATTAAAATTTTTAATTTATCACATAATAAAAAGGTGAAAATGATATATTTTTTATCAGTATGGCGTCATTCCTTTAAATATCTCATTTATTCATTTCTTATTTTATATTATTTAAACATAATCTGAATCTTATCAATTCGATTTGACCTGAAAATTTAGATATAAAGTGATTAACTTTCATTTCTATGTGGCGCAAATTATAGTATTTTTACATAGGAATTTTAAATTTAATTCTTAGTTGATTCTTACGTTACAATGAAATGTTTATCAACAATATTTTAACACCGAAAAGTACAAATTTCAGTGATTCTCATAGGCAAATAAAAACCTATCATTTTATATAGTTATCTTCATATTCATATGGTTGTCGATATGAATGTGTGTTTCTGTTTCATACAAAACTATGTGGTTTGTCATAAATTTCCTTAATTTTCGAAAACATTTATTACTACCAACAAAATTAGCACTGTTGCTGTCAAAACCCCTGCTTCCTATTTTACCACTTAATATGTCAAGGTATATTAAAGTGGCTAATCAACGTATAGTAGTAATACAGTAATGTAATGTACTGTTAAACTTATATTTTACCATAAAAATGTTTGAGCAAATTTAATATATTATTTTCTCCGGTTAAATGCAAACGATTAACTTTTTAATTTATTGCATCTTAACTAAATGAAAGAAGCAATATTTCTAGAAATGTGACGTCATTCCATTAATCAAATGTTATTGTTTTAAGCTGAGGTTTCCTCGGTTAAAAGCAGGACATAAAATTTTCAATTTATCACATAATAAATAGGTAAAAAGGATATATTTTTATCAGTATGGTGTCATTCCTTGAAATATCTCATTTATTTATTTCTTATTTTATATTATTTAAACATAATCTACGTAGTATCAATTGGATTTCACCTGGAAATTGAGATATAAAGTGATTAACTTTCATTTCTATGTGACGAAAATTATAGTATTTTTACATAGGAATTTTAAATTTAATTCTTAGTTGATTCTTACGTTACAATGAAATGTTTATCAACAATATTTTAACACCGAAAAGTACAAATTTCAGTGATTCTCATAGGCAAATAAAAACGTATAATTTTTAAATAGTTATATTTATGAATATATGGTTGTCAATATGAATGTGTGTTTCTGTTTCATACAAAAATATGTGGTTTGTCATAAATTTCCTTAATTTTGGACAACATTTATTACTACCAACAAAATTAGCAATGTTGCTGTCAAAAACTCTGCTTCCTATTCTACTACGTAATATGGCAAGGTATATTAACGTTGCTAATCAACTCAGTAGTAATACAGTAATGTAATTTAGGGTTAAACTTATATTTTATCATAAAAAAAAAGTTTTAGAAAATTTAATATTAGACACAAATTCCATAGAGATTTAATCGCTAGGATGTAAGCATATATTTTGTTATTTTTATTAATTGATATTAAGAACAGTTATTATTTGTATGTTTTTTATACAAACAAAATTTTTTGTTTAAAAGTAATATAATAAATTCACCGTAGCAAAGCGCAGGTTCCAATTGCTATTAATTTGCAAAAAAAAGAATACAATATTTTTCACTAGAAAAATAATCAGCTACCCACAAAAATTACTTTCAAATCTTACAGTACACAATTTTAACGATTAATCGATATTGGTTAATAAATACGTATGGGGAATAATAAAAACGTTTCTTATTTCAGGAGTAACTAAATTAACTACCAACCATCTCTGATGAAAAATGTTGGAAACGGCTGCTTTGAAAAATAGTTTTTGCCCAGAATCGATGCTACGGTTAGCGAAGCCGTGCATTAGTTTAATGAATCGGGAAATAATGCTTGGTTAGGTTGTTCTAAAACAAATACACTAGAGCGTGGGTGATTTATATTGCCCTGTAATGGGCATAATATAGGTTTTTGTTTGTTTCTTGGATGCAATAATTAAATTTTTACAACGGTTCAGAGG
>CM063499.1:24397584-24400084 GCA_032207245.1 Pardosa pseudoannulata
CAGAGTTTTTAGAAAAAATGAGGAAGGGAGAGTTTTGAATGACAGGAACAAATTATCACAAAAATGCATTGATTACCCTCTCAGTAAATATAACTCATCAAATCAGAATTAATCGAAAATTTTCCATTTCCTCTGACGTAATGAAAGTTAAAAGTTTCAAAAATAAATAGTTCACCTAATTTCTTCAACCTCTTTGTGAAATGATGTCTTAAACGTCGACAGTTATTTTACCGTTTTATCTGTTAATTTGAAATAAAAATTACGTTTCTTTCAAAGCAAAAAAGCCTCTTTTATTGGTTTGTATTTTTCTCTTCTCAAAGAATCTTAGGATGAAATAAATGTATTTATTACATGTTAAATGGGTATTCCTTTAAACTTCGAAGAAATTAGGATTATTTTTTTATCGCGAGTGACAGTGCCAATATTTTAAATACTTAATGCTAAGAGAGTGATAATTTCAATGTGGATTTTAAATATTTGATTTTAAGAGAGTGATAATGTCAATAAAAATTTTATATATTTAATAGTAAGAGAGTGATAATGTCAAAATGGATTTTAAATATTTAATATCTAGAGAGTAATAATGTCAACGTTGATATAAAATATTTAAAAAGTAAGAGAGTGATAATGTCAATGGGGATTTTAAACATTATTTTCAGAGAGATAATGTCAATGTGGAGTTTAAATATTTAAAAGTAAGAGAGTGCTAATGTCAATATAGATTTTAAATGTTTAATAGTAAGAGAGTGATAATGTCAATGTGGATTTTAAATATTTAATAGTAAGAGAGTGATAATGTCAATGAGGATTTTAAATATTTAATAGTAAGAGAGTGATAATGTCAATGTGGATTTTAAATATTAAGAGAGTGATAATGTCATTGTGGATTTTAAATATTTAATGTCTAAAGAGTAATAATGTAAATGTTGACATAAAATATTTAAAAAGTAAGAGAGTGTTAATGTTAATGGGGATTTTAAATATTTAATGCTAAGAGAGAATTAAAGTGAATGTGGATTTTAAATATTTAAAAGTAAGAGAGTGATAATGTCAATATAGATTTTAAATGTTTAATAGTAAGAGAGTGATAATGTCAATGTGGATTTTAAATATTTAATAGTAAGAGAGTGATAATGTCAATGTGGATTTTAAATATTTAATAGTAAGAGAGTGATAATGTCAATGTGGATTTTAAATATTAAGAGAGTGATAATGTCATTGTGGATTTTAAATATTTAATGTCTAGAGAGTAATAATGTAAATGTTGACATAAAATATTTAAAAAGTAAGAGAGTGTTAATGTTAATGGGGTTTTAAATATTTAATGCTAAGAGAGAATTAAAGTGAATATGGATTTTAAATATTTAATAGTGGAAGAATGATAATGTCAACATGGATTTTAAATATTTAGTGTCTAGTGAGTAATAATGTCAATGTTGACATAAAATATTTAATAGTAAGAGAGTGATAATGGGGATTTTAAATATTAAATGCTATGCTAAAGATATCTTTAATGTGAACTTTATATATTTAATGTTAATATCTATGATGTTAACGAACAAATATTAGTATAATAGTCAACGAAATGTTTACTCGTATTAAAGCAAAGGGGAGTGCCTTTCGTTTTAATGAGCACTTCAAGGGTTTGGTTTTGGAGCACTACGGTCTACTTTTTGCAACACGAGGGCTAATGAGACCGGGACCTCCTGCTTAATATCCATGCCATAGTGAGATTCGAACCCAAGAACTCCGGATCCGAAGGCCAGCTCCCTAATCATTCGGCCATCGATCGGCGAGGAACTCAAGCGTGAAATTGCGACTTATGATCAAGTGCATTCTTGTAATTTAGAAGCGGGGATCAAGCAGAACACCTATAGGCTTGGCATCCCCCCCATTGGTATTTGTTATGATGAGACTGACAGAGCATCTAGGCTAAATGCACGTATAAGTGGAGTACTCGTAAGAAGATACAAAATTGTAAAAAAACTAAATCCTCCTGCTGAATTTTGTTTATTCTGAATATAAATAAAGGTGTAAATAGGAAATAAAAATTCTAATTAGGCCATCATGCCAATGGAACCTCACTCAGTCGAAGACATGCCCAACATGGCGACTTGGTGTAAAAAAGAAATGGTGTAAAAACTGATGCAGGCGTAATTAAGCTCCACACCCCTTCTTCCTTGCTCTTTCTCCAAGGGGGCTTGCAGATCTCTCGAAAACGTTCGTTGTGCAGCGTTGCCTTGGGCCGAAGATGGCTGTTTCGTGGTTGGCAACCCCTCTTGACCAATGGGGTCGGAGGAGGGTCAATCACTTCGCTTTCGCCTCTAGATCAGTTCCGCGCTGGAGTTGTTGAACTACAACTCTTTGTTACAATATTGAGTGAGAACTCAGAGGACACTGTGACCACGAATCTATTTTACTTGCCCCAATCACCTTTAAAGAACACAGCGGATATTTCCCGACTGAGCAAACGTCTCAAATCAGTATAACTCAATTCTTA
>CM063499.1:24407584-24425084 GCA_032207245.1 Pardosa pseudoannulata
TAACTTTTAATGATGTCCGATAAATCAGCTGATTTCCCTATTGTGTTGCTAATCGTGCTATTTTTGGAAAGACAAATCATAACCACTTTATATACTTAATTATCAATGGCACATTTGACTCGGTTTAGTTTCTCTCTTATAAATGGTGGTTGGTCATAATATACTGGTTCTTCGTTTTATATACACTGTCTTACAATAAGTATTTGGAAAAGGAAAACTAACTTTCTTTAAAATCAATAGTTGGTAGAGCCTCTACCAGAGGCAATTACAGCATGACCCATTCGGGGCATACTTTCCACAAGTCTTTGCATTACAGCTAGTGGTATTGTCTTCCACTCGGCTTGGAGTAGACATACAAATTCTTTCACCGATTTTGGACGGGTAGTGCACCCCTTAATTCGGCGATCCAACTCGTCTCGATAGTGTTCAGATTTGGGTTCTAGGCTGGCTTGTGCATTCGATGAATTCCATTAGTACCATATCAAGTCTTGGTTAAAATCGAAACATGATACCTGGCATTGTCATTCTGAAAGTAAGAGGGGTCCAACCAGTAAAACTGTCACAACGTAGGAAGCACATTTCATCCAAAATAGTGCAGTAGGCATCGGCGTTGAGTTTACCATGAATTGGGACCAAGGATCCCAGTCCATACCAGGAGAAACTCCCCCAGACCATAATTCCACCAACTCCGAGCTTGACTGTCGGCACAATGCATTCTGGAAGGAGACGTTGTCCAGTCAGACATCAGACCCAGACCCTGACATCCGAACGTTAAAGGGTGAACCTTAATTTGTCTCTCCAAAGAACCCGTTTCCTTTACACCACATTAACAGAGCAGCGCGGTTGGACTTTGTGATCAAAAGTTTATGGACAGGAGTACGACCATGAAAACCAATCAGATGTGCTTCCTTACGGATGGTATTAATTGAAACAATAGTCCCGGATGCCTGTTGAAACTCCTCGCAGGTGAGGGTCATCGGTTGTGTGCGGTTCTTCAGAATTTCTCTGGACAGTACTCATCGCTCTCTATCTCCCAGTTTCGTTGCTCTGCCGACTCGGGGCACATTCCGACAATCACCGCTCACCTTCCATTTCTTAATCACATAGGTCACTGTCGAATTTGGGTACTTCAGACCGCTAAATATGTCCCTTAAGGATAGGCCACATTTGTGATACTCGATAATTATACCTTTCTCGATATCAGAGACCTCTGAACTGCTCGGAATCTTGCATATATATATATATATATATATATATATATATATATATATATATATATATATATATATATATATATATATATATATATATAAGTAAAAAGGAGTGAACGTAGGGGGGTGGCATTCATGTCCAGTTGGTGAGGTTACGCAAGACACCGTATCAGTTACGAAAAATATTTAATGCCAGATTGTCAGTACAATTAATTCCCATTTCATTATAGGGTTATGAAGAGCTACTAAATTGCGAAATGCTTTTAACATATACAGCCTGATACAAATCTCTAAAAAAAATCTAAGAAAACTATATCTAAAATAGCATGTGTCCCTTTTTTGTTCAGAATTTCTAAACTTGGCAGCTATGAAATTTTAGTTGCTTAGATCCTTTTCGCGAAGTCGAGAACTAAGCGTCTAATATAAAAGATTATATGGTATAAAGGTGAAATGTAGAGAGACGCGGATTTTTTGGACTTGTTTTTAGATTTTAAAACGACTGAGAATTTTCTCCGGATGTAATTGGAGTAATTGACAACAAATTTAATTAGGTACTATTGCATTTTGAAATGACAGGTTGCATTCTGACAGTATATTAATCAAGAAGCCGTCTCAGGGTCTTTATACAAAACCTCTACATTTCTTTAGGGTTTCAGTTTACATTTTCTGAAGCAGAAACTGATATATACATTACACTATATTATACCATTACATACATAACGATATATCATATACATATGCATACATTATTGTATAGATAACGAAATATACATTTTATATATATTAGGTTGGGGAAAAAGAAATCCATTTTTTTCGGAAAAAGGCTGTAGTGATTGAAATCTCGTAAAGTATCTATCAAACAATTTCAAATTTATGCTTATTATCAAGGTGACATTTCACATTAAAAATTGTTTTTTACTGTTTTTTGTTTGGTCCATTCAGTTGTGATTTAAAGGGTGTTAAAAATGGAAGTCAACAAAAAATTCGGTACATTTTACAGTTTTTCTTTGATAAAAGCGAAAATGCAAGCCAGACGTCTGAAATTGTGAAAGGTGGTTTTGGTGCCGATATCGTAACAACTAATTACGTGCAATTTTTGTTTCCTACATTCAATTCAGACATTTTTTATCTTAAATATTGACCTCGCACAGACAAGCCCGTCGTCGAAAATGTCTATAAAATCACAGAAATAATCGAAATTGACCGGCATGTTAGTAGTCGTAGCATGCCCCAGGAGCTAAAGATCGACTATAAAGCAGGTTTAATCAATTTGCGCAAAGCTGGATTCCAACAGAAGCTCGATGTGTAGGTGCCACACCAATTAACACCATAAAAACATGATGGAACGAATTTCCGTCTGCGAAGCCTTGTCCAAACGAAATGAAATCGAACCATTTCTTAAACGGATGGTGACTGGTGATAAGAAATGGGTCAAATACAACAATATTGTTTAAAAAAGAACGTGGTCAAAGCGCGGTGAAACATCTCAAACGGTGTCCAAACCAGGACTAAGGGCCAGGAAGGTTCAACTGTGTATTTGGTAGGACTGGAAAACAATCATTTATTATGAGTTGCTTCCGTATGGCCAAACAATAAAATCAGATCTCTACTGTCAAAAACTGAGTCGTTGAGAAGTTAGCGATTGACCAGAAACGGCCGAAATTTGCGAACAGAAGAGGTGCTGTGTTCCATCAGGACACACGCCGGGCCACACACGTCTGTAGTGACTCGCCAGAAACTCAGGGAGCTTGGTTGGGATTAATTCATCCACCATATAGTCCGGACCTGGCACCAAACGATTACCACCTAAATCTTGCATTGAAAAAATTCCTGAGTGATAGAAAATTGAGATCAGGAGAAGATTGTGGAAATTGATTACTAGAGTTTTTCGCCGATAAGGACCAATATTTCTATAAGAGAGGCATTAGGAAGCTACCTTTAAAAGGGCAACAAATTATACTACAAAACAGTGCATATATTCCAAAATTGGACAATCCGAAACATTTTAAATAAAATCATTAGTTTTACCCAAAAATAATGGATTTCTTTTTCCCCAACCTAATACTTACATATATGTATGACTACGTGAAAGTATCTTACTTAATTTTGATGTTTAGTGATAATCAATTTTTTAATGGATAGCCACGCGTGGATAGGGAAACCAGAGCTTTTCAACCAAACTAATGAAAGGTCCGGTCCGAAACAAAAACCGAAGTGCCAAGAGAAAGTGAGAGGTCACGTGACAAGATGGCGACGGCCGCCGAAGTGCCCCTTTCGTTTTCGATCGATATCGATCTAGAGAGTGATCATCGGGAGAGCCAAACCCCCTCCCCTTCTGTCTCTCTCCATCGGCGGCTATTGAAGGAGGTTTCCCTACTTCACTGCTGGTACACTGTTGCTGAGACGATAAACTTTTGGGAAGTGAGCATCTGCCGCGGTGCCTCACAATAGCTTTTATTGAGAGAGTGTTTCTCCAGACGCACGATTTGGATGGTGCTCGAAGTGTTATTGTTCACCGTTAGATCGAAAGCCTTGATAACATGACAGAGAAATTAGGCGTTTAGGATGTAGACTCAACACTGCTTTTGTATTTTGTAACAGGTGTCTCGTATTATATATGTTGTGCACTATGTCTACCATTTAAATGTATTGTCAATGTTCATTTTTTATATATATTTAACATAAAATAATTTGTATACAATAAAATAGAATAGTTATGACAGAATAGCCAAACGGGGACGGAATAGTAAGGCACTGAGCTTTGGTACTATATTTAGTTTGTCAGAATACCACCGTGGTATACATGTCCGTAGATGCTAGGAATCGGATTTCAGAAATAGGTCCCAATCTCATTAGCCCTCTGGTAGCATAAAAGTATACAGCAGAGCTCTAAACCAAACTAAACTTTTATATCTATTAATTAAACCATTTTTAACATTACAGCACACACGTCTAAGAAGAATTTAAGATGGGTTTTTATCCACTTTTCCCATATCACAGCCCATTTCCCATATCAAGGATATAGAAAGAACGTGTTGAGAAAGGGTTGATGCACTAATTTTCGTTAAGTATGGCTATTTTATTAGCCTATTCCGGCCAACTGACGACAGCCATATTTTATTAAGATGTTATTAAACAATGTTTTAAAAAGAATTAATTCTCTGACTCTTCTTCATTCAGGTATATGCCTCATACCCCCACACACATATATATATATATATATATATATATATATATATATATATATATATATATATATATATATATATATATATATATATATATATATATATATATATATATATATATATATATATATATATATATATATATATATATATATATATATATATATATATATATATATATATATATATATATATATATATATATATATATATATATATATATATATATATATATATATATATATAATATATATATATATATATATATATATATATATATATATATATATATATATATATATATATATATATATATATATATATATATATATATATATATATATATATATATATATATATATATATATATACATATATATATACATATATACATATATATATATATATATATATATATATATATATATATATATACATATATATATACATATATATATACATATATATATATATATATATATATATATATACATATATATATACATATATATATATATATATATATATATATATATATATATATATATATATATATATATATATATATATATATATATATATATATATATATATATATATATATATATATATATATATATATATATATATATATATACATATATATATATATATATATACATATATATATATATAATATATATATATATATATATATATATATATATATATATATATATATTTTGGGAAACATAATAAATCTCAAGAAAATTCAACCTTAGCTCTTTGGAGTAAATAATGAGTCTACTTAAAAAAATACATTATAAACATTGCTTTTACCCAACATTATTCCTAGTAAAAGTAAATCCGTTTTGAATTTAAAAAAAGTCGTAAATGATGTAGCAAAGTAAATTCTATTTTATTAGGATTTTAGATGTGATTTTTCGGATCAGTGTAAATTAGAATCAAATGTAACCAGTAAATATTTTGATACGACTCCAGTTTAGAAAAGCAAGCAGTTTAAATTATTTACAAAATGGTGCTATTTTTTATGCGTCCTAAAACTAATAATTAACTTTCATATTAACTTCGAAACATAGAACTGATTATAAGAAAAATTCATAGAGGTAATAATTAAAAGAATATAACTTAAATGGTAGATCTATATATAAAAGAATTTGCATTCGTATCTGTGTTTTACAATACACATTATTGAGTTTTCAAAACTATTCTATTCCTAATACGGCGCAAAATATTTCATAAGCATTCCTCAAAACGTATGAAAAACTAGCATTCTGAAGCACAAAACAGATGGATAAATGTTGAGCAAATTTAGCCTAAACATTGCGTGGAAAATTTCAATGGTTGCAAAATTCAATAAATCCCAAAAATTTACCGATAGAGATTGTTGCGGCGAATGAAAAACGTGCTAGTAATAAATAACTAGCATTTCACTTTTTTATAGTGGCATCACTTGGTTGTTGTATTCATGTTTTTTTACTTGTTCTTTACTTTGATTGTAGTTAGATTGAAATAAATACTTGTGTTGAAATTACTATCTACTAATATCTGGTGCCGAAACCCGGGATCCACCCTGGTCAACCTCCAGGGGGATGACCAGCTGCACAGGTCGAGTAATAGTGCGTCCATTGGTACGTAGTACACAAGTACGAACTTTCTTGCCGCGGCCAAGGATTAACTCCTCAACACGGGCCTTTTTCCAGGTGTGGCGAGATCGAACATCTTCTTGTAGTTAGACAATATCCCCTTTCCGGATCCTATTTGTTTCAAATGGATTCCGCACTTGATGAAATGTACGCAAGTCCATCAGATGCTGACGATTTTTCCACATACGATTTAAAGATGTTTCAGAATTTGTAGGGCTGGAAGGAATAGTAGTTAATTTCTTTCCTATGAGGAAGTGCGAGGGTGTTAAAGCTTCCTCAATATCATCTTTGATTCCATATTCATGAACAATCGGTCTACTGTTAAGAGCGGCTTCAATATCGCATAGTACAGTAATCAAACCAGCGTCATCCAAAAGAGCTTTACCTAAAGTTTTCAGAAGGCATTGCTTAATTGAGCCTATCATTCTTTCCCACCATCCTCCCCACCAAGCCGCTCGTGGGGCGATGAATTTCCATTTGATATTGTGGTGGGCATAGAATTGGTGTATCGTGGCAGAGGATATAGTATCCCACAATAATGTCAGCTCTTTGTTCGCGGCACAGAATGTTGTGGCATTATCAGTGTACACAGTATGAGGAAGTGAACGTCTAGAGATAAATCGTTGTAATGCCAGTAAGAAGACGTCAATACGTATATGAGAAACTAATTCTAAGAGGATGGCTCGAGTTGTAGCACATGTAAAGATGACAATGTAAGCTTTTGTAATGGAGTTATAATTTTTAACGTAGAGTGGTCAGCAAAATAAATTCCGGTAGTTTCGAATGGAGATGACTTTTGAATCCGCTCAGCTGGTAATGGGGCTTCTATCTGTTCACTTCTCTTCTGTTTTAGTACTTTACATGGAAGGCAAGTCATTAAAAAAGGTCAGAGATATTTTAATTTCTGTGTCATAATTACCTTCATGGAGACAATTTTTTTTTACTTAAGTTGTAAATTAATGCCTAGAGATATATATAATTATACTGAGGTCTTCATATTCCATTTGTATTAGATTCGCATAGATACTTGGGGTCATACTATATTTTAAGTATAACATCCTGTATGAATTCTTAACCGAACGATTACTAAATGGTACAGCAGTGCTCTTTTGTACTGGAATTCTCGGTCTCGAATCCTGCTGCTAGTATGGATGTTCATAGCCGTACGTAATCGGCTTTAAACAGTAGGTCCCAGTATCATTAGCTCTCGTGAGCAATTCCATAGACCGTAGAGCTCCAAACCAAACCAAGCTGTTCAGTACCTAAGGCTTGAATACTATCATAAATTACGCCCAAGTGTACTAGTGTTGAAGCAACACTAGTGTACTAGTATCTAGTGCTGTATACAAGTAGATTCAACTATTCAATATTTACACTATAACTATACGTTATTACCTCATTATTCCCTGTTTAAAACCGTTTTTACTGGAATCACCAGATGTTATATAGTGTTACAAGTTATATAAACGATATAAAATTTTCACTTAGTCTTCGTCTTATCTCATTATTTGATATTTATCGCCTCTTTTACTAGGATCATCAAATATTATGTAGATTCCCAAGTTTATTCAATAATTCTTAAATCTTTAAGCATCTAGAAGAATCATACAGATTAATAAATGGTAAGCAAATTTTGCCTACACATTGAGTCACTCATTCTATGCAGAATTTCAATGGGTGCATAGTTCGATTAATCCCAAACATTCCCCAAGAGAGATATTTCTATCTCATAATTATCTTCAAGGGGTTAAAAAATGGTGTATATTTCATTTCTAGAAAACTGCATAAATAAAGATATAAATGTACGGTGACCTTTTATTTCTATTCGCGTTAGTTAATAATTTGCAGAAGTAAGAAAATTGACAACTTATGTGTATAATGTGTGGAGTTGGAAATCGTATGACTTGTGTTTTATTAGGGTTACAAGTTAATATTTATTCGATGAGCACACATGGATGTTTTGAAAGATTTACGAACATTGAAGTAATGATGAATTAATAAGTAACAAGACAAAAATTGTCATGCACTAATTATACTACTAAATATCCAGAGTGGTTGATATTTTTAATAATAAGCAAGTTCTCATTCTATGAAATTGTCTTCTCTAGTCACCAACATTTTGAAGACAAAATGATATCCAAACACCTTTGTTATTTTCAGGCAATATGTTGTGATCGTAAAATGTCACTCTCTCAATGGCGTTTAAGGTTTGGAAACAGCCACCTGTATGGTTGATGGGGAACATCGTTTAAAAAAAAGATGAGATCCTTACACCAGGTTCTGCTATTTTCAGGCAAGAAGTCTTGATCGTGAAATACCACTCTCGCAATTGAGTTTAAGGTTTGGAAAAAACCACCTGTATGGTTGATGGGAAACAGCATTTAAGAGAAAGAGGAGATCCATCCGTCAGATTCTGCTATTTTCAGGCAAGATGTCGTGATCGTGGAATATCACTCTCGCAATTGAGTTTAAGGTTTGGAAAAAACCACCTGTATGGTTGATGGGAAACAGCATTTAAGAGAAAGAGGAGATCCATCCGTCAGATTCTGCTATTTTCAGGCAAGATGTCGTGATCGTGGAATATCACTCTCGCAATGGAGTTAAAAGTTTGGAAAATGCTACCTGCATAGTTTTTGAAAAACAGCTGAGATATATTCATTTTTTAATACAGAAATCAATGAAAAATGCTATGGTAATATTTCAGAATACATCTTGAATTTATTTTTCTTTAAATTTGGAAATTGAAGGTGCTCTATAATTGCTGTACCACTTCAAAATAATCAGACCCGTTTATAGTCCTTTCCCCTTCTGTTGCATATGTCTATGATAATCCCTTCATAATAAAAGATCATTATTACCTCTTCTTTCCCATTGATTTCATTGTTGTTGTTTTGGAATTGAGAGAAAAATATATATTTATTAAAATTTTTGTTTTTTTGGTTGTGTTAGATAATCCACGACTCATAAGTTATAATTGTATTTGAAAACTCACACCGTTTAGTCTCATGATGTTCTTAAATTCCTTATATACCAATGTATAATGTCACTGTAACCCTGGTATTTAAAGGATAGGATTCTAATGGCAACACACTGTAAGAATTCCAAACACATCAGTCCCTAAAACCTGAACTGCGCCATACAATATGCTCCATTATAATATCTATTGTTTTATAGTATCCCAAGATGGTTTAACAACTCAAAACTTGCAGCTTGTCTTTTACTTAGAACGTCAGGTATTATGTAGTGTCACAACATAGTTCAACGGTTCACAATTTATACAAACATGTTCCTCTTTATTTTATTTATTCGATGTTTAGGGCCATTAAGTTTTATGTGGTATCACAAGTTGATTCAACGATTCAAAATCTTCAAGAGCAGTATTCATCATTATCTTATTATTCGATGTTTAGAGCAATTTCTTTACTAGGATCATTAAGTGTTGCATAGTGTCACAAGATGATTCAAGGATTCAAAATTTCCAAGCGAAGCGTTCACCAATATTTCATTATACAATGTTTAGGGCAGTCATTTCTACTAGGATTGTCGAGTATTATAAAGTGTCACAAGTTGATTCCAAGATTCACAATTTCCATTTAGTGTTCATCATTACCGCATTATTCGATTCTTAAGGCTGATTTTCAGTAGGAACATCAGGTATTATATAGTGTCACTAATTGATTCAATGATTCAAAATTTACCCGAATTGTGTTTATCATTATCTCTTTATTCTATGTTTAGGGCTTACTTTCGCTAGGATCATCAGGGGCTATGTACTGTCACAAGTTGATTCAACGATTCAAAATTTGAAAGAGCAGTATTCATTATTGAAATATTATTCAATGTTTCGGGTCTTTTTTTCCATGAACATCAGGTACTATGTAGTATCACAAGTTGATTCAAGGATAAAATATTTTCACAAGAAGCGTTCGTCATTATTCATCATTTCACATGGTTTTATGCAAGTCCTTCTAAATCATGTTGCAATATTCCATTTATTTTGTTATCTGATTATAAAAGAACTTCTATTAATATTAAGTGTTCAAACTCTTTCATAAATAATGCTGAATGAAATAATTTTTAATCATTCCTTAAAAATGGTAGAACTTTTGAAATAAAGAAATCGCCAAACAAATAAACAAATTCTTGTTAAATATCAACTGCAAAGTTGATGTATAATTCACAGAAAATACTTAAATACTACTGAGAGATATTTTTCTCAGGGTAATAAATCTAGTAACAAGCACAGAAAAAATATCAATCTGTTGAATATTTCCTGAAAGAGATATAATTGGACGGTGGTTTTCAGTTTTTATTTTGTCTACGTTAATTAATTAATATCTTTCAGAATTGAAAAGAAACTTCTTCCTCAAGTGACACCAGGTGTGTGCAGTATGTTAAGCGGCAGAGGGCATTGTCTGACTTGTGTACCAAGGGATTCATTATTCGACGAGTGTACATCGGTGAATTGAAAGTTTTATGAATATTCATGAAGCAAAATCTCAACGTTCGATTTTGAATAAGTGTTTTGGGAATTATTATATTACATTGGATAGCTGTCGATTTAAGTACTATTGAATGACTGATTAAAACTTACAACGTTATATAAATATCCTTTTGATATATATACTCTAATTATTAATGGATTTTAATAACCTAACGTATTACAAGTATTTCTACAATAAATTCTTGTCACAAGACACCAAAATGCACATTTCCTCTTTCTTACTGCATTATGTTACTTGTTTTCTCTCCTAATGTATAAGTATTAATGAAACAATGGTGGGTGATTTGGAGTGATATTTCTTTAGGTAATAATAATATTATACCGGATAGAAGAAGCCTGTTTAAGTTTCACTGAAAGATTAAGTAAACTTAAAGTTGTATGTTTGCAAAACATCTTGTAGGTCTATAGAAATACTACAATTAATTAAGGGATGAACATTTCTAACCTATAT
The DNA here is from genome assembly GCA_032207245.1 of Pardosa pseudoannulata. NCBI lineage: Eukaryota > Metazoa > Arthropoda > Arachnida > Araneae > Lycosidae > Pardosa > Pardosa pseudoannulata. The sequence continues at coordinate 24,418,585 of CM063499.1, forward strand.
ATTAAGGATTTGTAATTAAACTTCAATACTTCAATCAAAATAATGTAAATTTGATGTTAAAAATATTTCCTTCCTGGTACTGTTTTCTTCAATATGTTATAACTCCTAATCTGAAAAGAGTCATTAAAAAAGCATAGTGACCAATTTCTAATAATCTTTGTTGAGTTAGTTATATTGTATTGGATGGAATAAGTCTATTTAAATGGTACTGAATGAATAAGCAAGCTTAAATGTAAGTAACGAAAAGCTGTATACCTACATAAGCTCTTGTTAGTGTATTGTGATACTGAAATGAATTAAAGGATGAAAATTTCTAACCTATATATTAAGAATTTGCAATTTAACTTCCATAGTTCAAATAACGCTATCATGTCAGTTTAACCTTAAAATATGTCCTTTCGTGTACTGTTTTCTTCAATGTGTTGTAGCTCCTAATCTGAAAAATTTAAAAAACATGGTGACCAATTTCTAATAATCTTCATCTAGTTAGTTATATTGTATTGGATGGAATAAGTCTGTTTAGATGTTACTGAATCACTAAGTTTGAGTTTAAGTAACGAAAAGCTGTATATATGCAAAACATCTTGTTAATGTACAGTGATACTGAAATTAATTACGGGATGAACATTTCTAACCTACATATTAAGAATTTATAATTTAACTTCCATACTTCAAATATCGTTATCATGTCAATTTAACGTAAAAGTATTTCCTTCCTTGTACTGTTTTCTTCAATATGTTATAACTCCTAATCTGAAAAAAAGTCATTAAAAAAAGCATAGTGACCAATTTCTAATAATCTTTGTTGAGTTAGTTGTATTGGATGGAATAAGTCTGTTTAGATGTTACTGAATCACTAAGTTTGAGTTTAAGTAACGAAAAGCTGTATACCTACATAAGCTCTTGTTAGTGTATTGTGATACTGAAATGAATTAAAGGATGAAAATTTCTAACCTATATATTAAGAATTTGTAATTTAACTTCCATAGTTCAAATAACGTTATCATATCAGTTTAAACTTAAAATATGTCTTTTCGTTTACTGTTTTCTTCAATGTGTTGTAAGCCGAACGATGGCCGAATGGTAGAGCGCTGCTCTTCGGAACCGGAGTTCGCGGGTTCGAATTCCGCTGCTGGCATGGATGTTTGTAGCCGTTCGGAATCGGCTTTAAACTGTAGGTCCCGGTCTCATTAGCCCTCGTGTGCAAAACAGTAGACCGTAGCGCTCCAAACCAAACCAAATCAATGTGTTGTAGCTCCTAATCTGAAAAAGTAATTAAAAAAAAATATTGTGACCAATTTCTAATAATCTTCATATAGTTAGTTATATTGTATTGGATGGAATAAGTCTGTTTAGATGTTACTGAATGCCTAAGTTAGCTAGCTTAAGTAATGAAAAGCTGTATGATTGCATAACATGTTGTTAGTATATAATGATACTAAAATTAAGGGATGAACATTTCTAATCTGTATATTAAGAATTTGCAATTTAACTTCCATAGTTCAAATAACGTTATCATGTCAGTTTAACTTTAACAGTTTAAATATTATAGAAATATTATAGAATTATAGAAATAAAATAAAATTGTTAATAACAGGCTAACAGTTTAAATATGTCCTTTCGTGTACTGTTTTCTTCAATGTGTTGTAGCTCCTAATCTGAAAAAGTAATTAAAAAAACATGGTGACCAATTTCTAATAATCTTCATCTAGTTAGTTATATTGTATTGGATGGAATAAGTCTGTTTAGATGTTACTCAATCACTAAGTAAGCTTAAGTCTAAGTAACGAAAAGCTGTAAGCTTGCAAAACATCTTGTTAGTGTATAGTGATAATGAAATTAATTAAGGGATGAATATTTCTAACCTATATATTAAGGATTTGCAATTTAACTTCCATCCTTCAAATAACGTCATCGTGTCAATTTAACCTTAAAATATTTCTTCCTCGTGTACTGTTTTCTTCAATATGTTATAACTCCTAATCTGAAAAAAAGTCATTAAAAAAAGCATAGTGACCAATTTCTAATAATCTTTGTTGAGTTAGTTGTATTGGATGGAATAAGTCTGTTTAGATGTTACTGAATGACTAAGTAAGCTTAAGTCTAAGTAACGAAAAGCTGTATGCTTGCATAAGCTCTTGTTAATGTATTGTGATACTGAAATGAATTAAGGAACGAATATTTCTAACCTATATATTAAGGATTTGCAATTTAACTTCCCTGCTTCAAATAACGTCATCGTTTCAATATAAAGTCACAATATTTTCTTTATTTTACTGTTTTCGGCTATGTGTTATTCCCCAAATCTGAAAAAGTAATTACAAAACAGCATGGTGACTAATTTGTAATAATCTCAGTTTTGCCAGTTATATAAGTCTGTTTAGATATTACTAAAGGACTGATGAAATTATTAACTATATTATTTAATAAATCCTGATTTAATGTAGATATATTCGAATTAAAGAAATTAAAATTTTTAACATATTTATTAAGTGTCTGCAAAATAACTTCAAAGAATTTTTGGTAGAAAACGTCAGAATAATCTTTTCTCTCTTTTTCTTTTTACTGTATAATATTATGTTTTATCTTCCATAATTTATGATATTCATGAAATAAAATCAAAGTATCTGATTTCGAATGATTTTTTAGTCAATTCCAGTACTGTATTGGATAGCAGAAGCCAAATTTAAGTACAGCTGAGTACAGGTTCTGGTATAAAGAAGAGGTTTGTTAAACCCCGCAATTGTTTTAAAAATCTAAATAAGATATAGAAAACTCAAACATAACTTTAAGAGTAAAATTTAATCTATATAAATCCCTAAAAAATCAGTCCTTTTGTGGAACTCTGACACATGGAAGTTGACAACAAATCAGTCCAAAAACCTTAATACCTTTCAAAACATGTGTCCTAGATCAATAATGGAGATATTTTGGCCTGATGCAATAACCGATGCCAAGCTATTGAAAGAAACCAAGATGAAGCCCACAGATGAGAAAACAAAAATAAGATCACAGGCCATGTCTTGAGAATTGACACTTATGAGATCCTCGCTGTTGCTCTCAAGAGAGCACCGGAGGAAAAACGTAGAAGAAGCCACCCAAAATTTATCGGGTGCAGGCAACAGAAAAGAATAAGAAGAAACTGAATGATTCAGTTGGGAATGAAGACTGGCTGAGGCAAACAAGGCATAATGAGAAACAAAACTTCAGGTCTTATGTGACACAAGGGAAAAAATGATAATTATGATGATGATGGTACAGTTTAAAATGTTATATTTACATAATATGATGTTCATATACACAGATAATCATATTACTTCCAGAGTTAAATGAAGAAGGAAATCAAGACTGGCTTCGGAGGACAGGTCGTATTGGAAAGAAAAACTTAAGGCCTTATGTACCACAAGGCACTAAAAAAAGGATGATGATGGTACAGCTTAGAATGTTATATTTACAGAATATGCTGTTGATATACTCAGATACTCATATTACCAATAGAGGTAAATCAAGTAGGGAATCAAGAATGGCTTCTGAGGACAGGGCATCATGAAAAGCAAAACTTGAGACATTATGTACCACAAGTCACTAAATAAATGATGATGATGAGGATACAGCTTAGAGTGTTATATTTACATAATATGATGTTCATATACACAGATAATCATATTACTTCCAGAGTTAAATGAAGAAGGAAATCAAGACTGGCTTCTGAGGACAGGGCATCATGAAAAGCAAAACTTGAGACATTATGTACCACAAGGCACTAAATAAATAATGATGATCAGGATACAGCTTAGAATGTTATACTTACATAATATGATGTTGATATACACTGATACTCATATTACTAGCAGTGTTAAAGGAAATAGGAAATCAAGACTGGCTTTGGAGGACAGGACGTATTGGGAAGATAAACTTGAGGCCTTATGTACCACAAGGCCCTAAAAAAAGGATGATGATGATTATACAGTTTAGAGTGTTATATTTACATAATATACTGTTGATATGCACACTCTTAATAGTAGGGTTAAATCAAGTTGGAAATCAAGACTAGCTTCGAAGGACAGGGCATTATGGAAAGTAAAACGTGAGGCCTTATGAACCACAAGGCACTAAAAAGTGATGATGATACAGCTTAGAATGTTATATTTACATAAAATGCTTTTGATACACGCATATACTCATATTACTAGTAGGGTTAAATCAAGTAGTAAATCAAGACTGGCTTCGGAGGCCAGGGCGTATCGGAAAGAAAAACTTGAGGCCTTATGTACCACAAGGCAGTAAAAAAATGATGATGGTGACAGCTTAGAATGTTATATTTACATAATTTGCTATTAATATACACATATACTCATATTACTAGTAGAGTTAAATCAAGTAGGGAATCAAGACTGGCTTCTTAAGACAGGGCATTATGGAAAGCAAAACTTGACGCCTTATGTACCACAAGGCAGTAAAAAAATGATGATGGTGGCTGTTTAGAATGCTATATTTACATAATATGCTGTCGATATACAGAGATACTCATATTACTAGTAGGGTTAAAACAAGTAGGGAATGAAGAATGGCTTCGAAGGACAGGGCGGACATAGTGGACAGCAAAACTTGAGGCCTTATGTACCACAAGGGAGTAAAAAATGATGATGGTGACAGCTTAGAATGTTATTTTTACATAATATGCTGTTGATATATACAGATACTTATATTACTAGTAAGGTTAAATCAAGTGGGGAATCAAGACTGGCTTTGAAGGACAGGGTGGGCATAGTGGAAAGCAAAACTTGACGTTTTATGTATCACAATGTACTAAAAATGATGAGGATGACAGCTTAGACTATTATATTTACATAATATGCTGTTGATAAACACAGATGCTCATATTACTATTAGGTTTAAAAACTTTTGTAAAATTTAAACGTATTTGGAAAATAACTTTTATAAATTCTTGACAGATGACGTCAAAATGCATTTTTCATTTCTTGTTCTCCTCTTTTTTCTTTAATAATATTTTATAAAACAATACCATTATATCCTATTTAGAATGATATTATTTTCGGCAAATATGGTATTGCATGGAATGATAAAAACCTATTTAAGTATTGTTGAATAATTGATCAAGCAGTATTATTCCTGCATAATAACTTAATACTAGGCTGATATCAATTTCAGTATTCACGAATACTAGAACATCATTTTAAGTATAACAATTTCGCATAATTATATTTGCTAGATTTCGTTTAATAAATGCACAAGAGCGATAAAATAAAAACAAAATCTGTCCTATACCCTACAGCATAACTAAAAATATCGCCCCGCTGTTTATCACGGTCGTAATTACTACTGCGCGAACAGAATACCGCAATTCAATTAGTGCTTCTTAATAAGGTATTCGGTGAATTCAGAAAAATTTCCCTTCGAAATGGAGTTAACGCCAGACAGACAAAAGCGGCTGCTCTGACAGACATTCATATATGAATTATTTGAGGACCAATGAAATTGAAGAGCATTGTGTTTGCGGATTTCTTAGATCAGTTATTTTTTTAATAATGTATGAGAAATTTTCTAAATATTTGTCATAGTAAATTCATTTGTTATTTTTTATAGTAAATTTTATAGCTAAGCTTTCTAATTACACTTCTATGTTGCCCCTAGGGAATTTTAAAGAGATTCTTTTAATTACACTTTTAAGTCGCACCTAGTGAATTTTAAACTTAAAGGGATTCTTTTATTACACTACTCCATTGCACCTAGCGAATTTTAAACTTAAGGATACTCTTTTAATTTTACTTTCAGTTGCCCCTAATGAATTTTAAACTTAAGTGGATTCCTTTAATTACACTTTTCAGGTGCACCTTGTGTGTTTTAAAACTTAAGGGGATTCTTTTAATTACACATCTGTGTTGCATCGAATGAGAGGACTCTTTTAATTGCATTTCTCAGTTGCAAATAATGAGTTTTAAATTTAAAAGAACTCTTTTTATTACACTTCTCAGTTTCACCTACTGAATTTTAAAACTTAAGAGGATTCTTTTAATTACACTTCTCAGTTCCATCGAGTGAAGGTTGAACCTAAGGGGACTCTTTTAATTGCATTTCTCAGTTGCAAATAATGAGTTTTAAATGTAATGAAACTCTTTTTATTACACTTCTCAGTTGCACCTAGTGAGTTTTAAACTTAACAGGATTCTTTTAATTACACCTTCAGTTGCCCCTAATGCAATTTAAACTTAATATTATTCTTTTAATTACACTTCTCAGTTGCAACTAGTGAGTTTTAAACTCTAAGGATTCTTTAAATTACACTTCTCTGTTGCATCAAGTGAGGGTTAAAACTGAGTGGACTGTTTTAATTGCACTTCTCAGCTGCATATGAGTTTGAAATTTAAAGGAACTATTTTTATTATACTTCTCACTTGCACCTAGGGAGTTTTAAACTTAACAGGATTCTTTTAATTAAACTTCTGAGTTGCACCTAGGTAATTTTAAACTTAAGGGAT
>CM063499.1:24430084-24435084 GCA_032207245.1 Pardosa pseudoannulata
GTCATGAAATTGTAAACAATTAATTTTAATTGAATAATTAATTTAAGTATTTACTACACTGACACACTATATGTGTCGAGAAATGTTGCAGATATAAATAATTCAAGCGTTTTTTATTTACTTTTATTATATTTTTTCAGAACTTAAGTACAGGTAAATCTTTAAATATATGTGTCATAAATTTCCATTTAGTTTACTTTAATTCTATAAAGACTGATTTGAACAAAAATACTCTGTTTGTACCTTCCCTGCCAAACTCCCAATTATCACTTGGTGGGACGAAAAGTTACTTTGATTAAAGCATAAGCTGCTCTGGATGTTCAATCACGCATGTCCAAGATAACGTCAAAAATACCATGAGCGTCACTTGGCGAGCGCCGCGCTGCAATAGTTTTGTAAATTCGCCCATTTTTATGATATGACATAACCCCACTCCACACATTGGCGTGTTTTTAGTGCTGCGCTTGGCGATATTCCACCGTGCAGCCAGGCCAATGGAATTTTCATGAAAAAGACACAATTTCCGTTATCAGCCCAGCAGACACAAGCTATACACTTCACTTGCAGACTTGCCGACTTAATGCCCAGCAGCTAAGATGGAGGTACAAGAAAATTTTCGACTCCCTGAAAAGAAGAGGGACCAGGAGCTGCGTCCTGTATAGCTTTCCTTTCATAGTCGCTTTGAGCGACATTTTTTTTTCATCTTTTTTTTTTAATTTAATGTTTATGATTTTACATGCTCAACTAGTTGTCAATTAATTAATTAAATTTTAATTTCAATTTAACATATTGTCTCAATAAATTCAGTTAATTCAATAATAACTTCTCCTTCCTTTTTTATGTCTATTGTGTTTTTTTTAACTTTATTTAAAACATAAGTTGGCGAAAAGGCAAAATTGAATTTAAATATTAAAAATAAGATTATGGTCATAACGTATACTTCACTAACTCCCCTATAGAACTACCCCCATAGAATGGTGCTTCCGTGAATTTGGGAAATTGTGGAATTGTTAGGAAATTTAAAAAATATATCTATATTTCTTCCTTACAACATGACCTCATTATTAATTAATTATATTCATCCGATGCGTTTAACTTTCATTCAGTTTCAACCGGGACTGAAAACTGCATGTAAATTTCCTACCAGATGAGTATATTTAAGCCTGTTCAGCGTTGTTAGTAAGGGAGCATTTCTAGCTAACGCTGCAGGTGAATAGCTTGTCTAATTTAAGTGTTAAGTCAAGGCATGTTTAATTTTCGTAAATAAAATTTTAACTAAAAGCATTCGAAGTGGAAGTTTAATGAAATCTGAATACTTCTTCAATTCTCTGACGCCTCTGCAAATTTAGAAGTGTTGGAAAATTACGTGAGACTTGGACTAATTTTCCATCAGTCACTATGAGAGACATTTTTTTTTTGTTTTTTCTTTTTCCTTTTAAATTTAATTTTTATGATTTTTCATACTCAACTAGTTGTCAATTAATTATTTTTTAATGTCAATTTAACATATTGTCTCAATAAATTCAGTTAATTCAATAATAACTTCTAATTAGTTTTTTATGTATATTGTGTTTTTTTTTATTTTAATATTTAAAACATAAGTTGGCAAAAAGCCAAAATTTAATTTAAATATTAAAAATGAGATTATGGTAATAACGTATACTTCACAAACTCCCCTATTGAACTACCCCCCTTAGAATGGTGGTTCCGTGAATTTACTCGATGGCAGAAAGTACTATATCATAATATAGTGTTCCAACTAAATGTTGTTCGTTATTTTCCCCTAAAAGTCATTTAAGTAGTCATGATTTAGTACGTAGACGGGGATTTTAAAAATCTTATTTATGCATTCCCAACTATTTTACAAAATTACTAAACGTTGTCCGGTTTTAACGCTGTAAATCCAAAACTATAAAATGTTTTTAAACAAATTATAAATTGGACCTTTTTCATGGAAAAGTAAGGTAAAAATATTTTAAAAATACTTGAAGCCACCACGCGAACAATCATCACATACGTAATTAGATTGAATTAAAATTCCCACATCGCCTGTACGGGGATTTGTTCCTCGGAAGCCCTTTGAATCACCAATTAGTTGAATTGAATCGGTGGAGAGGGAATTTAGTCTTGTGAATGAAGGAAACTGGAGGAGCCTCGTTATGAATAGGTCCAGATGTAAACAACTCTTAAATAAGTAAGAGATTGTAGTGCTTTGAAAGTGGAAGAAGAAGAGAGATTAATGCGTGAACTCAAAAGTTAAAAATGTGAATATAATTGGAAGGATAGAAAAACACATACCTCATATGTAAGAAACACGCTGAACATTCTACATGGATAAACATTGGTATCAAATGTATAAATCATCCATGTATTTGATGTCTTATGCACTGCGAATGTTTTTTTGTCTCCTTCCTCCTTCTATTTTCTTTTTAGGGGGAGGGGAGAGAATATAAGACATTTTTCATAATGTAAATAGGAGTTTTCATTTCCTTAACTCCCAATACTGCTAGTGTTCTTGGATCAAGATCCAAAATATCGGATTAAGGCTTATAATATGTGCTTTCCTAAATAGCTGTGTAAACTGACATTCTGAAAGCTAGGTTTCCTATCAGCATTTTGACTACACTTTTAAGATAGAGTGAAAACTGTTTACTGGACATCAAAAACAAACCGTCAATACCTCCAGAAACAATTGAAGAAAACGTTCAAAAACAATTCACCATATAACCTGTAGCATTTGAAACAGGTATAATGCAAACATCTGTATATATTATAAAAAATAAACTAAGTTATGCTCATATATAACTAACCATTTCCGAATTTCTTTGATCCAAAATTAAATAAAAAGAAGTGTGATACTCTCTATAATTAGAAAATAAAATGACTTAAAAAACGACCTTGAAAAATAAAAAATCGAATCTTGGATTGTGGTTTTGTTAGGTTTGGAGAGATACAGTCTAACATTTCAACTCAAGGCTTAAGATCTTGTCTTCTCAGGTACTGGACTTCAAAAGCAAGTCGTCAATACCTTCCATAAAGAATTGATGGAAATGTTCCAAAGCAACTCAACATACAAGCTATAGCATTTGAAACAGGAGAGCTGTAAACACCTATATCTAGTCTGATTATCTACTCTTTTGCAACATGAGGCCTAAGATCTTGGCTTGGGAGGTACTAGACGTCAAAAACAAGTCATCAATACCTTCCATAAGTAATTCATGGAAACGTTCAAAAGCAAGGAACAATACAAGCTATAGCATTTGAAATAGGAGTGCTGCAAATACCTATATCTAGTCTGGTTATCTACGCATTTGTAACATGAGGTCTAAGATCTTGGCTTGTGTGGTACTGGAGGTCAACAAATCATCAATACCTTCCAAAAGTAATTCATGGAAACGTTCAAAAGCAAGGCACCATACAAGCTATAGCATTTGAAACAGCAATGCTGCAAATACCTATGTCTAGTCCGGTTATCTATGCTTTTGCAACATGAGGCCTAAGATCTTGGCTTGGGAGGTACTGGACTTCAAAAACAAGTCATCAATACCTTCCATAAGTAATTCATGGAAACGTTCAACAGCAAGGAACAATACAAGCTATAGCATTTGAAACATCAGTGCTGCAAATACCTATATCTAGTCTGGTTATCTACGCTTTTGCAACATGAGGTCTAAGATCTTGGCTTGTGAGGTACTGGAAGTCAGAAACAAATCATCAATACCTTCCAGAAGTAATTCATGGAAACGTTCAAAAGCAAGGCACCATACAAGCTATAGCATTTGAAACAGGAGAGCTGTAAACACCTATATCTAGTCTGATTATCTACTCTTTTGCAACATGAGGCCTAAGATCTTGGCTTGGGAGGTACTAGACGTCAAAAACAAGTCATCAATACCTTCCATAAGTAATTCATGGAAACGTTCAACAGCAAGGAACAATACAAGCTATAGCATTTGAAATAGGAGTGCTGCAAACACCTATATCTAGTCTGGTTATCTACTCTTTTGCATCACGAAGCCTAAGATCTTGGCTTGTGAGGTACTGGACTTCAAAAGCAAGTCGTCAATACCTTCCATAAAGAATTGATGGAAACGTTCAAAAGCAAGGAACAATACAAGCTATAGCATTTGAAAGAGGAGTGCTGCAAACACCTATATCTAGTCTGGTTATCTACTCTTTTGCATCACGAGGCCTATGATCTTGGCTTGTGAGGTACTGGAAGTCAACAAATCATCAATACCTTCCAAAAGTAATTCATGGAAACGTTCAAAAGCAAGGCACCATACAAGCTATAGCATTTGCAACAGAAGTGATGCAAATACCTATATCTAGTCTGGTTATCTACGCATTTGCAACATGAGGTCTAAGATCTTGGCTTGTGCGGTACTGGAGGTCAACAAATCATCAATACCTTCCAAAAGTAATTCATGGAAACGTTCAAAAGCAAGGCACCATACAAGCTACAACATTTGAAAGAGGAGTGCTGCAAACACCTATATCTAGTCTGGTTATCTACTCTTTTGCAACATGAGGTCTCAGATCTTGGCTTGTGAGGTACTGGAAGTCAGAAACAAATCATCAATACCTTCCAGAAGTAATTCATGGAAACGTTCAAAAGCAAGGCACCATACAAGCTACAACATTTGAAAGAGGAGTGCTGCAAACACCTATATCTAGTCTAGTTATCTACTCTTTTGCAACATGAGGTCTAAGATCTTGGCTTGTGAGGTACTGGAAGTCAGAAACAAATCATCATCAATACCTTCCAGAAGTAATTCATGGAAACGTTCAAAAGCAAGGCACCATACAAGCTACAACATTTGAAAGAGGAGTGCTGCAAACACCTATATCTAGTCTAGTTATCTACTCTTTTGCAACATGAGGTCTCAGATCTTGGCTTGTGAGGTACTGGAAGTCAGAAACAAATCATCAATACCTTCCAGAAGTAATTCATGGAAACGTTCAAAAGCAAGGCACCATACAAGCTATAGCATTTGAAA
>CM063499.1:24442584-24457584 GCA_032207245.1 Pardosa pseudoannulata
TCCTTCAACGTCCACACCTGAAATGATTATTTTTCCCACTTTTCCGTTTTCCTGCAATTATCGCCCTCTATCGGTCGCAGTTTGCACTTCCAGACACAAGGTCCTATGTCAAACTTGTTCATCATGATATGACAGACCAGCATGTTAAGTTTGTAAACGACTTTTTCAGACATCCTGTATATGCTATATTATCAATAAATCTTTTTGGAACAACAGGATTATTTTACTAAGATTATTATAGGATTCTTTTTAATTTTGAGAAATATCAAGTTAGGTATATACTATATTATCAATAAATCTTTTTGAAACAATAGTTTGACAAGTGCAAAGGATATCATTTATGACTCAAAATAAAATCTGTGTATAATTTAAAAGGTATACTAGAAAGTCATGCTGCATATTTTTTATATGAGCAGATTGTTTCATACTTTCAGACAATTACAGATCTTGTGCTAAAGTATAAGATAATAAAGTCCTTTCTTTTATTTTTCACTTGGCCACAATACTTGTTTTCCTTTCTATAAAAAAGCTAACTGATTGGGAAAATTCTTTTGTGATTTAGCTTTATTCGTACTCCTTGGATCAAGACATGTTCGATTTATTTCAACCTAACAAAAATAATTTGTAATGTACTGCGAAACAAAAGTCATTTATTTTCTAGGGAATATTTTTATGATTGCGAAAATAAAATGAAAGGTTTCTACTAATGGTTCTGAGTACAATTATATCTGAGTATTTTATATAACTACAAGTTTACTGTTCTTACTGTTTTTTAAATGTCATTTTGCAATCTCTATTCTTTTATTTATTAATTATATTTATAAAAACAATTGTTTTCCATTAAATGCATTATTATCAATCGTCATACGAAAAATCATTTTTCTCAAAGATTTGAAATCATTAACTGGATCCGTTGCTATTTCAAGCCATTCAATATTACAGTCTGAAGTACAGATTGGCAAGTGCAAATGATAATTGTATTTACTCGTATAATTAGAATACAAATTATGTATAGTTCAAAAGGTGCACAAAAAAGTTGTATTTTCTACCACAGATTTTTATTTTATATGACTATCTTGTTTTGTACTTCCTAGTAATTATAGTTTTATTTAATGGATAGAACAATAAAATCCTTTCCTTTCTTTTCAATTCCATTCAATACTTATTATTTCTTTGCATAAAAAAATTAACTGATCATAAAAAATCTTTTCTGATTCTGCTTTATTCTTAGTGCTTAGATGTGGTATTATTGATTTATTTCAAAGCAACAAAAAATACTTTGTAATGTACTGAGATACAAAAAAGTTATTTTCTCGTAAATTTTTTCATGATTGCAAAAGTAAATGAAAGAATATCCTCAAAGAATCAGAAAATAATTATATCTCAGTATTTTATGTTACTAGAAGGAATCTATTTTTTTCCAAATGAGATTTTTACAGCTTAATTTTTTCAAATTCGTAATACTCTTGCATTAAGCGAAAAAAACGTTTTTCGTTTAGTGCATTATGGTCAATTGTTAAATGAAAAATCATTCTTTCAAAAGAATTTTTATAAAACCCATTGCTCTTTCTACTCATAAATATTGACAGTTAATTGTACAGATTGAAATGAACTAATGATGGCGAAAACCAATTTTGTATATATTTAAAAGGCGTTCAAAGAAGTTGTGTTGTCTACTTTAGATTGTTTTTATATGAACATCTTGTTTCATAATTTCAAGTAACTACAGATCTTTTGTTTGTACACAGCAATAAAATGCCTTTGTGTTTCATTTGGCCACAATAGTTTTTTGTCCTTCATAGAAAAAGCTAATTGATCGGAAAAATCTTTTATGATTCATCCTTATTCTTAGTTCTTACAACTGAAAATTATTGATTTATTTTAACGTAATAAAACACCTCGTAATGTACTGAGATACAAAAAAGTTATTTTCTCATAAATGTTTTCATGATTGCAAAAGTAAATGAAAGAATCTCCTCGAAGAATCAGAAAACAATTATATCTAAGTATTTTATGTTACTAGAAAAAAACTATTTTTTTCTTCAAATAAGATTTTGACAGCTTAATTTTTTTAAATTCGTAGTACGCTTGCGTTAAGCGAAAAAACGTTTTTTTGTTTAGTGTATTATGGTCAATTGCTAAATGAAAAATCATTCTTTAAAAATAACTGTAATTATAAACAGAATCTATTGCTCTTTAGACTCATATTTATAGTTAATTGTTTACAGTTAGTTTTACAGTTTGAATTGAACTAAGGATGACGTGCTCATCATAAGATCAAAATCAAATATTTTATATTTAAAAGGCGTTTAAAGAAGTTGCATTTTCTGCTTTAGATTTTATTTTAATATGAACATTTTCTTTCATACTTTCAGATAACTATAGATATTTTTAGTATAGAACAAAAAAACGTTTCTTTGTTTTTTATTTCGCCACAATAATTTTTTCCTTTTTATAAATTAAAAACCTAATTGATTGCGAAATCATTTTTGATTTTGCTTTATTCATATTTTATACTTGATAATGCACTGAGATACAAAAAAGTTATTTATTTTTTGTAATTTTTTTCATAATTACCAAAGTAAATGAAACAGTCTTCCAAATGAATCAGAAGAGAATTATACCTCAGTATTTTATGTAAATGAAAGCAAAATATTAGTATTCTTTTCGAAATAAGAATTTGACAGGTTAGTATATTTTAAAATTCGGAATACGTTTTCCTTAAACAAAAATCGTTTTTCGTTTAGTGCATTATGGTCAATTGCCAAAGGAAAAATCATTCTTTCAAAAGAATTGCTATAAAATAAATCAATTGCTCTTTCGACGCATAAATATTTACCGTTAATTGTACAGATTGAAATGAACTAATGATGACGTGCTTCATCATAAGATGATAACCAATTTTGTATATATTTAAAAGGCGTTCAAAGAAGTTGTGCTATCTACTTTAGATTTTATTTTTATATGAAAATCTTGTTTCATAATTTCAAATAACTACAGATTTTTTTTGTACAGAACGATAAAACTTTCTTTGTTTTTCATTTGGTCACAATAGATTTTTTTATAGAAAAAAGCTAATTGATCGGGAAAATATTTTATGATTCTGCCTTATTCTTAGTTCTTACAACTGAAATTTATTGATTTATTTAAACGTAACAAAATACTTCGTAATACACTGAGATACAAAAAGTTATTTATCGTAAATCCTTTCATAATTGCAAAAGCAAATGAAAGAATCCTCATAAAGAATCAGAAAAGAATTATATCTCAGTATTTTATGTTACTAGAATTAAACTATATTTCCAAATGAGATTTTTGCAGCTTAATTTTTTTTTAAATTCGTAATACTCTTGCATTAAGCGAAAAAATATTTTTTGTTTAGTGTATTATGGTCAATTGTTAAATGAAAAATCATTCTTTAAAAATAACTGTAATTATAAACAGAATCCATTGCTCTTTAGACTCATATTTACAGTTAATTGTTTACAGTTAGTTTTACAGTTTGAAATGAACTAATGATTACGTGCTTATCATAAGATCAAAACCAAATATTTTATAATTAAAATTTTTTAAAGAAGTTGGGTCTTCTGCTGTAGATTTTATTTTAATATGAATATTTCTTTCATACTTTCAGAAAACTATAGATCTTGTTTTAGTATAGAAAAAAAATCGTTTCTTTCTTTTTCATTTAGCCACAATTGATTTTTATTCCTTTTTATATATAAAAAACCTAACTGATTGCGAAGTCATTTTTGATTCTGCTTTATTTTTATTTTTTAAATTTGGGCATTATTGATTTATTTCAACGTAACAAAATACTTCATGATGTACTTCGATACAAAAAAGTTTATTTTTTCGTAATTTTTTATGATTTCCTAAGTAAATGAATTGGTCTTCCTAAAGGAGCAGAAAATAAATATATAGCAGTATTTTATGTATCTGCAAGAAGACGGTTAGCATTGTTTTAAAAATGAGATTTTGACAGCTTATATTTTTTTGTATTCGTAAAATGTTTACATTAAGATATAAAATGATTTTCTTTCAGTGTATTATGGTCAATTTTTAAATTAAAAATCTTTCTTTCAAAATAATTGTAATCATAAACTAAATTCATTGCTCTTTCGACGCATAAATATTTAAAGTTAATTGTACAGTTTGAAATGAACTAATGATGACATTCTCATTATAAGATCAAAACTAATTTTGTTTATATATAAAAGAAGTTTAAATAAGGTGGGTTTTCTACTTTAGATTTTATTTTAATATGAACATTTTGTTTTATAATTTCAGATAACTACAAATCTTGTTATTATATAAAAAATAAAACCCTTTCTTTTTTTTTTTCATTTGGCCACCATAGTTTTTGTCCTTTTTATAATAAGGGTAACTATTTGGAAAATCTTTTAAGATTCTGCTTTATTTTTAGTGCTTAGATATGGTATTATTGATTTATTTCAACGAAATAAAATACTTCGTTATGTACTGAGATACAAAAATGTAATTTTTTTTCTCGTAAACTTTTTCATGATTGCAAAAGTAAATGAAACAATCTTCCTAAAAGATCAGAAAACGATTATAACGTAGTGTTTTATGTAGCTGCAAGAACACTGTTAGCATTGTTTTCGATATGCGATTTTGACAGCTTAATTTTTTTTTAAATTCTTGAAATGTTTGCATTAAGAGATAAAATGTTTTTCGTTTAGTGTTTTATGGTCAATTGTCAAATGAACAATCATTCTTTTAAAAGCATTGTAATTATAAACTGAATCCATTGCTCTTTCGACTCACACATATTTACAGTTAATTGTACAGTTTGAAATAAACTAATGATGATGTGCTCATCATAAGATCAAAACCAAGTATTTTATATTTAAAAGGCGTTGTAACGTATCCGGTCCCTGTTTCAGGAGACACAAGGAAGAATCCGATGTACTAGACTAAATGGTTTATTTACACATCAGCTATATACATTATTTCACAAGTATAAAATAAAACAATCTGATCACAGGAAGTGATGAGTACAGGCCTGAGTAGAGACGGGTACCTAAACTAATTCAGACTCTGCCGAAATATGGTAGCATAGACGGAAGACACAATTCGTAGCTTTCTCACTATATCACTGTAACACACTAAAAACTCTAGCACAGTTCTGAAGAACAGCAACAATCCTGAAGAGGATTATAATAGCATACGAAGAACCCAAGCACAGGGTATCACTTCAATCTCACAAGAGATTTATCCCAAGATGGGATTATAGCAAATGAAACTCTCCGGTAGAGAGACAGGTCAAGGCGACCAACGAGTTAGCCGATGCGGGCTACTCAAGAAAAGATCCCAAGGTGGGATTATCGCAAATAAAACTCTCCGGTAGAGAGACAGGTCAAGGCGACCTACGAATTAGCTGATTGCTTGCTAACTAACTTCTTTTCAAAAATATATCTTCTTCGTCTCTTTCTAGGGGAGGGGCCTCCAAGAGACGGGCCTCACCCACAATTTTATTATTGGGTCACCTAGCGATGACCTCATCTTCGACCAACTGCATTGGTCCGGGTTAAACCATTATCGGCCGTAAAGCTAAGATTGCATTAGCGGCAACATCTGAGAAGCGGCAAACCCTTTGTCGTTCCGCGATCATCTTTTTAGCTGACAGAAAAGGTACCGTCCAGTCTGGCGTATTGTTCCTTCACTATAGTGCGCGGCCGTGTAGACTTCATGGTGCCGTAGAAGACAATTCTTTTGTATTCACACAAGTCCACCTTTAAAAGCAAAGTTCTTAGTCAAGAATACCTAAATTTCTAGCCTGTTTCATTGAAGGCCTCGCCTACTTTATTTCCAGTACGTTACAATATGAGCATTTTCTTTCTTTCTTTCAGATAACTATAGTTCTGTTTTTAGAATAGAACAATAAAATCGTTTCTTTATTTTTCATTTGGCCACAATAGTTTTTTCCTTTTTATAAAAACCTAGCTGATTGCGAAATCAGTTTTGATTCTGCTTTAATCTTATTTTTTGAATCTCGTTACTACTGATTTATTTCAACGTAACAAAATACTTCATAATGTACTGAGACACAAAAAAATTATTTATTTTTTCGTATTTTTTTTATCATGATTGACAAAGTGAATGAAATAGTCTTCCTAAAGAATCAGAAGAGAATTATACCTCAGTATTTCATGTAACTGAAAAAGACTGTTATCATTGATTTCGAAATGAGATTTTGACAGATTAATTTTTTTTAAATTCGTAATATGTTTGCATTAAGCGAAAAAATGTTTTCCGTTTAGTGCTTTATGACCAATTGTCATATGAACAATCATTCTTTTAAAAGCATTGTAATTATAAACTGAATCCATTGCTCTTTCGACTCACAAATTTTTACAGTTAATTGTACAGTTTGAAATAAACTAATGATAACGTGCCTCCTCATAAGATCAAAACCAAGTATTTTATATTTAAAAGGCGTTTAAAGAAGTTGGGTTTTCTGCTTTAGATTTTATTTTAATATGAACATTTTTCTTTCTTTCTTTCAGATAAACTATAGTTCTTTTTTTAGTATAGAAAAATAAAATCGTTTTCTTTATTTTTATTTGGCACCACAATAGTTTTTTTCTCCTTTTCTATAAAAAAAAAACCTAGCTGATTGCGAAATCATTTTTTATTCTGCTTTATTCTTATTTTTTTAAATCTCGTTACTACTGATTTATTTCAACGTAACAAAATGTATTTCATAATGTACTGAGACACAAAAAAATTATTTATTTTTTTCGTATTTTTTTATCATAATTGACAAAAGTAAATGAAATATTCTTCCTAAAGAATCAGAAGAGAATTATACCTCAGTATTTCATGTAACTGAAAAAGACTATTATACTGATTTCGAAATGAACATTTTGACAGATTAATTTTTTTTAAATTCGTAATATGTTTGCATTAAGCGAAAAAATGTTTCTCGTTTAGTGCTTTATGGTCAATTGCCAAATGAACAATCATTCTTTTAAAGCATTGTAATTATAAACTGAATCATTGCTCTTTCGACTCAACATATTTACAGTTAATTGTACAGATTGAAATAAATTAATGATGATGTGCTCATAATAAGATCAAACAACCAAGTATTGTGTATATTTAAAAGGCGTTTAAAGAAGCTGGGTTTTCTGCTTTAGATTTTATTTTAATATGAACATTTTTCTTTCTTCATAACTTGCAAATAACTAACAGTTCTTGTTTTTGTACATAAACAATAAAACTTTCTTTATTTTTCATTTGGCCACAATAGTTTTTTCCTTTTTATAAAAACCTAGCTGATTGAGCGAAATCAGTTTAATGATTCTGCTTTAATCTTATTTTTTGAATATCGTTATAACTGATTTTTTTCAACGGAACAAAATACTTCACAATGTACTGAGACACAAAAAAATTATTTATTTTTTCGTATTTTTTTTTAACATGATTGAAAATAAATGAAATAGAATCTCCTAAAGAATCAGAAGAGAATTATACCTCAGTATTTCATGTAACTTATAAAAAACTGTTATCATTGATTTCGAAATGAGATTTTGACAGATTAATTTTTTTAAATTCGTAATATGTTTGCATTAAGCGAAAAAATGTTTTCGTTTAGTGCATTATGACCAATTGTTAAATGAATAATTCTTTTAAAAGCATAATTGTAATTATAAACTGAAATCCATTGCTGTTTCGACGAATATTTACAGTTAATTGTACAGTTTATAATGAACTAATGATGATGTGCTCATCATAAGATCAAAACAAGTATTTTATATTTAAAAGGCGTTTAAAGAAGTTGGGTTTTCTGCTTTAGATTTTATTTTAATATGAGCATTTTCTTTCTTTCTTTCAGATAACTATAGTTCTGTTTTTAGAATAGAACAATAAAATCGTTTCTTTATTTTTCATTTGGCCACAATAGTTTTTTCCTTTTTATAAAAACCTAGCTGATTGCGAAATCAGTTTTGATTCTGCTTTAATCTTATTTTTTGAATCTCGTTACTACTGATTTATTTCAACGTAACAAAATACTTCATAATGTACTGAGACACAAAAAAATTATTTATTTTTTCGTATTTTTTTTATCATGATTGACAAAGTGAATGAAATAGTCTTCCTAAAGAATCAGAAGAGAATTATACCTCAGTATTTCATGTAACTGAAAAAGACTGTTATCATTGATTTCGAAATGAGATTTTGACAGATTAATTTTTTTTAAATTCGTAATATGTTTGCATTAAGAGAAAAATGTTTTTCGTTTAGTGCTTTTATGGTCAATTGTCAAATGAACAATCATTTTTTTAAAAGCATTGTAATTATAAAACTGAATCCATTGCTCTTTCGACTCACACATATTTAACAGTTAATTGTACAGTTTGAAATGGACTAATGATAACGTGCCTCATTATATGATGATAACCCATTTTGTGTATATTTAAAAGGCGTTCAAAAATGTTGTGTTATCTACTTTAGATTTTATTTTAATATGAACATTTTCTTTATTTACAAATTACAACTACACATAACTGACGCATAAAATTATGTGTCAGTATCTAACTGCAACCTGAGTGTTTATATTGTTTTCAAAATGTGATTTTAATAATTTCATTATTTTATTTAATAATTACATTTATAAAAAATTGCTTTTCTTTTAATTATGATCCACTGTCATAAGAAAAATTATTCTTCACCAAGAATTTTATACACAAACAAATCTGTTGTTTTTTTAACAAATAAAGAATTACAATTCATCGGAACTTTGAAATGTGCATGTGATAAAGTTTACTAACGGTTAATTCTAAAGGTTAACATTTAACATTGTTCATAAAATCAAGATTTAAAATATGTATAACTCAAATGCGCAAAAGGAAGTTGTGTTGTCTACATCAGATTGTTTTATTTATATGAACAGCTTATTTTATACATCAAGATAATTACAGATCTTTTGTTAAAGTATAAAACAATAAAGTTCCTTTGTTTTTCATTTCGCCACAATAGCTATGTCTTCTTTCTATAATAACGTTAACTGATTGGGAAAATTCTTTTGTGATTCTTTTTTAGTCCTTCTTTTGGGGCCTGGACATTTATTATAAAGTAGCAGAATACTTCGTAATGAACTGAGGTAAAGAAGTTATTTATTTTCTCGGGATATTTCTTATGATTGTGAAACTAAAAATTTCACTAAAGGATTAGAAAACAATTATATATATGAATTTTGTGTCACTGCAGACCGACTGTTAGTATTGTTTCGAAATGAGACTTTGGCAGATTGTTTTTTTTTTGTTGTTTAATAATTATATTTATAAAAAAATTTTAGTTTAGTGCATTACGGTCAGTTTCCACATGAAAAATCATTCTTTCAAAATAATTCTTATCATAAACATTTACAGTTTGATGTAGTATTTAAAATGGGCTAATGATGCCGGTTTTGACTCATCATAAGATCAAAACAAATTTTATTTATAATTCAAAGGCATCGGAAGAAGTTGTGTTGTCTACTTTATTTTTATCAGAATAGCTTGTTTCATACTTTCAGGTAATTACAAATCTTTTGTTAAAGTATAAAATAATAAATTCCTTGATTTGTTTTTCACAATAATTATTTTCTCTTTCTATAAAAATGCTAAATAATCTGGAAAATTCTAATGTGAATTATTAAAACTTTCAAAACTGTACTTTCTTCACTCCTTAATGTGTGTTTTCCAGTGACGCTCGTAGAAACGGCAAGCACGAGTTTCCGACATTTTAAAATCCCTATTTGTTCGTTGTAGAATTAGATTAAAACTAGTTTTCGAATAACACATTTTCATATAACACAATTATTTCTTACAGCATTATAACACAGTGCGATTTTAATTTTAAAAATACAATAAATTTTACTTTTATTTTTTTGTATTTTAAAATTCTCATCTGTTTGTTCTAGAATGAGTTAGATCAAAATTATTCTCTAAATGGCAAGCTGATTATTTTTCTTTACCACAATATAACTTTATTTTTGAAAATATAACGAAGTTTAATTTTTCAATCTTGTTTTTTTTCATTTTTCCAAATTAAAATCCCAAGCTCTAAATTGTAGCAGGAGTTTGATTAAAATTATTAGCTTAATTGCTATCCAAGTTATTTCTCTATAGAACAATATAATTTCATTTTAAAAATAATAATTTTTTACAATATATTTTATTAGATATGTTAAAGTCCTGAGTTGTCTGTTCTAGAATGAGTGATATTAAAATTATTGTTTAAATAGCATAGCCCGATTATTTTAGCACTATATAAATGTATTTGTGAAAATATAGGGAAGTTTACTTTTTTGCCTTATATTTTCCCCATTTTTCCATTTTAAAATCCCCAGCTCTCCATTCTAGAAGGTGTTAGATTAAAATTATTGGCTGAATCGCTTATCCTATTTATTTCTCTATAGAACGATACGAACGATCTCTATAGAATGATCAAGATAAAAAGTATTGTTTGACTTGTGTAAACCGTGTTTTACACCAGAAAAAAATATAATTTTTTTAATATAACGCATTTTACTTTTCTACATTTTTTTTCATTCTTACATTTTTAAATCCTAAGCTCTGCATTCTACTACAAGTTTAGATTAAAATTATTGGCTGAATCGTCTATCATTTATATCTATGTCTTTAAATATACAATCTTTTTTTGTTTTTTAATAATAGGATTTCAAAAAGACGATTTTAAAACCAATATTTTGAGAATTTTTATTATATAGAATGCAAATTGCAATCCGTAAATTAGAGATACAAAATTTAATTTTACAATAGTCCAAAATATAAATTTTCATCTAGCTATTGCTAATGGATTATGAGCTATGGTATATGCTTTTTCTGCACACGTATGTTCAAATTTCACAGCTATAAATATATATGTTTACATACAGAATTTTTAGAGAATACATACATATATATATTAGTAGGAAAGTATTTTCATGAGATTATAAATGAGGCTTGAAATTAAAAACGTTTAAACTGATTCTAGAATATTCTACTTATTCTTTTTAAATTTTTATTTACAAAATTTCACAGCTGTGAAATCGTTAAACCAATTAGTAAAAGTAAATAAAAACAGAAGATTAAAAAAATGAATTTGAAATTCAATTAAGAGTTGAAACATTTTGAAATGTTTTATATACACTTTCCCCAAGAGACACGTAAAATCGATTAATAATCCTAGTGGTTATAAAATTTCTTTCGTGAAATTTCTTCTTATTCAAATAAATGACTTTTTCAATACCATTGAAAGAGAATTAAGCAAATTAATTGATTTTACAAACAAAATTATCTTTCAGCGGAATCATTAAAAATTTCACATTGCATAAATGTATCTGAAAGAGAAATATTTTAGCACTTATATTAAAAAACTTTAATCTTTAAAATTTTTACAAATTTATCAAGCTGTCTTTATTTTATTAAAGTACTAAAAGTATTTGAGGTAATTCGATTAGAATTCTATTTAATGTGATAATATATTGAATGGGATATATTTTAGCAGACTGGAGAAAATCTAGATTTATAAAAAAGAAAACTCGATGTTATATGTATATATACTTTATTTTAATTGCTCTTAACATGCAATATGTAATTAATGTTTTTCAGCAAAATTTGTTGAACATTTTTCGATAAATGTGTATAAATAGCTATACATTTTATATTATATAAGCTCATGGAACATGAAGATATTCATAATTCTTTTTTTTTAATTGGGTTACATTAAGTAACTTTGAAAAAAACTTTCACTATTTCCATTACATACAATTAAAGTTTTTTTTAGTAAAGTAAGTTGTTTTTACTTTTAAGTGGATAAAAGCATTACTATATTATAAGCATTATTAAATTTTTTTGTGTGATGAGATGAAAAATTAAATAGATAATATTTAATCAGACTGAAAAAATATAGACTTACAAAAAAATAAGTACATTTTTTTTTACTTTTTCGGCCAGAGATATTAATTACATTTTATAAGTTTCGTAAAAATAGAATATCACTGAAAAAAGAACCTATGCTGTGGCTCGTAACTAGTAATGTAGAGTAATGGTTCTCAACCTTTTTTAAGCCGAAAGTTGTTTAATCGCTTCCTTTGATGAAATCCCGTACTTTAACGTATAGGAGTTGAGAAGTACTTAAGTGATAGAGGCAAAATGTTAAAGTAATTTTTCAAATATAGTAACACCAATAGAGTAGATGTTTCTGGTGCAACTTGGTCAAAATAAGCACGATTGAGCCATAAGTTCTAGATTATTCTACTTATTATTTTTAAATTTTTATTTATAATAATTCCCAGCTATGAAAACATTAAACCACTTAGTATAAGCAAATGAAAACAGAAGATTAAAAAAAAGGAAATGGAAATTCAATTAAGAGTTGAAACATTTTGAATTGGTTTATATACACTTTCCCCAAGAGACACATAAAATCGATAAATAAACCTAGTAGTTATAAAATTTCTGTCGTGAAATTTCTTTATTCAAAGAAATGTCTTTTTCAATACCATTGAAAGAGAATTAAGAAAATTAATTGATTTTACAAACAAAATTATCTTTCATCGGAATCATTAAAAATTTCACATTGCATAAATATATTTGAAAGAGAAAAATTTAAGCACTTGTATTAAAAACATTAATCTTTAAAATTTTTACAAATTTATCAAGTTGTCTTTATTCCATTAAACTACTAAAAGTATTTGGAGTAATTCGATTAGAATTCTATTTAATATGATAATATAGTGAATGGAATATATTTAAGAGATTGGAGAAAATCTAGATTTATAAAAAGAAAACTCGATGTTCTATGTATATATACTTTATTTTAATTGCTCTTAATATGGAATATGTAATTAATGTTTTCCGCAAAATTTCGTGAACATTTTTCAATAAATGTGTATAAATAGTTATACATTTTATATTAAATAAGCTCATGGAAGAGAAAGATATTCATAATTCTTTTTTTAATCGGGTTACATTAAGAAACTTTGAAAAAAACTTTCACTATTTCCATTACATACATTTAAAGTTTTTTTAGTAAAGTAAGTTGTTTTTACTTTTAAGTTGATAAAAGCATTACGTGTATTAAAATTTTATGTGACGACGTGAAAAATTAAATAGATAACATTTAATCAGACTGAAAAAAATATGGACTTATAAAAAATAAGTAGATTATGTTTTGCTTTTCCGGCGAGAGACATTAATTGCAATTTATAAGTTTCGTCAAAATAGAATATCACTAAAGAAAAACCTATGCTATGGCCCGTAACTAGTAATGTAGTGTAATGGTTCTCAACCTATTTTAAGCCGAAAGGTGTTAATCGTTTCCTTTGATGAAATCCCGTACTTTAAAATATAGGAGTTAAGAAGTACTTAAGTGAGAGAAGCAAAATGTTAAAGTAATTTTTTTAATAGAGCAGCTGTTTCTGGTGGGACTTGGTCAAACTAAGCACGATTGAGCCATAAGTTCTAGATTATTATTTTTAAATTTTTATTGATAATAATTCCCAGCTATGAAATCATTAAACCACTTAGTATAAGAAAATGAAAACAGAAGATTAAAAAAAAAGGAATTGGAAATTCAATTAAGAGTTGAAACATTTTGAATTGGTTTATATACACTTTCCCCAAGAGACACATAAAATCGATAAATAAACCTAGTAGTTATAAATTTTCTTTCTTGAAATTTCTTCTTATTCAAAGAAATGTCTTTTTCAATACCATTGAAAGAAAATTAAGAAAATTAATTGATTTTAAAAACAAAATTATCTTTCAGTGGAATCATTAAACATTTCACATTCCATAACTGTATTTGAAAGAGAAAAAATTTAACCATTTATATTAAAATAACTTTAATCTTTTAAATTTTTACAAATTTACCAAGTTGTCTTTATTCCATTAAACTACTAAAAGAATTTGAGGTAATTCGATTAGAATTCTATTTAATGTGATAACATATTGAGTGGAATATATTTTAGCAGACTGGAGAAAATCTAGATTTATAAAAAAGAAAACTCGATGTTATATATATATATATATATATATATATATATATATATATATATATATATATATATATACTTTATTTTAATTGCTCTTAATATGCAATATGTAATTAATGTTTTCCGTACAATTTCGTGAACATTTTTCAATATATGTGTGTAAATAGCTATACATTTTATATTCTATAAGATCAATGAAGATGAGGATATTCATCTTTTTTTAATCGGATTACATTAAGAAATTTGAAAGTTACTTTCACTAATTCCATTACATACAATTAAAGTTTTTTTTGTAAAGTAAGTTGTTTTTACTTTTAAGTGGATAAAAGCATTACGTCTATTAATTTTTGTGTGTGATGAGATGAAAAATTAAACAGCTAATATTTAATCAGACTGAAAAAATATGGACATATAAAAAAATAAGTAGATTTTTTTTTACACTACCGGTGAGAGACATTAATTTCATTTTATAAGTTTCGTCAAAATAGAATATCACTGAAGAAAGAACCTATGCTGTGGCCCGTAACTAGTAAAGCAGAGTAATGGTTCTGAACCTTTTTTAAGCCGAAAGGTGTTCATCGCTTCCTTTGATGAAATCCCGTACTTTAATGTATAGGAATTGAGAAGTACTTAAGTGAGAGAAGCAAAATGTTAAAGTAATTTTTCTAATAGAATAGCTGTTTCTGGTGGGACTTGGTCAAACTAAGCACGATTGAGCCATAAGTTCTAGATTATTCTACTTATTATTTTTAAATTTTTATTTATAATAATTCACAGCTATGAAAACATTAAACCAATAAGTATAAGCAAATAAAAAAAGAAGATTAAAAAAATGAAATTGAAATTCAATTTAGAGTTGAAACATTTTGAAATGTTTTATATGCACTTTCCCCAAGACACACATAAAATCGATAAATAAACCTAGGAGTTATACATTTTCTTTCCTGAAATTTCTTCGTATTCAAAGAAATAACTTTTTCAATACCATT
>CM063499.1:24462584-24480084 GCA_032207245.1 Pardosa pseudoannulata
TTTTTTATTCTTCCATATAAACTGAAACAGAATAAAAATAAAAAAGAAGACAGTTAAACAGAACGAATAAAAACTAAATTTAATTTTATTTCACAGTAAAAGCAAAAAATCTTTAATAGTTCTATTGATGAAACAAAGATGGTATTTTCGGATTTCAAATAAATATAAAAATGAGAAATCGAATAAATATAAAAAAAGCGAATTGAACAAAAATGTAAAAAAGAAGTGAATTGAACAGGAACGAATAAATACCAAGTTTAATTATTTATTATTCTTCCGTATAAAATGAAACCAAGTAAATATAAAAAAGATGCGAATTGAACAGGACGAATGAAATATAAGTTTAATTGTTTTTATTCGTCCGCATACAAAGGAAACCGAATAAATATAAAAAAGAAGCAAATTGATCAAAAATGTAAAAAAAAGAAGTGAATTGAACAGAAATGAATAAAAAATAAATTTAATTTTTTTTATTCGTCCACATAAAATAAAACCGAATAAATAGAAAAAAGAAGCGGATTGTACAGGACGAAGTTGAATTTAATTTCACAGCAACAGGAAAAAATCTTCAATAGTTCTATTGGTGAATAAAAGATTACTTTATCAGATTTCTTAACAAGCAAAACTGTACAAAGGAGTGCATATACACTAAATTCATTTATTAATGTAAATCAATAAATAATTAAATTAAAACGAATAAATGTAAAGAGAAGCGAATTTAACAGAACGAATAAAAATTGTTTCATTATTTTCTATTCGTCCATATAAAATGATACAAAATAAAAATAAAAAAAGAAGCGAATTGATCGGAACGAATAAAAAGTAAGTTTAATTTTATTTCACAGTCACAGAGAAAAATATTTAAAAGTTCTATTCATGAAAAAAGATGTATTTTTGGATTTCGAATAAATATAAAAATAACAACCTGCATAAATATAAGAAAGAAGCGTATTGAACAGAAGAATAAAAGATAAGTTTAATTCTTTTTTATTCTTACGTATAAAATGAAACCGAATAAATATAAAAAAGAATCGGTTTACACAGGATGAAGTTGAATTGTATTTCACAGCAACAGGAAAAATTTCTCAATAGTTCTATTGATGAAAATAAGGTTGCTTTATCATATTTCTTATGTTGAATTATGTAAAACAGCTGGTGATTTAAAAAGAACATTTGCAGCAAATAATCTAAGTGAATAATATTTTGCGAGTATGATGATTGTATGATGATGTAGAATAATACTTTCTTTAATGGTTAGTTGAGTTTCTGAACGTATTACCAAGCAAAACTATACAAATGATTTCATATACAAAAAATTCATTTATTAATGATAAATCAATAATTAACAAAATTAAAACGAATAAATGTAAAAACGAAGCTAATTAAACAGGTCGAATAAAAATTAAGCTTCATTATTTTTTATTCGTCTATATAAAATGAAAAGGAATAAAAATAAAAAAGAAACGAATTGATCAGAACGAATAAAAAATAAGTTTAATTTTATTAGCAGTAACAGGAAAAAGTCTTTAATAGTTGTATTGATGAAATAAAGATGGTATTTTCGGATTTCAAATAAATATAAAAATGAGAAACTGAATAAATATAAAAAATAAGCTTATTGAACAGGAAGAATAAAAATTAAGTTTAAATATTTTTTATTCTTCCGTATCAAATGAAACCGAATAAATATAAAAAAGAAGTGAATTAAACAGGACGAATAAAAAATAGGTTTAATTTTTTTTATTTGTCCGCATAAAATTATACCGAATAAATATAAAAAATGAGTGTATTGTACAGGACGAAGTTGAATGTCATTTCACAGCAACAGGAAAAAATTTTTCAATAGTTCTATAGTTGATAAAATGATGGTATTTTCGGATTTCGAATAAATATAAAAATAAGAAACCAAATAAATATAAAAAAGATGCTAATTGTACAGGACGAATAAAAACAGAATTTTTATTTTATTTCACAGTAACAGGAAAAATCTTTAATTATTCTATCGATGAAACAAAGATGGTATTTTCGGATTTCGAATAATATAAAACTAATAAACCGAATAAATGTAAAAAATAAGCCAATTGAAGAGGTTGAATAAAAAGTAGAGTTAATTAATTTTTATTCGTCCGTGTAAAATGAAACCGAATAAATATAAAAAAGAAGCGGATTGTACAGGACGAAGTTGAATTTCATTTCACAGCAACAGGAAAAAAATCTTCAATAGTTCTATTGATGAAAATATGGTTGCTTTATCAGATTTCTTATGTTAGATTATGTAAAACAGCAGGTGCTTTAAAAAGAACAGTTGCATCAGATCATCTAAGTCAATATTAATATTATATTGCAAGTATGTTTGTATGTTGATGTGGAATAATACTATTTAATGGTTAGTTGAGTTTAACAAGCAAAACTGTACAAATGATTGCATATACAAGAAATTCATTTATTATTAATAAATCAATTGATAATAAAATTGAAATAAATAATTGTAAAAAAGAAGCGCATTGAACAGGAAGAATAAAATATAAGTTTAATTATTTTTTATTAGTCCATATAAAATGAAACAGAATGAAAATAAAAAAGATTTGAACAGATGGAATAAAAATAAGTTTAATTTTATTTCACAGTCACAGGAAAAATCTTTAATGGTTCTATCGATGAAAAAAGATGGTATATTCGGATTTCAAATAAATATAAAAATGAGAAACCGAATAAATATAAAAAAGAAGCGACTTGAACAAAAATGTAAAAAAAAAAGTAAATTAAACAGGACGAATAAAAACTAAGTCTAACTATGTTTTATTAGTCCATATAAAATGAAACCGAATAAAAATAAAAAAAGAAGCGAATTGAACAGAACGAGTAAAAAATAAGTTTAATTTTATTTCACAGTAACAGGAAAAATCTTTAATAATTCTATTGATGAAAAAATATAGTATTTTCGGATTTCGAATGAATATAAAAATATGAAAGAGAATAAATATAAAAAGCGAATTGAACAGGATGTAAAAAACAAATTAAATTAAACAGGACGAATACTTCTAACTGTTATTAGTCCAATAAAATGAAACCGAATAAATATAAAAAAAAAAAGCGAATTGAACAGGACGAGAATAATTAAGTTATTAAGTTCTTTATTCGTATTGATGAAAAAAACAAACTAAATAAATATAAAATTGAAGCAGATTGAACGGTACAAATAAAAAATAAATTTAATTTTTTTAATATTCCGTATAAAATGAAACCAAATAAATATAAAAAAAGAAGCGAATTGAACAGGACGAATAAAATATAAGTTTAATTATTTCACAGTAACAGGAAAAATCTTTAATAATTCTATTGATGAAAAAATATAGTATTTTCGGATTTCGAATGAATATAAAAATATGAAAGAGAATAAATATAAAAAGCGAATTGAACAGGAGAAATAAAAAATAAGTTTTACTTTTTATACTTCCGTATACAATGAAATCGAATAAATATAAAAAAGAAGCGAATTGAACAGGACGAATAATTAGTTTAAGTTTTCTTTATTCGTCCGTATAAAATGAAACAAACTAAATAAATATAAAATTGAAGCAGATTGAACGGTACAAATAAAAAATAAATTTAATTTTTTTAATATTCCGTATAAAATGAAACCAAATAAATATAAAAAAGAAGCGAATTGAACAAGACGAATAAAATATAAGTGTAATTATTTTTTATTCGTTCATGTAAAATGAAACCGAATAAATATAAAAAAAAGAGAATTGAACAGGATGAATAAAAAATAAGTTTAGTTATTTTTTATTCGTCTATGTAAAATGAAACCTATTAAATATAAAAAACGGATTGTACAGGACGAAT
This sequence comes from Pardosa pseudoannulata, assembly GCA_032207245.1. Classification (NCBI taxonomy): domain Eukaryota; kingdom Metazoa; phylum Arthropoda; class Arachnida; order Araneae; family Lycosidae; genus Pardosa; species Pardosa pseudoannulata. The sequence goes on from CM063499.1 coordinate 24,466,434, forward strand.
AAAAAATAAGTTGAATTTTATTTCACAGCAACATGAAAAAATCTTTTTTAATTCTATTGTTGAAAAAAAGATCGATTTATCAGATTTCTTATGTTGGATTATGTATAACAGCAGGTGATTTAAAAAGAACAGTTTCAGCAGATAATCTTATGTTGCTAGTATGTTGATTGTATTAATATCAAGTTAATATTAATATAATATATAAAGACAGAACAGCAATAATTTCTTCAGTTTAGGGGACCACCCCTGGACTCTCGAGCTTCCCAAGATGGGATTGATCTCCCTCCGGGGACTGTTTAAACTAACATTTCTCGGGAGGCATAAATTGTTCGGTCTCTATCATTAATCATATCCTGTGGGTTGCATATTATATTAGACTTCTCCATTATCCTTTGGGATCCCATTAAGTTTGCGTCGTAGCCCCTATGGCAACTAGTATTAGCCTACTACGTTGGCAGTCTGCGCATTTCGTGTCTTAGCCATTCGTTACCGAAGTCTTAGTTACATTGTATTATGAGGAAATACATATTGACAGTATAGCATCGAAAAGATACCGCCTCAAGAACGAAATACTAGTTTACTGAACAAGATTAATAACCTTTGCTGTTTTCCCTTACAAGAATAGGTAAGATTGGAATAACACAAGTGTTCATTTAAGGATTCCTACAGGAGCAGGTAGGAGCCTACAGCAAGAACAATACAAGAGATCCTGCGAGATATCCCCACAGCACTACTCACTGTATGCCCAACAAGCTTGTAACTGGGCTCTTCCCCAGAGTGCGTGGCATAATGTAGTTCTTTCGTAATGTAGCCTTTCGTAAATTTGGAAATTTTGTCACTGTAAAGAAAGCAGATCATTTTGCAGTTTATTAAACCAATATTAGGTTAGGAAAATTGTAATGAAAACTTTTTATGGGGAAATTACTATGTTCCTTTTAGAAAATGTTATTCGACAGATGAAAAAAATAATTGCAAAATAACAATGCTATCAAATTTATTTCTCAAACATATAATTTTTCTCTCTAACATTTCGGCTGTTTGCAGGAAATGATTGAGATAAATAGAAAGACGAGTACATAAAATCGATTCTCACCGTAAAAAGTCAACAAATCTTAAAATTATCTTTGATGAAAGGGCTATTGGACTAGCATCATACCCTAAAGTACTTTAAGTTGCTTTTAATCAATATTTTTGAAAATGTAGTATGTCCTTACCAATATGTTAGCATAAAAGTGTTTGTAATTTATAGTAATATTTTAATAATTTTATAAGTGATCAATCATTAATATTTTAAAAGAATATTATTTAAAATTACCCATGCGCATCTAAGATGAGCATTTTTATTTATCCCTAGCTTTCTAGAGTTATACACATGAGTAATTCTGATCCGAAAATTTCTGAATTTTCCAAAAATTTGTGTGAGTCTGTTCCAAAATTTATTAACCCCTTCCGGTAAAATGATGAGTCTAGCTCGTCATTAGTTTTTCATTCCTTACCGCACAATGACGAGCTACACTCGTCATGTAATTAAAGTTACTGTTAAATGTGATAGTTAATTTAGTTTAAAATTTCTAGTGTACTGAATTTGGCAACACTTTTATTACTTGTGAAAATCCCAAGTCACTATTGCATATTGTTTACTTAGAATTTCTTGGTACAAGTCATTGCCAAATTAATGAGTCAGAATAAAAGAAAACCTACTCAGAAATGCTGTGTGTGTTACAAGAATCAACTTAAAAGTGAGACTACTTGGCGGTGTAAACAATTAAGAATTCCTGTGCACTTTGTTTTGAAAAGTACCACTAGCTTGAAGACTATTATCTGTATACCTTATTAATGTTTTGTTTTGATATCTTCTTAATTTTACTGTTTCTGATATTATTTAAAACTATGTAAAAAGTGGATTTTAATTAAGAATATGTAAGAATTGTAAAATGAAACAAGTTTTTTAAATAAAAATTAAATGGTTATTTCATGCACAGTTTTTCATTATTAAATCATACCAGAAGGAGTTAAAAACAGATTTTATCCCCTGAAAATTTCAAAAGAATTTTTGGAAAAATTTCTCAAAACTAAAAAATATGCTTTTGGAAACGTTTTTAAACGAACACCGTTCTTTTAAGTGAACACATCACTTTTAACCCCTTGCTTGTTTTGCACGTACACTGTATGGGCACGGTTACCGTGTCTTTAATGATTTGCCCGTAAGGCGCACGGGCAATCTAAAGTCTTTGTCTTTCTCCCTGTTTTAGTCTTATTTTTCTTACTCTTAATGTCAAATTAGTTGTATAGATGTCTGCGATAAATATATTTCGAAGTGTATTCTGTTTGGTTTAAAAGCACGGACTATCTGATAGGTTTCGCATTACTCCGTGAATTTTTTTCATCGAGTTTTGGGCTTGACTTAGGCTTGCGTTTTTTGGGAAACTGACGGAGAAAGACATTTTAGAGTTAATTTCAGCTACAGATAAAAACACTAACACCTGTAAACCAGTGTTATGTATGTTCACTGATGAAAAATTGACAGCAGTAAAAGAATTAGGAAGAAGACTAGGAATTTTAGTTCCGGGCTGTGAGATTGTACTAAGTCAGATGTTTGAAAAAACATGTTAAGTAAATGTACTTACCTGTACTTCTAGAGAAACCTTTATTTTATTTCCAGAAAAACAGTTGTTATACATGCTTAAAATATTTAGAAATATTGCTTTTAATAACATTTTCCAGTTTACAAATGTAAAATGAACAAAAATATGCAATAAAAAAGATTGACATTTTTTGAAGATTTTTTTTCTTATTTTTTGCTTTATCATATATACTTTAATTATAATCATAAATAAATGAAATTTTCAGTATTTGTTTTCTGTATTTTTATTTAATTGGGTTCGTTGAATTTACTTTTTTTTCTAAAAAGTAAGATATCTTATCCCAATTGAAAAGTGACAGCTTGAAAAAAAATATTTAATATTTTTTGACACACTTTGTGGAGACTTACAGCACAAAGTGTGTTTCTTTATATATATATATATATATATATATATATATATATATATATATTATATATATATATATATATATATATATATATATATATATATTCAAACAATAATTTTTGGTATAATTTTACACTTATTTTAAAATTGAAAAGGTATCAGAAATATTACACCAGGTGATTCAATTTTTAATAAAGCTTAAATAATGTTTAAAAATTCCATTTGAAATACTAGAAGTACTACGAGAATTGAACAAGAAGGATGTAAAAATAATGTTACGTCGGCCTAGTGTTTGAGAAAGTAGAAATTATTACTCATTAATAAACACATGGACAAATATGTCTTGATTAAAGGAATTTATACAATTAAATAGATACCTAAGGAATACAACTGTAATCAACTTATCATTTGTAGATATCGAAGACTGCTCTCGAGTTGGCGTCGGCCCTAAAAAACAATATAGCGATGCTTTTCCTCAAAAGGTCTATCCCGCAAGCCGCAGATGCCAGCAGCGTTCACATTCTACTCTCCTCTGGTCACAACCTTGTCCTCTAAAAAAATCAGACTGCCTCGCGGAGAAAAAACAGGGGTCCACTCCAGAACGGTGGGGGGTCAGTATCCCCCAAACCAAAGGACCCTTCTATTGGTTGGGAGAAGTCCGAAGTTTATTTCTAGTTCAAACCGGTCCTTTCTGGTATGTCTTTCACGATGACTCACGGGAAGAGGTAAAAAAGGCTGATCCGAATGTGACTTATTGTTACAGAGATAAATATTCGTTAGAAGATAAAATTCTCCGTTATAATAGCCTTTTTCTGATTTATAAAAAAAATACAATGTTTGGTTCTACTTCGAGTGAATTTTTTGCGCGAACTTTAATAACATTCTAAACGTTAAACAAATTGCTTAATTTTGGCCAACGCTCTCGTAACTGGAGGGTTGCGGGTTTGGAGACTGAGCCGGCTTAAGATCCGTAATGTTCGTTAAAGGTGACTGGGCACTTAAAATAGGTTCATGGGCAGTCCTACAAGTTCTTAATACCTCTGGAGGTGGCAGGCCAAACCTATGGGTCCTCTGCTTGGTCCCCGCTTCAAAATTACGAGTACCCACTTGAGCAAAAGTTGTTCACTCATAATTGAGGTGGTCATTAAAGCGAAAGGCCCACCCCTTTGTCTTAATATGAGAAGCACATGGTTTAAGTTGCTAGTTGTATTGTAAGATCTATAATGTATTTATTGTGAGAAGTAAAATCAATATTTGCTACAGTTTTTCATTTACAGTGGACATAAGTTCAAAATACACCATTTTCAATAAAATGCTTATAAAGTTTAAATAGTTTCCGTTAAGCCTGTGATACTAAATGCAATGTCTGTATAACTTTACGAGTTTTAATTCCAATATTTCAATAGGGATTTATAAACGATTCAGAAATTTTTTTAAGATTTCAAAAATGGGAAAATTTAAAAAAAGATCAAAATTTTCATGATTTAAAAATTATGAACTAAACTCCCCTTAAACTTACAGGAAGGTGACTAATTTTCTTTCCTATCCTTCCCTTAAGTTTTCAAGAGAGTCACGATTGAACACAATGAATAATTTCCACTCTTTAAACATTTTCAGTTTAAATATCGAAAGACAGTCAGAGCAGAGCTGTGAATTGCTGTTGAGATATTTCGAGTCGTTGCTCATTTATCGTTCGCTGTTACTGATAAATGATTTAAATTTCAATATCAATGATTATTATTTGCACGATTTAGTATTTTTTTTAAATTTGAAAAATGTGAAAATTTAAAAAAGAAATCAAATTTTTCATGAATTAAAAATGATGAATTAAACTTCACTTAAACTTCCAGAAAGCTGACGAATTTTCTTTTTTATCCTTCCCCCCAATTTTCAAAGGAGTCACGTTTGAACACAATGAATAATTTCCGCTGTTTGAATATTTTCAGTTTAAATATCTAAAGACAGTCAGATCAGAGCTGTGAATTGCTGTTGGGATATTTCCAAGTCGTTGCTCATTTATCGTTCGCTGCTAGTGATAAATGATTTAAATTTCAATGTTAATGATTATTATTTAAAGGTTTCAAATATCTGTCAATATTTTAACGACAAAAGTAGATGAAAGGTTAAATATATGTAATTTACTAAAGAACGCTTAAAATGAGTAAAAATTAAAAAAAAAATTTCCTTCTTTTTGATATAAAATATTACATCAAATTTAGAATTTCTAAATTTCTTTTGCGAGTAAGTGGGTAAATTAATATTTGTATAATTTTAAATAGAGTTCATATTCTTTACAGTACGCTTATTTCTTTATAAAACAAAATTAAAGAATTTTTGTAAAGTAATACTCTAAGTAAAATTTTATTCCAAACAGAGCAGATCATTTTGCATTTTATTAAACCGATATTAGACTAGGAAAATTATTGAAAACTTTTTATTTCGAAATTACTATATTCCTTGTAAAAATGTCATTCGACAGATGTAAAAAAAATTCAACATAACATTGCTATCAAATTTATTTCTCAAACATATCATTTTACGATCAAACATTTCGATTGTTTACAGGAAATGATTCGGATAAATAGAACGACGAGTACATAAAATCGATTCTTACCGTAAAAAATCAACAAATTTATAAGTAATACATACAATTTAATACTATATGTAATACTATTAATAAAGTTTATATGTAATACATATAAGCATTCATATAACTCTAGGTAAAATTTTATTCAAAACAGAGCAGAACATATTGTAGTGCATCGAACTAATAATAGGCTAGGAAGATTATAAATAAATATATATATAGTAAATATTAATACATTGAAAATATCTTTCAGAATAATTCTCAATATTTTTTGATAAATATAGAATGAAAAGTCAAAATATTAGGAACATTTTGGAGTTTAGATATTTTTTTATTTCTAAACAAATAATTATTTATTTTTCTCTAATTTTGGACATATAAAGAACATACTTCGGATGAATAACTCTCTGAAAGTTGAAAAATTTAAAATAATTATCATTTTAGATTTCTCATATCTTGAAAGCTACCAGTTTTAAAAATATACTTTTTTTAGCATAGTTAAAATAAATTATTATAGTTCACATATATTTCATTCAATTTTTAAACATAATTGTTTTTGATAAAAATATTTAAATGAGAAACATCTTATTTTTAATATAAATGATATCAAAACTAAAGCCCAAAATTATTAAAAATTTCATGAAGTTTAAGACAAACTTGTTGTTTTAAAACAAACCACAATATCTCAAAATAACTTCCAGGAAGGTGACGAATTTTCTTTTCTGTCCTTCCACCCAATTTTCAAAAGAGTCACGTTTGAACACAATGAATAATTTCCGCTGCTTGAATATTTTCAGTTTAAATACCTAAGACAGTCAGATCAGAGCTGTGAATTGCTGTTGGGATATTTCCGAGTTGTTGCTCATTTATCGTTCGCTGCTAGTGATAAATGATTTAAATTTTAATGTTAATGATTATTATTTAAAGGTTTGAAATATCTGTCAATATTTTAACGACAAAAGTAAATGAAAGTTTAAATATATGTAATTTACTAAATAATGCTTAAAATGACTAAATATTAATACATTGAATATGTCTTTAAGAATAATGCACAATCTTTCTGATGAATATAGACTGAAGAGTCAAAATATTAGAAACATTTTGCAGTTTAAATATTTCTTTAATTTCTAAACAAATACTTAATTAGTTATTCTCAAATTTTGGACATATAAAGAACATACTTAGGTGTAATAATTCTCTTAATAGTTGAAAAATGTAGAAAAAGTATCATTTTCGACTTCTTTTATCTTCAAAACTAACAGTTTTACAAATTTACTTTTTTTAACATAGTTAGAATAATTTATTATCTTCACGAACATATCTCTTTCATTTTTGAAACATAAAAAAATATTTTTGTGAGAAAGTTTTAAATCAGAGACGCATTGTTGCTAATGAAAATTATATCAAAGCTAACGTGCATGATTATTAAAAATATAATTACGTTTAAGACAAACTTGTTGTTTTAATGCATACCACAATACCTCAAAATGAATTTGATTCTAAATTTGTCTACATTTAAAATACATTTGTCATTACAAAATATTTGAAAAATGTTTTAATTTTTCCCTTAAAAATTAAAAATTTATCATTGTAAATAAAATTTATTTCGGAAATACATACAAGAAAATTTGACAAATTAAGCTGAAACTCTATTAGTTTAAATTTATTTAGAGTAAACAATTCAATTGGCACGTTAACTCTCTTAAAAGTTGAAAAATGTAAACTAATTATCATTTTCTATTTCTCATATCTTCAAAACTAACAGTTTTACAAATAAACATTTAGTAACATAGTTAGAATAAGGAATTATCTTTACACACATATTTCATTCATTTTTGAAACATAATTATGTTTGATAGAAAGTTTTAAATGAGAGATAATTTTCTACTAACATGAATGATATCAAAACAAAAGAGCAAGATTATATAAATTTCATTAAGTTTAAGACAAACTTGTTGTTTTAAAACAAATCACAATATCTCAAAATAACTTCCAGGAAGGTGACAAGTTTTCTTTTCTGTCCTTCCACCCAATTTTCAAAAACCTGCACGTTTGAACACAATGAATAATTTCCGCTGTTTGAATATTTTCAGTTTAAAGATCTAAAGACAGTCAGATCAGAGCTGTGAATTGCTGTTGGAATATTTCCGAGTCGTTGCTCATTTATCGTTCGCTGCTAGTGATAAATGATTTAAATTTCAATGTTAATGACTATTATTTAAAGGTTTGAAATATCTGTCAATATTTTAAAGACAAAAGTAGATAAAAGGTTAAATATATGTAATTTACTAAATAATGCTTAAAATGAGCAAATATTAATACATTGAAGATGTCTTTAAGAATAATGTCCAATCCTTTTTCATGAATATAGAGTGAAGAGTCAAAATATTAGGAACATTTTGGAGTTTAAATATTTCTTTAAATAAACAAATGCTTAATTATTTTTTCTCTAATTTTGAGCATATAAAGAACATACGTATATGTAATAATTCTTTTAAAGGTTGAAAAATGTAAAATAAGTATATTTTTCGATTTTTCATATTTTCAAAACTAACAGTTTTACAAATTTATTTTTTTTAACATTGGTAGAGTAAATTATAATATTTACACACATATTTCTTTCATTTTTGAAAAATAAAAAATATTTTTGTGAGAAAGTTTTAAATCGGAGACTCATAGTCGCATAAAAAATATATATAAAAACTAATGTGCATGATTATTAAAAATATAATTACGTTTAAGACAAAATTGTTATTTTAAGGCTTACCATAGTACCTCAAAATAAATTTGATACTAAATTTGTCTATATTTAAGATACATGTATATTTAAAAAATATTTGAAAAGGTTTTAATTTTTTCCTTAAAAATTAAAAATTTATCATTGTAAATAAAATTTATTTACAGTAATTACAAATTTCTTTACAGTAAACAATTGACACGTTTTCTCTCTTAAAAGTTGAAAAATGTAAACTAATTATCATTTTCGATTTCTCATATCTTCAAAACTAATAGTTTTATAAATATACTTTTTGTTACATAGTTAGAATAAAGAATTATTATTACACACATATTTCATTCATTTTGGAAACATAATTATTTCTGATAGAAAGTTTTAAATGAGACACTTTTTTGTTAATATAAATATTATCAAAATTAAACCGAATAATTATTAAAAATATAATTAAGTTTCAAACGAACTTGTTTTAAAACATACCACAATATCTCAAAATAACTTTGACCCTAATTTTGTATATATTTAAGGCATCCGTCTACTTTCCGAGAACTTTTTTCTTTAAACGTAGAAACTGGTTCATGTTTTTACATTTTTAGATTTATGTTTCATGTTATCATAGATAATTGCACTTAAAAAATTTATTCCTGGAGAAGTTTTTATAAAATTTCTAATAAATGAAGAAAAATTAGTAAAAAAATCGGGTTTTTTCAAAAGGTCTAATTTTTTAATAAATTAAATTATTTCAATATTTTTTATGCAACACATTTCTTATACACTGGACTAGTGAATCATCTAAAATCTTTGCTTAATTTACATTTGGTAAAAAATTTTGGTCCTTCAAAATCATACACATTGAATTTTTAACGAATTTTCATTACCTTTATATCTAACTATGAGTGTAACATCATTAAAAATTATCCAAATTTAAAGCTTTTAGGTCATTCAGTAGTAAATACTATCAAAATCATTCATAATAATTTTCAACAAAATATTTTAAGAACTTTTTGAGAAATCACATTTCAAGTTTCAACATTTTATTAAAAATACCGTTCTGAGAAAAACGCATTTGAAGTTTATGAAAGCAACTTTAATTTAAAAAAAAAATTAAAATACATGTTTAAAATTCCCACACTTTCTTGCTTCAAAACTTTCTAATTGCCAAGTTGCTAATTATTAAAAATACTAGAAAAATGTTTAATCTTCATGAAAATTTAAAAAGTTTTTGCTCTTTAAAAGGCTTTAAATTCACAACTTCCGGTTTCGGAGGCGCTACTTCAATTTTGTTTTGACAGCTGTCACTGATGTTTAAACATCTGTCACTTTTCTTTAAATGCCGTAGAGACAAAACAAAAACCGATTTAGAAGACAAAAAGTTGAAATCTTACAATAGCGAAATAAAAAATTATAATTTTTGGTAAAAAATGATGTTTTTATCGTAGATGGATACCTTAAAATACATGTAAATTTAAAAAAAAAATGAAAAAAGTTAATTTTTTCTTTAAAATTTAAAAATTTATCATTGTAAATAAAAATTATTTCGGGAATATATATACAAAAAATTGAGGTCTAATCGGATGAAAATTATACTGTAAGCAACCTGTAAAAATTTCATGTAAAAATATTAAAAACTATTTTATACAATATATACTTTACATGATAAAAACACAATTTGACAAATTAAGCTGAAGTAATATAAGTTTAAATTTCTCTACAGTAAACAATTGACACGTTTTTATTCATAACTCTTCTCAATATTGAAAATTTTTTTCTCGGTTTCTTTCAAAATGTTTAGGTAAATGATGCAATATCTACGGTTTTCGGGCCACCATGTTTCTTTCTTGGCGATTTTGGCAAAAAAGTCCATTTTTGAAAGTCGACAAACAAATATGGCGACTGAAAATTGCGTTTTCTGAAAGATCACCAAATAAAAAAACATGGATGGCACCATATGACTTTTAAGAAACCATATATAAAAATGTCATTTTCTGAATGATCGCAAGAAAAAAACTTGGACGAATAAACAAATTTTACTGTAGATCACATGGAAAACCAAATTTTAAAACAAATTTAAAATTTGTGAGGTGGAGTCCCCCCCCCCATTTTGTTACAACAACTTATTTCAACAGCTATAAATACATAAAACATCCACACTTTTAATAAACATTAAAAAAAGAAATAAGGACATACAAATTTAAAACAAATTTAAAATTTATGAGGGAGTTCCCCCCTTTTAAGCCCCCATATTGTTACAAATATAAATACATAAAAACATACACACATTTTAATAAACATTTAAAAAAAAAAGAAAGTGTGCTCAACATTCTGAAGAAAATGCATACTTGTTTAGAACCGAATTCCTTTTAATATACAGTAGAGCCTCGATTATCCGATGTAATTTGGAACAAACCTACTTCAGATAATCGAAATTTTAGGGTAATCGAGAATTTATCAATCGAGAATTCATCATTAATTATCGAGTTTAATATGTAGTACCTTCACTGGTGCAATAACATTTGAATTTGATTGTTCTGGGACTCGGCTGGGATTTCGAAATAAGGTGTCCTTTTGCCTTTAACAAGGATGTTTTTTAGAGTGGGGAAGAGTATACTAATACAAAAAATTGTGCTTGCGAAAACGAATTCTAAACAAGAATTCTGTTCCAAAATATTTATCTGCACTCGTTGTTTGGAAAGAACGGCTTGCATACAAATGGAATGTGAGAAAAAATGTGGAAAAAAATGCATGTTTGTAAAGAGAAAATTTTAGATGGTAGTAGAAAGTGAAAAACAAGTGAAGAAAAAACCTATGTCGGTTAAATGGGTGCTTCGGTTAATTGAGGAACGGATAATCGAAGTTCTACTGCATATATTTTTTCTGGAATATCGAATGTTTTGTTGATTTAACAGCCGTATGACCCCTTAAACTCAAATTTTTTAAAGAAATTTCCAGGCCTTGTGCATTTAGACGATGATTCAGTTATTAAGGGAAAAAAATTATTTTTTATTATTCTCTATTATAAATAACTGGGAATTATCTGGAATTTTTAAATGGTATTATCTGATAATGTCAATGTTTACCTGCATTCCCGTTTCTCATATATAAAAAAACATAAATGTTTCTATAAGACACTGCAAATTCTTTTAAAAGATTTGTTTTCTCATAATACCTAAAGATTTTATCATCATTTAACGAATTTACAAAAAAGATCAAATTTTGCCACAGGAATATGACTGTGCAAATTAATTTTTAAGTGAATGAATACTAGATACTAGCATATAAAATATTCTCTAACTGCATATGCGCGATGTATACCCATATTTATTAAAACGTGCAACTTTCAAATGACAGTTACCTCACAATTAGTAATGTTTATTTTAATTTTTGATAACATCTCATATATTCAACAAAACATAAAGGTTTATTTCAGACATTGTCAATTATTTTAAAAGATTTTTTTTCTCTTAATGCCCAAAGTTTCTATCATCAGGTTACGGAACGTACAGAAAAAATATAATTTGGTTTGAGAAATATAAAACAAGTTAAAATTTAAATAAATTACTTGCAAAAGAGATACGAGCATGTAAACAAAAATGTCTGTTACAGCGCACGCGCAATGCATACCCATAATTTTAAAAATTTTTAACTTTTGAATGACATTTATTCGACAACTCGCAATGCTTACTTTAATTTTTGACAATATAACTTATATACTCAAAAAAACATAAAAGTTTCTATAAGACATTGTAGGAACTTTTAAAATATTTGTTCTCGCAATACCCAAAGTTTATATCATCAGCTTACGGAACCTACAGAAAAGATATAATTTAGCTACAGAAATATAACTGTTCAAATTAAGTTTTAAGTAAATAACTTGTAAACGAGATACAAGCATGTAAACTAAACACACTGTTACAGCTCGTGCGCAATGGATACGCATAATTTTCAAAATTTGCAACTTTTGAATGACTTTTATCTGATAATTCGCAATGTTTGCATGCATTTTTGCTAACATATCTTATATATATTAAAAAACAAAAAGGTTTCTATAAAGCATTGCAATTTTTTTCAAATATCTTTTCTGATAATACCCAAAGTTAATATCATCAGCTTACGAAACTTACAGAAAAGATATAATTTTAGCAGAGGAATAAAATGTTGCTAATTACTACTTAAGAAAATATGCATACCCATAATTTTCAAAATTTGTAACTTTTTAATGACTTTTATCTGACAATTCGCAATGTTTACATGAATTTTTGTTAATATATATTATATATTAAAGAAAACACAAAGGTTTCTATAAAGCATTGCAGGCTTTTTTCAAAGATTTTTTTCTGATAATACCCAAAGTTAATATCATCAGCTTACGAAACTTACAGAAAATATATGATTTTAACAGAGGAATATAATGTTGCTAATTACTATTTAAAAAAATATGCATACACATAATTTTCAAAATTTGAATAACTTTTATATGACAATTCGCAATATTTACATTCATTTTTGTTAATATATCTTATATTTTAAAGAAAATACAAAGGTTTCTATAAAGCATTGCAAATTTTTTCAAACATTTTTTCTGATAATACAAGAAATAAATATCATCAGCTTACGAAACGTACAAAAAAGATATGATTTTAGCAGAGGAATATAATGTTGCTAATTACTATTTACGAAAATATGCGTATTCATAATTTTCAAAATTTGAAACTTTTGAATGACTTTTAACTGAGAATTCGCAATATTTTCATGCATTTTTGTTAATATATCTTATATATTAAGTAAAACACAAAGGTTTCTGTGAAACATTGCAACTTTTTTCAAAGATTCTTTTCTGATAATAACCAAAGTTAATATCATTAGCTTACGAAACTTACAGAAAATATATGATTTTAACAGAGGAATTTAACGTTGCTAATTACTATTTACGAAAAAAAACATACACATAATTTTCAAAATTTGAATGACTTTTATATGACAATTCGCAATATTTACATTCATTTTTGTTAATATATCTTATATTGTAAAGAAAACACAAAGGTTTCTATAAAGCATTGCAAATTTTTTTCAAAGATTTTTTTTCAGATAATACCCAAAGTTAAAATCATAACCTTACGAAACTAACAGAAAAGATATAATTTTAGCAGAGGAATATAATGTTGCTAATTACTATTTAAGAAAATATACATACCCATAATTTTCAAAATTTGAAACTTTTGAATGACTTTTATCTGACAATTCGCAATGTTAACATTGATTTTTGATAATATATCTTATATATTAAAGAAAATACAAAGGTTTCCATAAAACATTGGAAATTTTTTCAAAGATTTTTTTTCT
>CM063499.1:24485084-24490084 GCA_032207245.1 Pardosa pseudoannulata
CTTTGAAAATTAAGAAGTCCGTTCTTTTCTGTATTTGTTTTTTATACATAACCATACGGTTTAACTAAATGAGTCCAATGCGATTCTAACTACGTTTGTAGTATCGGGAGAGTTTAGAGGAGTATGAAGATAAACAAATTATTGAGCGTGTACCAGATGCTTATCAGCCATAAAACAAACCATTTTTTATCTGCCTGATAGGGTACTTAACAATTCTGGAAAATTAACCCTCTCGCTGCGTATTTTTTTTTATCAAAATAGGTTAAAAAATTGCGTATTTCTTATTACATATTTCAAATCTATACATATTTTAGAGTTAAACTTGTAAAACTCTTTTACAAAAAAATTTTTGTAAAAGAGTTTTTTAATACAGATTTAGGTCCTAAACAAAAAGGTGTTCAGAATAATGAAACTGAAAAATTGTGATATAAAAGCAAAATTTTGAAATTGAATCTTGGCTAAATTATCATTTATTTTATAAAATACAAAATCAAAACGTATATACTAATTAAAAAATGCAAGAGACTTACAAAACATTTATTAGAAATGAAGTCTTGTATGTTAAATTTCGAAAGAAGGCTCGAGGCAATGTCCTACCTCGCAATTCTTTCACCAAATTCGCGTTTCTTTTCGAATTTTTTGTTCCACCTTCAGTTTTTTTAACAACAGACAGCACACTATCTACGAGGCTCTTTCTTGATGGAATTTGGTTGTATATGGCTTGCAAAGTGTCGAGAAGTTAGTCTCATTGGTCTGTTAAGCTCATCTACTGTTGGTCTTTTTTTCTATTATTTGTAACATGACATCGTCAAAATAAAGATCAAAAGAGTCCAAAACAGTTGCATTATTTTCCAAAGTAAAATTTAGTCAGGAATTTCCAAGGAAAGGAAATGAAGGAGCTGGTGTAATATTTGCATATTAATTTTGTACCAGTATCGAATATTTTGAATAGAAAATGAATTTTCAGATTCAGAGGAATCCGTGAAATTCTCATCAGTTTCGCTATACCTATCTTCAATATTCTTTAAATCAGTGTCAGAAGTGCTATCAGTGTCGGAAATATCGTCAGGATTATAAGCTATATCACTCGAGAAACTCTTCCTGACAGACAACTTTCAACTATAAAAAGCGCTCTCAAAATGCTACAAAAAATTCTATATTTCGCAGAAATGTGGACAATTAAAGCCATCTGCTAGTATACAGCTAAATAAACAATTTAAAATCACAGTAAAGCAAAAATGAAAGAATAAACGGGGAAAGAACGGACTTCACAGTTAAATAGATGGCTAAAATGCATGCCTGCGGAAATCACAGGTAACGCAAATTTAACGCAAACAGGGTTAAATATTGTACTAATCCCGTCATATGACGGGGTATATGTTAGTAAAAATATATGAATTTAAATTAATAACACATCCACTTGCATAAAAATATCTTGAATAATACCTTTAATTCTGACCTTTATATATTACGTTTAAATATTACGTTTTAATTATCTTTTCAGTGTCTCAAATACATACAGTTAACTTCCTCTTATATTTTAGCCCGCATTTGCCTTTTCACTACTATTTCAACCGTCAAAAACCTTCTTAAACAGAGTGGTAAAACATATAAAAGGCTGGTTTTTTTCTGAGAGTTGAATTTCAAACGAGTGGGAGTGGAAAAGAAACCAAATAAATTGACTGAAAATGCAACATTTCTCCCACGGGGGATTGAACTTGTTTTAGAAAAACAAACAACTTGTTAAGAAACTGAATTTTATTTCTCTTTGATCTCTTACTTTTTTATTTGTTGGGGAAATAAAATAAAAATAGATGCATTTTGCTAACTCTCCCTCAACTGGGAGCCGTAATAAACTAAATATATTAAGTAAAGGTCAAAGTCCAGGTTCAGAAATTGATCAAAACCAATTCATCAATGATACTGCTTTGAAATTGAATTGGGAAAGTCTTCAAAGGACTTCCCAATCAGTTAAATTCAATAACAGATACCTTTTCCAAACATAAATACTATTTGTTTAGTATAAGATCAATTTTATAACATTCTTCCTAAAAAGCAGTCTTAGAAAACGTGGTATCAGATATCACAACAGAGACGTATGAGAAATCTCATGTAAACAAAACTACTTTACTTATAGGACTATTATATTATACACATTTATTGCTGCATATTATTTAAACTTATTGTTTTGAATCCGGAATAAGCTAAAAAATGATAACAAAGTAAATATATTAAGTAAAGGTTTAAATCGATAACAATGTAAATATTTTAAGGTCTAAGTTCAGGTTCAGAAATTTATCAAAACAATTGATCAATGATACTGCTTGGAAATTGAACTGGGTAAGTCTTCAAAGGACTTCATAACCAATTAATTCAATAACAGATACTTTTCCCAAATATAAATGCTATTTGTTTAGTATAAGTTCAGTTTTATAATATCCTTCCTAAAACGTGATATCAACAAGGTTTAAGTTCAGATTCAGAAATTTATCAAAAGAAAAGGATCAATGATACTGCTTTGAAACTTAATTGAATAATTCTTCAAAGAATTCCTAATCAGTTAATTCAAACTCATATTCCTTTTCCAAACATAAATGTTATTTGTTTAGTATCAGTTTATTTTTTCTAATATCCTTAATAAAAAACAGCCTAACAAAATATGATATCAGGAATCCTAAGAAAGACTTTTGAGATACTCTTGTGAACATAACTGCCTTAATTGTATGACAATTAAATTATACACATTTATTGCTTCATATTACTTAAACTTATTGCTTTGAATATGAAATAAGATAAAATAAAACGATAAAAGAGTAAATATATTAAGTCAAAGTCAAAATTTAGACTTAGAAATCTATCAAAAGTAATTAATCAATGATACTGCTTTGAAATTGAATTGTGTAAGTCTTCAAATGTCTTCATAATCAGTTAACTCAATAACAGATTCCTTTTCCAAATATAAATGCTATTTGTTTAGCATAAGTTCATTTTTATAATATCCTTCCTAAAAAAGCAGTCTCAGAAAATCTGGTATCACAAATCTCAAGAGAGAAATATGATTAAACTCATGTGTCTCTTAACTGCTTTACTTGTATGACTATTAAATTACACACATTTATTTCTGCATATTATTTTAACTTATTATTACAGATTAAAACAAAAACCAATAACAAAGTAAACATATTAAGTAATGGTCTAAGTTCATGTTCAGAAATTTATCAAAAGCTATTGATCAATAGTACTGCTTTGAAATTGAATTGGATGAGTCTTGAAAGAATTTTAAATTCGTTAATTCAATAACAGACCAATCTTCTCCAAACATAAATGATATTTGCTTAGTATAAGTTTATTTTTCATGATATTCTTAATAAAAAACAGCTTTTCAAAATATGGTATAAGAAATCTGAAGAAAGACATATGAGAAATCTTATTTAAGCATACCTGCTTCACTTAAATGACTATTAAATTATACACATTTGTGGCAGCATATTATTTAAACTTATTGTTTTGAGTAGGAAAAACAATAAAAAACGATAATAAAGTAAATATATTAAGTAAATTCTAAGTTCAGGTTCTGTAATTTATCAAAAACAATTGATCGATGATACTACTTTGAAATCGAATTGAATAAGTCTTCAAAGGACTTCCCAATCAGTTAAATTCAATAACAGATACCTTTTCCAAACATAAATGCTATTATTTTGGTATAAGATCATTTTTATAACATCCTTTATAAAAAGCAGTCTTAGAAAACGTGATATGAGATATCACAACAGAGACATATGAGAAATCTCATGTAACCATAACTACTTTACTTATATGACTATTAAATTATACACATTTATTGCTGTATATTATTTAAACTTATTGTTTTTAATGCGATATACGATAAAAAAACGATAACAATGTTAATATTTTACAGTCTAAGTTCAGGATCAGAAATTTATCAAAAGCAATTGATCAATGATACTGCTTTGAAACTGAATTGGGTAAGGCTTCAAAGAACTTCCCAATCAGTTGAATTCATAACAGATTCCTTTTCCTAATATAAATGCTATTTGTTTAGTATAAGATCTTTTTTATAACATCCTTCCTAAAAAGCAGTCTTAGAAAACGTGATATCAGAAATCTCAAGAGAGACATACGAGTAATCTCATGTGAACACAACTGTCTTACATGTATGACCATTAAGTTATATATATTTATTGCTGCATATTATTTAAACTTATTGTTTTGAAGGGGAAATACAATAAAAAACGATAATAAAGTAAATATGTTAAGTAAATGTCTAAGATCAGATTCAGAAATTTATCAAAAATAATTAATCAATGATACTGCCTACAAATTGAATTGGGTAAGTCTTCAAAGAATTCCCAATCAGTTACTTCAATAACAGATTCCTTTTCCAAATATAAATGCTATTTGTTTAGCATAAGTTCAGTTTTATAATATCCTTCTTAAAAAAAAGCAGTCTTAGAAAACATGGTATCAGAAATCTCAAGAGAGACATATGAGAAATCTCATGTGTCTCTTAACTGCCTTACTTGTATGACTATTAAATTACACACATTTATTTCTGCATAGTATTTTAGCTTATTATTAAGGAATACCATAAATACCAATAACAAGGTAAAATATTAAGTAATGGTCTAAGTTCAGGATCAGAAATTTATCAAAAGCAATTGATCAATGATACTGCTTTGAAATTGAATTGGGTAAGGCTTCAAAGAACTTCCCAATCAGTTGAATTCATAACAGATTCCTTTTCCTAATATAAATGCTATTTGTTTAGTATAAGATCTTTTTTATAACATCCTTCCTAAAAAGCAGTCTTAGAAAACGTGATATCAGAAATCTCAAGAGAGACATACGAGTAATCTCATGTGAACACAACTGTCTTACATGTATGACCATTAAGTTATATATATTTATTGCTGCATATTATTTAAACTTATTGTTTTGAAGGGGAAATACAATAAAAAACGATAATAAAGTAAATA
>CM063499.1:24502584-24507584 GCA_032207245.1 Pardosa pseudoannulata
AATATATGAGTTTCTTTAAAACAACTGTAAAAATAAGAATGTATTAAATTTATATTTTAATAGTATTTGAGATATACATAAAAATTAAAATTCTAATGCTTAAATAAGTTATGAAATTGTAAGCTGACGACGGAGTTACAAAGTGATTGTGTAAATTATTAATCATCTGTTATGAGACTTTTTACACAAATATATCAGTTTATATAAATTAATTGTAAAAACTAGAATGTATTAAATATATTAATAATATATGAGATATACATAATTGAAATTCTAATGTTTATATAAATTACAAAATTTTAAGCAGACTACGGAGTGACAAAACGTTTATGTAAATTATTAATCAACTGTTATGAGACTTTGTACATAAATATATGAATTTCTTTAAAACAACTGTAAAAATTAGAATGCATTAAATGTATATTTTAATAATATTTGAGATATACATAAAAATTAAATTTCTAATTCTTAAATAAGTTATGAAATTTTAAGTAGACGATGGAGTGACTAAACTATTATGTAAATTATTAATCATATGTTATGAGACTTTTTACAAAAATATATCAGTTTATATAAATTAATTGTAAAAATTAGATTGTATTACATATATTAATAATATGAGATATACATAATTAAAATTCTAGTGTTTATATAAATTATGAAATTTTAAACAAACAACGGAGTGATAAAGCGTTTATGTAAATTATTAACCATATTTTATGAGACTTAGAACTCAATTCTATGAGTTTATTGAAATTAATTTTAAGAATTGGAATGTATTAAATATAGTAATAAATAAGATATATATATATATATATATATATATATATATATATATATATATATATATATATATATATATATTTAAATTCTAACGCTTAGATAAATTGTGGAAATTTATTTATTTTTATTTAATACCTATTCAGGCATATTAAAAAAATTAAGTTAATAACATTTATGAAACTACAATTTCTGTTTTAATCAATTTAAATTTTCAAAATCTTTATTACAAAATATGTTATTAAATATTAATATATTTGAAGAAAAAAAATAGATTTATTTGAATTTGTAACTACATAAGATTGTGCATTGATTTTCAGATATCTATAAAATAAATATACTTTAAAATAATTGCTGATACTTTCAGTAAAATAGATAAAACTGGATAATGTTCTTCAGATATTTTTAAATTATTTTACATTCTAGAAATTAATTACAACACAGATACTTTATGATTCAATATTTCTAAAATATTCTAAATACACATGAATCACTTAGGTCACTTTGGTGAATCACTTAAATATGAATGATATATAGTCGAAACCCGTAAAGACGAAAACGCTTAATAAGAAATTTCTCTTAAGCCGAAACAAAATACTTTCACCATAAGGTTGTATTAGAAAATAATAATGGTTGCAATCTTTAAAACGATCATGAAGACAAAATTATTTTGTTTAAGACGAAAACATAAATCGTCATGCGTCATAAAAAAGCAAACTACTTATTCAGCTATTTTTAAATTCATTTTACATTCTAGAAATTAATTACAATACAAATACTTTCTGATTAAATATTTCTAAAATATTCTAAATACACATGAATCACTTAGATCACATTGGTGAATCAATTAATTATGAATGATATACAGTCGAATCCCGAGAAGACGAAAATGCTTAATGCTAAATTTTGCTTAAAACGAATGAAATCGATTTCAATACAAGGTTGTGTAAGAAAATAATATTGGTTGCAATCTTTAAAATGAACATAAAGACAAAATTAACTTCTTTAAGACAAAAAACTCACCAAGTGACAAAAAGAGAAAGCTATTTTTTATGGCGACTTTTCGTTGAAAATGTTATTAATTTTCATGAATTAAACAAGTGATGATAGCTTGATCTTACTTCGAAATGATATAAAATACCATAGAGTGTTATAGCCACCTGTGTATTTGTACCTATGATTACACAAAATGTATCTTTTTACATAAAATATTCATTAACTTAAAAAGATCAATGCACTCTACAGATATAATAACTTTGATTCAAGTGTTTCTATTTTAAAGCCATCCTAAATATATTTATACCCTTTATCACTTAATATGAATTTCGGTTAATACGAAAATATCTCTGTTTCTCTCCAACATCGTATCACGAGGTTCGACTGTATGAAAACTATCACAAACTTCATTTGGTTTCTACATACTCTGCAAATGTTGTATATGTGAACCCTAAGTGGCACAAAACACATCCAGACGGTAGTTAAACGCCATCCACGTATTTTGTAGCTTCATTGTATCAAATATCTTTACTTCATCAATACAGCAATGCTTCTTTCCTTGAGCTTTTCTAATAATGTAGATAGTGAGGTACAAAAAGAATATTCTTAATGTGTTTACAAAGGAAGGGATTAAATTATATGATACGTGAGAAGCCAAGAGAGGAAAAGAGGATATGCAAACCAACACACGCAATCAATCTAGAGTGTTTAAGATTCAGGTATACATGGATTTGTTTAGTTACTTGGTTGCTTGAGGTTGTGTGTGTTAAGAAGAAGTATTGAAACTTGGTCAGCTCAAGAATTACCTCACAATACAGTATTCCCTAAAAAGGGCACTCATCCACTATTTGTATAGCTATAAATATTGCTGGACATATGAATATATGTTCTGGTAAAAGTTCCTCATCATTGAAATTCTATAGGTCCTGATACCCTCTGTATTGGTTTTCATGTCAAAGTTAGTAGCTCTTAGTATTTCTCTATATACACTAATCTTACACGTGTGATGATGTATCTCAAAAGATTTCTATCCTCAGTCAGTGTATGGTAATGATATCTGTATCATCTATTATGAAGAGTTTAAAGTTGCAGCTGGTCAGCTGTCTTTCTCTTTGTCTAGTTCATCAGCTGCCTCATTTTTTCTCAATTTCTGTATTGTCAAGAATTGACAAATTTCAAATGGTCAAAGAGTTTAGTCGATGCCCACAATACAAACTTGGTGAGTTTGTAGTTAGTTTCGTTTTCCGTTGTCCGTATATATCATGGCACCGTCTTTATTAGTTTTTATGCCAACAAAGGGAGGATATCTTAGTTTTGTTCTAGTGTTGATGATTATTTCTCTATATGCATTAATCATACATATGTCGTATACGAAGTTATTACGTATATAAAGTTCGTCTCAGTGACTTTCTATTCTCACTCTAAATCTCTCAATGTCATTTGTATCATCTATTATGACAAGTTTTGTGATGCAGCTGTTTAACTGTCTTTCAACTTTGTCCAGTTCATCTGCGTCCTCATTTTCATCAATTTCTGTACGGTCTCGTATTGACGAACTTCAAATGGACAAAGAGGCTACTTGTTGCACAGAATACAAACCTGCTAAATTTGTGGTGTTTTTTTATTTACCACTGTTTGTATATGTTCTAATATCCTCTCTAATAGTTTTCATGCCAACAAAGTTAGGAGGTCTCAGTCTTCATGATTTCTCTACTTATATTAATCTTACACATGTAATGATACATCTCAATAGATTTCCATCCTCAGTCAATACATGGCAATGATATCTGTATTGTCTATTGTGAAGAGTTTCAAGTTGCAGCTGGTCAGCTTTTTCTCAATTTCTCTATGGTTAAGTATTGACAAACTTCAAATGGCCAAACAGTTTACTTAATGAACATAATACAAACTTGGTGAGTTTATGGTTATTTTCGTTTACCTCTGTCCGTATATATTCTGGAACAGTCTTTATTAGTTTTCATGCCAACAAAGTGAGGATATCTCAGTCTTGTTAAGATGTTGATAATGATTTCTCTATTTACATTAATCTTACATATGTCGTATACAAAGTTATTAAGTATACAAAGTTCATCTCAGTAACTTTATATACTCAGTCTATATCTCTCAATGTCATGTGTATCATCTATTATGACAACTTTTGTGTTGCAGTTGTTTAGGTGTCTTGCCTCTTTGTCCAGTTCAACAGTTGCCTCCTTTTCATCAATTTCTGTATGGTCCCGTATTGACGAACTTCAAATGGACAAAGAGGCTACATTATGCACACAATAGAAACCTGCTCAATTTGTGGTTATTTTTGTTTACCGCTGTTCGTATATGTCGTGATATCCTCTCTATTAGTTTTCATGCCCAAAAAGTTAGGAGGTCTCAGTCTTCATGATTTTTCTACTTATGTTAATCTTACATATGTGAAGATACATCTCAATAGATTTCTATCCTCAGTATATATATGGCAATGCTATTTGTATCGTCTATTGTGACGAGTTTTAAGTTGCAGCTGCTCAGCTGTCTTTATCTTTGTCTAGTTCATCAGCTTCCTCATTTTCCTCACTTTCTGTATGGTCATGTACATAAGGGTATTGATAAAGGTACATTTAGATATTGATAAACTTCCAATAGTCAAAGAGTTTACTTGATGCAAACAATACAAACTTGGTTAGTTTATGGTTGTTCTCGTTTACCGCTGTCCGTATATATCCTAGTATCGAATCTATTTGTTTTCATGACAACAAAGTGAGAAGATCTCAGTCTTAATCTGGTCTAGATGATTATTTTTCTATTTACATTAATCTTATATATGTAGTGATTCGTCTCAATAGATTTTTATCCTCTGTCTATATCTGGCAATGACGTTTGTATTGTGTATTTTGAAGTGTTTTAAGTTGCAGCTGTTTAGCTGTCTATCCTCTTTGTCCAGTTCATCAGCTGCCTCATTTTCATCAATTCCTGTATGGCTGGGTTTGACGAACTAGAAGGGGCCAATGAGGCCACTTGATGCACACAATACAAACGTAGTGATTTCGTAGTTATTTTCGATTACCACTGATATTTGTAGAGGCTATAGGCTGTATTCTATTAAAATACTTAGCACGTAGTTGCAGTTAAAGACAAAACAAAAACTATGAATTAGGGCAATGTTACAAACACAATTATATACAACACCTAAGCTTTTACAAAGTATTTACATCGATGACATATCCTTTTTG
>CM063499.1:24512584-24555084 GCA_032207245.1 Pardosa pseudoannulata
TATATATATATATATATATTATATATATATATATATATATATATATATATTATATATATATATATATATATATATATATATATATATATATATATATATATTATATATATATATATATATATATATATATATATATATATATATATATATATATATATATATATATATATATATATATATATATATATATATATATATATATATATATATATATATATATATATATATATATATATATATATATATATATATATATATATATATATATATATATATATATATATATATATATATATATATATATATGTACATATACATATATATGTATGCATTTATATTATATACATATATATACATATATATATATATATATATATATATATATATATATATATTATATATATATATATATACATATATATATATATATATATATATATATATGTATATATATATATTTATATTATATTATATATATACATATATATATATATGTATGTATATATATATATATATATATATATATATATATATATATATATATATAATATATATATATATATATATATATATATATATATATATATATATATATTATATATGTACATATACATATATATATGCATATATTTATACATATATATATACATATATATATATATATACATATATATATATATATTTATACATATATATATGTATATATATATATATGTGTATATATATATATATATACATACTTACATACAAGCTTAAGTATATACTTGTTCCATTGAACTCTTTGAAAGACTACTACTAGGTTTGACTAAAGCATCTGTGGCGTTAAGCAACTGAGTTCATCAATTCAAACTTTGTCTCAATCTAAATTTTGGAAATAAACCTATCTAAATCTAAATTCTTTGCATCTCTGTTAGTAGTATGTCACAAAAACCTGGGAATCCTATTTCTGCTTCTATTTCTAACTTAACGCGTTGAGAGTAGATAACTCCTTGAAGCATACCTTTTAGTAAAACTTCTTTATTTTGTCTCCATCACTCTTTTTTAGATAGCGGCTTAGAATCTTTAGACAGTTAGAAAATATCGACTGTGAAGGGCACTGTTAAGGTGTCACCAATTCTTATCGTCACCAAAATGTCTACTCTTGCTGTTTGTTCTTTTCTCTCTGACGACATTAGAAATCTGGTCAGACAATTACCCACGAAACGTGTTTCCCAGTTCTGTAAAAGAAAACAACAAATGTCTTCGATCGTTAGCGTCTGGTTTTCCTTAGAAGTAGAAGAAATGTCAAAAGTGGTAACATCTTGCCATCCAGAAAGAGAATTATGACAATGAAGTGGACATCTAAACTTGGCAAAGAAACTTCTTTTTATAAAAATCATCATCCTACTGTTGCATTCAGAATCTAGAGATGAGAGTTAGTATCTTTCTGTGATATTTAATGAAGAAATAATCTTACAAAAATTAGATGACAGCTATTAAATGATCGTTGAGTTTCTGCCAAATGCTCTTATGCCAGAAGTTAGTATTTTTAGGAAGATAAGTATAGAAATAATCATATTAATTTAGTTCTTTCTTGGAAATGGACATAAAAAATATATTGTTGTTATGCAATAGATTTCACAAACAATCCAGTAGAAAACGAAATAGCTGTTAAATGACTACCATGTTACATGATTCACTAAGAAGCTAAGTATAGAAATATTCCTATTAATTTATTTCTTCCTTTGAAATGGACATAAAGAATTTTTTTGGTATTATACAATATCATTCAGAAATCATCCTGTCGAAAACGTAATAGCTGCTAAATGACTGCTATGCTACATGATTCACTAGGAAGATAAGTATAGAAATATTCCTATTAATTTAGTTCTTCTTTGAAGTTGACATAACAAAATATTTTATTGTTATGCAATAGATTGTAGCAACAATCCAGTAGAAAACGAAATAGCTGCTAAATGACTACCATGCTATATGATTCAGTAGTAAACTAAGCTTAGAAATATTCCTATTAAATTAGTTCTTCCTTTGAAATGGACATAAAAATTATATTATTGTTATGCAATAGATTTCACAAACAATCTAGTAGAAAACGAAATAGGTATAGGTACTAAATAACTACCCTGTTACATGATTCACTAGGAAGCTAAGTATAGAAATAATCCTATTAATTTAGTTCTTCCATTGAAATGGACATAAAGAATTTGGTTGGTGTTATAAAATATCTTTCAGAAATCATCCTGTTGAAAATGAAATAGCTGCTAAATGACTACAATGCTATATGATTCACTAGGAAGATAAGTATAGAAATATTCCCATTAATTTAGTTCTTCTTTTGAAGTGGACATAACAAAATATTTTGCTATGCAATAGATTTCACAAATAATCCAGAATAAAACGAATAGCTGCTAAATGACTACCATGCTATAAGATTCAGTAGTAAACTAAGTATAGAAATATTCCTATTAATTTAGTTTTTCCTTTGAAATAGACATAAAAATTATTTTGGTGTTATACAATATCTTTCAGAAATAATCCTGATGCAAACGAAATAGCTGCTAAATGACTACCATGCTACATGATTCACTAGGACGATAATTATAGAAATATTCCTATTAATTTAGTTCTTCCCTTGAAGCGGATATAAAAAAATGTTTTGTTGTTATGCAATAGATTTCACAAACAATCTAGAATAAAACGAAGTAGCTGCTAAATGACTACCATGCTATAATATTCACAAGTATAGAAATAAGTATAGAATAAGTATAGAAATATTCCTATTAATTTAGTTTTTCCTTTGAAATAGACATAAAAATTATTTTGGTGTTATACAATATCTTTCAGAAATAATCCTGTTGAAAATAGCTGCTAAATGATTACCATGCTACATTATTCACTAGGAATCAAATTATAGAAATATTCCTATTAATTTAGTTCGTCCTTTGAAATAGACATAAGAAATATTTTGTTGTTATGAATAGATTTCACAAACAATCCAGTATAAAACGAAATAGCTGCTAAATGACTATAATACTACATGATTCACTAAGAAGCTAAGTATAGAAATATTCCTATTAATTTAGTTCTTCCTTTGAAATGGACATAAAGAATTTTCTATGTGTTATACAATATCTTTAAGAAATCATCCTGTTGAAAACGAAATAGCTGCTAAATGACTACCATGCTACATGATTCACTAGGAATCAAAGTATAGAAATATTCCTATTAATTTAGTTTTTCCTTTGAAATATTCATAAGAAATATTTTGTTGTTATGCAATAGATTTCACAAACAGTCCAGTATAAAACGAAATAACTGCTAAATGACTAACATGGTATATGATTCACTTATGCTGCTGGAATAAAATTTTGAATTCACCTCCGTAGTTCATATTCCTATAAAATTAAAATTGAAAGCACTTTTATCGATATAGATATAGATTTTAAATTGACATCTGATATATTCACTTGTTAAGTAGTGTATTTAAGAAATAGCTTAATTGTTAGTGAACGGATGAATGCTAAACGATTACTGGTCTTAAATGAACATATGAAGGTTTAAAAAATTCAAATTAATCTCCGAAATTCATAAATGTTATTAAGGTTTTAAGAAATATTTTTATTATATTTATGCTCTATACGATATCGGTAAGAAAGAATGGGCAAGACCGTTACCTGCCTTTCTTACCTGCACACAGTTTAGAAAGTATTTGCTTTTGTCTAAATGTGATAGTAACTGTGATGAATTGAAATCGTGAAATCAATATAAATTAATACAAAGGCAGTATGTAATTATTCACTTCATCGTCAAATTATCGATTAATTACAGCATTAGACAACAAATAACTTTCTTTACTGTGATCTTCTAGTTATGAAAACTTAGGAGCTGATTAATTTGTATTTATTTGTAAGAGAGGTAGTACTATCTGTGCTAAATTTATCTAAAAAATCATGTTTAAACTAACAAAGGTGATTTCTTTTCTGCTAATCACATATTAGTTTGATATTGATGCACTTATGCCTAACAATGAAACACCAAATTTAATGAATAAAACTCATACATACAGGTAAGTCAAGCAACTAGAATTAAAACTATGTTATTCTACTTTCGAGATAAAGATCCTTCTAGAAGTTAAAAGTATACAAAACTATTATTATGTTCTATAAACTTTATGGAATCTTGATTTTTTTTTCTAGAATTTTCCTATACCTTTAATCAAATATGATCAAATGAACACTTCATATATACAGAAACCTTCAAGTGTTACATAGTTAACACTTATCAGCATCTGGTATACTACAGTGCTAAAAAAATAAAGAGCAGCATCTACAGTCCTACTGTTCCAATTATGGAACAGCTGCATAAACTATATCACTGTAATATGAAGAAGTAAAGATTTGAAAATTTCCATTGTTTAAAGTCGAATAATTATTTTACAGTTTACATTCTACTTCAACAGATATTGTACAAAGTTTAATGCAACATAGTATTTACAAAGATGCCTAATTTGATATGCTGAGAATAATTGCAAAGATTTAATAAAAAAGTTTTTAATACGAAATCTAGTGAGCTTTCTTGACTTAACAGTTTCGAGTAATATGGCATAAAATGTCACCCTGTTCTGAAGTCTAATTGGTTTCGCCAACATAATTTTTTTTACATATATAATTGATATGGAATCTAAAGTAGGTGTAGTAGAATATAAATATTTTATAATTACAATAATAATTTTTGAGTTGCATGATAAAAATGGAAATCTGTGCTTTTCACGAAGTAGAAATTTTCAGGATTTTTCATCACATCTAGCGGCTAAGAAATTTAGCCAAATCAGTAAATTAATATGAAAGTTTTGTAAGAAATGTAACATGCTCTAATTTTGTATATTGAGATCTATCTCAAAATTTGCACAGTTTTATGATGTTTTAGCCGAAAAAAACCCGTGGAAAATATAGAAAAGAATTGAGGTTTTTTATTTTTCCAATTTCGTTGTGAAGCCAAATTCTTGGGATATAATTAAGTTAAGGTTTGGTTTTCGCACCCGCCTTCTACTGAAGAAACATATATAGAATGAGTAAAAAAAAAAATTCTATATTTTTTTCTTTAAACATGCTTTTCATGTGGGGACGATCCGAATGGACTATCGTACTTAATTTTCTACGCATTCAAGAAATTAATTCTAATTATTACAAATATTGAGTAAAATTAGATTAGTATTAAGACTTCAAAAAAAGTGTTCTTCAGAGTTTAATAACATAATATTCTGTAATTAAAAAATTAGAAAACTTGTTTCAATTTTGTACTTCTTTCTATCAAATATGCTTCTGTTTGCTTATTGTTAAATTAAAATACACAGAGGCCGATGTTAATTAAAGATTAAGTTTATTAAATTAAAAAGGTAGAACTTGCTTAACAGCACCCACGTGCAACACACTCAGTGAATACACCAGAACTGACTACAACACAGTGCTGCCAAAACACATAATACAAGAAATTACAGTTAAGGTTACAAAATAACAGTGATTATACAAAGTATAGAATACAACAAATGTGATTAACACTCAATACTTAGTCCACAAGTAAAGAAATTAAATTTGCCTTTACCAACTGTGAGCCATAAGTTCATTTGTAAAATATTCTTTTTAGGTTAATAGCATAAAATCAGAATAATTTAGAACACTTTTAGATTCCTTACTTTTATAGAGTAATTTTATGTGTAATTTCTTTTCATTTCGTATGTTATTTTTATTGAAAACAGATAATAGGGTATTAATGTATAAATTCAAAACATTAGCTATCAAAATAAAATGGCTACAAAAATTTGCCTTTTAATAAGATAGTTGTAGTTTTTACGCATTTAATGAAATGATTTTTAGCTTTCCACTACTATCTATAAATTATTTTTCAGTTTACTTACATTTAAATTAATTAGATTTTAAATACACAAATAATCAAATAATTTTCACTTTTCTATTTATTTCTATGAAATTTTCTTTCTACTTGTTGATACAAATATAAATCACACACAAAAATATCAGTTTGACATCACTAATTGATCTTTGCTACATAAAGTTTATTTATAAACGATAATTAAATTAATATTTAACAGCATAAATAATAAAATAATTTTCTATTTTTTATTTATTTCTATGAAATATTTATTATATTTGATAATAAAAATATAAATCACACAAAAAAATAAGTTTGGCATCATTAATTGCTGTTTGCTACATAAAATTCATTTATAAAATATAATTATGTAAAATTTTAACTACACAAATAATAAAATAATTTTCAATTTTTTATTTATTTCTATCAAATATTCTTTTTATTTGCTAATAAAAATATAAATCGCACAAAAAAATATGTTTGGTATTATTAATTGCTGTTTGATACATAAAATTTATTTAGAAGCTATAATTAAATGAGATTTTAATTACACAAATAATAAAATAATTTTCTATTTTTTTATTTCAATCAAATATTATTTCTATTTGCCAATAAAAATATAAATCACAAAAAAAAAATAAATTTGGCATCATTAATTGCTCTTTGCTACATAAAATTCATTTATAAATGAAAATTAAGTGAGATTTTAATTACACAAATAATAAAATAATATTTTATTTTTTATTTATTTCTATCAAATACTCTTTCTATTAACTAATAAAAATATAAAGCACACATTAAAAAAATAAGTTTGGCAATATTAATTGCTATTTGCTACATAAAATTATTTATAAACGACAATTAAGTGAGTTTTTAATTACACTAATAATAAAATTATTTTTTATTTTTCATTTATTTCTATCAAATATCCTTTCTATTTGATAATAAAAATATAAATCACACAAAAAAAATAAGTTTGGCATCATTAATTGCTGTTTGCCACATAAAATTATTTATAAACGATAATAAAGTGAGATTTTAATTACACAAATAATAAAATGTTTTTCTATTTTTTATTTATTTCTATCTAATATTCTTTCTATTTGCTAATTAAATTATAAACCACACACAAAAAAAAATAAGTTTGGCATCATTAATTGCTATTTGCTACATAAAATTTATTTAAAAACGATAATTAAGTGAGTTTTTAATTACACAAATAATAGAATACTGTTCTATTTTTTATTTATTTCTACCAATATTCTTTCTATTTGATAATTAAATTATAAACCACACACAAAAAAAAATAAGTTTGGAATCATTAATTGCTGTTTGCTGCATAAAATTCATTTATAAGCGATAATTAAATGAGTTTTTAATTACACAAATAATTAAATAATTTTCTATCTTTCATTTATTTCTATCAAATATTCTTTCTATTTGCTAATAAGAATATAAATCACACACAAAAAAATAAGTTTGGCATCATTGATTATTGTTTGCTACATAAAATTTATTTATAAACGATAATTAAATAAGATTTTAATTACACAAATAATAAAAAAAATTTCTATTTTTTATTTTTTTAATCAAATATTATTTCTATTCGCTAATAAAAACATAAATTAAACACAAAATAATAAGTTTGGCATTATTAATTGCGGTTTGCTACATAAAATTTATATATTAACGTAAATTAAGGGAGATTTTAATTAAACAAATAATAAAACAATTTTCTATTTTTTATTTTTTTCTATCAAATATTCTTTCTATTCGCTAATAAAAACATAAATCACACACAAAAAATAAGTTTGGCATCATTAATTGCTGTTTGCTACATAAAATTCATTTATAAACGAAATTAAGTGAGAATTTAATTACACAAATAATAAAATAATTTTCTATTTTCTATTTATTTCTATCAAATATTCTTTTAATTTGCTGATACAAATATAAATCAAAAACCAAAAAATAAGTTTGGCATCATTAAATGCTGTTTGCCACATAAAAATATTTATAAATGATAATTAAGTGATACTTTAACTACACAATTAATAAAATAATTTTCTATTTTTTATTTATTTCTATCAAATTTTCTTTCTATTTGTTAAAAAAATATAAATCACACACAAAAAAAAATAAGTTTGGCATCATTAATTGTTGTTTGCTACATAAAATTTATTTATAAACTTTTATTAAGTGAGATTTTAATTACACAATTAATAAAATTATTTTTTTATTTTTGTTTATTTCTGTCAAATATTCTTTCTATTTGTTAATAAAATTATAAATCTCAAACAAAAAAAAATAAGTTTGGCATCATTAATTGTTGTTTGCTGTATAAAATCTCATTTATACACAATAATTAAATGAATTTTTAATTACACAAATAATAAAATAATTTTCTATTTTTTTATTTATTTTTATCAAATATTCTTTGTACTGGCTAATAAAAATATAAATCACATACATAGAAATAATTTTGGCATTATTAATTGCTGTTTGCTACATAAAATTTATTTTTAAACGATAATTGAGTGATATATTAATTACACAAATAATAAAATAATTTTCTTTTTATTTATTTCTATTAAATATTCTTTCTATTTCCTAATTAAATATAAATCACCCAATAAAAATAAGTTTGCCATTATTAGTCGCTGTTTGCTACATAAAATTTATTTATAAATGAGAATTATGTCAGAATTTAATTACACAAATAATAAAATAATTTTCTATTTTTTATTTATTTCTATCAAATAATCTATTTGCTAATAAAAATATAAATCCTACAAAAAAAAAGTTTGCCATTATTAATTGCTGTTTGCTACATAAAATTTATTTATTAACGTAAATTAAGGGAGATTTTAATCACACAAATAATAAGACAATTTTCTATTTTTTATTTCTTTCTATCAAATATTCTTTCTATTTGCTAATAAAAACATAAATCACACACAAAAAATAAGTTTCGCATCATTAATTGCTGTTTTCTGCATAAAATTCATTTATAAACGACAATTAAGTGAGAATTTAATTACACAAATAATAAAATAATTTTCTATTTATTTCTATCAAATATTCTTTCAATTTGCTGTTACAAATATAACCAAAAAATAAGTTTCTCATCATTAACTGCTGATTGCCACATAAAAATATATATAAATGATAATTAAGTGATATTTTAATTACACAAATAATAAAACAATTTTCTATTTTTATATAATTCTATCAGATATTCTTTCTATTTGCCAATAAATATATAAATCACACAAAAAATAAGTTTGGCATCATTAATTGATGTTTGCTACATAAAATTCATTTATAAACGATAATTAAGATTTTAATTACATAAATAATAAAATAATTTTCTCCTTTTTATTTATTTCTATCAAATATTCTTTCTGTTTGCTAATAAAAATATATATCACACACAAAATGTTTGGCATCATTAATTGCTGTTTCCTACATAAAATACATTTATAAACGATAATTAAGTGAGATTTTCATTACATAAACAATAAAATATTTTTTTATCTTTCGTTTATTTCTGTCAAATATTCTTTCTATTTGTAAATAAAAATATAAATCTCAAACAAAAAAATAATTTTTGTATCATTAATTGCTATTTGCTACATAAAATTTATTTATAGACGATAATTAAGTGAGATTTTAATTACACAAATAATAAAATAATTTTCTACTTTTTATTTATTTCTATTAAATATTCTTCCTGTTTGCTAATAAAAATATAAATCACACACAAAAAGTTTGGCTTCATTAATTGCTGTTTCCTACATAAAATACATTTATAAACGATAATTAAGTGAGATTTTCATTACATAAACAATAAAATAATTTTCTATTTTTTATTTTTTTCTATCAAATACTCTTTCTATTTGCTAATAAAAATATAAATCACACACAAAAAATAAGTTTAGCATTATTAATTGCTATTTGCTACATAAAATTTATTTATAAACGATAATTAAGTGAGATTTTAATTACTAAAATAATAAAATAATTTTTTATATTTTATTTATTTCTATGAAATATTTTTTCTATTTCCTAAAAATATAAATCAAGCAGAAATAAATTCTATTTCACGGCATTCATTTCTGTTTGCCTCATAAATATTTATAAATGATTTTATCATTACCTTTTAAATTTAATCGTGTAAAAGACCAGAAATAAATAAACCACTCTTTTATTCTGAGTTCATCTAAAGCATTTTTAACAGCAGATGAATGAGGCAATAAAATGGCAAAAGAGTAAAAAGTCACACAGGCTTTAAAAATAAATTTTGGACTTTCCTCTGGCAATTCCTGTGGTAGTCATAATTCATTTCCTTTTTTCTGAAAAACGTCTACAAATAGGTGTTCTTTTCACTTTTAGGCTATTTACTTTTTTTTTTTGTTTTTTTTAGATGAAAAAGTTTAGTGGTTATTTTCAGGAAAGCTGCTTTAAACACCCTAGGTAAAGAACTAAATGGTTATTTATTTCTAGTAAAGCATCCTAATTTTTATTTGAAGCTGGGTCGTTTTGGTATAGAAATGAATGCAAATATATAGACACAGAAAAAATTTTAGAATTATATTTTGGATAGAATTTTTCGAAATATGGGTAGTATATGGTTAAAACTGTTGAATGTCACACAAAATATTTCGGTTCATAAACATTAGTTTACTTTTAATGCACATTTATAATCATTTCCCATATTATAGTTTAGGACACCATCTCACACGGGTGCCACTTCTCACACATCGAATTCTTTTCTTTTCTAGTGGAACACAACAAAAACGCCACCTAACGGCGTGAACCTCAACAAAAACTATTTTGTGTTTATTGTTCTATTAATTAATATTGTAATAAATTAAGAGGGAAATTTTATTAGATTTAGTTATATATTTTTGAAGTTATATATTTTTGAAAATTAAGAAATTTGTTCGTTTGTGTGTTTGTTTTTTATACATAACCACACGGTTTGACTAAATGAAATCAACATTATTCTAAACGGAATTCACAGTATCGGGAGACGTTAGAGAAGTATAAAGATAAACAAAGTTTTGAGCGTGCACCAGATAATTCTCAGCCATAAAACAAACCATTTTTTTTTACCTACCTCATAGTGTGCTTTACAATTCTGAAAAATTAAAAATTTTACTAATCCTATACATATGACGGGCAATATGCTAGTTATTTATAAACATATAACTGTATAGTTATTGTTGAGGTGAAGACCGGGAGAGCGTCTAGGCTAGACGCACGTATAAGTGGAGTACACTTAAGAAAATATGAAATTGAAAAAAAAAACTAACTCTTCCTGCTGAATTTTGTTTATTCTGAATATAAATAAAGGTATAAATAGGAAATAAAAATACTAATTAGACCATTATGCCAAAGGCATCACACTCAGTCGAATATATGCCAAACATGGCGTCTTGGTGTAAAAAAGAAATGGTGTAGAAGAAATTAAGCTTCACACTCCTTCTTCCTTGGTCTCTCTCTGAGGGGGCCCGCAGATCTCCCGATAAATTTCGTTAGACAGCGTTGCCTTGGCCGAAGATGGCTACTCGGCGGTTAGCAACCCCTCTTCTCCAATGGGGTCGAAGAAGGGTCAGCTTCGAGCTGAAACTGTAACTCTTTGTTAGTATTATTAATATACAATATAAGAAACTAGCATTCTTCATTTGTGCGTGAACAGATTTATTATATAAATTTATTAAAGTAAATGAAAGGTAAATGTCAATTTAAAAAAGGGTTATAAATTCTTATTTGAACCTAGATCGTTTTAGTATAGGAATATAAATATATATACAGAGAAAAAAATTCAGAATTATATATTGGATAGAATATTTCGAAATATAGGTAGTATATGTTTAAAACTGTTGAATGCCACACAAAACATTTCGGTTTATAAACATTAGATTATTTTTAATGCACATTTATAATCATTTCTACTATTGCAATTTAGGACACCGTCTCACACACCGAATTCTTTCCTTTCCTCGGGGAACACGACAAAAACGCCACCTAACGGCGTGAACCTCAACAAAAACTATTTTGTGTTTATTTTTCTATTAATTAATATTGTAATCAATTAAGAAGGGAAATTTTATTAGATTTAGAATAGATGAAAGAAATAATCAATCCAATTTTTTATATAATTTTATTAACACATTGACTCCCAGACGTATTTTAAATGATTTCAGGCCCCAAGGCGCCGAAGTGAACTTTTCATTATGCGATGCATATGGTGAAATATTATTTGCAGCAGATAAAATGAGTTTTTTATAAATTAACACATTGACTCCCAGACGTATTTTAAATGATTTCCCCAGGGCCGAAGTTTTTCATTATGCGGAAACGGAGATTGACACCGTAGGCTATGGGCTTATATATATATATATATATATATATATATATATATATATATATATATATATATATATATATATATATATATATATATATATATATATATATATATTTATATATATATATATATATATATATATATATATATATATATATATACATACATATATATTATAATATATATATATATATATATATATATATATATATATATATATATATATATTATATATATATATATATATATATATATATATATATATACATATATATATATATATATATATATATATACATATATATATATATATATATATATATATATATATATATATATATATATATATATATATTATATATATATATATATATATATATATATATATATATATATATATATACATATATATATATATATATACATATATATATATATATATATATATATATATATATATATATATATATATATATATATATATATATATATATATATATATATATATATATATATATATATATATATATATATATATATATATATATATATATATATATATATATATATATATATATATATATATGTATATATATATATATATATATATATATATATATATATATATATATATATATATATATATATATATATATATATATATATATATATATATATATATATATATATATATATATATATATATATATATACAAACATACATGCATACATACATACTTTTATTATATAACCTTTAGTTTTTGTAAAAAATATAATTTTCATATATTTGATAGAAAGAATAGATTGAATAAAGTTTTTATTACAAAGTTTAAACATATACAATTTTTTTGGTAAAAAAACAATAGATAAAATTATTAAAAATAATTTATTAAATGTTTTTACAAAATTGTGAGTTTAATACAACTGCTTCAATTTGATAACTAGAGTTTGATATGAGACTTTCAACAACTTTTAGTAACAGGAAATTCAATGCATTTTGCAGAATTCTAATAATATCAATAAATTTCTTAAAACCTGGTAGATACTTCTCAGATATTATTAGCTTATATTTTATAGAATTTTATGGAAACATAATTTAACTTGAACATATTTTGTAAGCAATCTATGAATAAGTTTATGAATTAAGGCTTTTGAAAGAAATTGACAATTTATAAAGATTGCTTTGTATAGTTGATATTTTGAGATCATGATAAAAGTATTAAACACTGGTGAAAACATATTTTCGATTCTTAAAATCAAATAGATTTAATTTTGAAGTTAGGTAAGTCAAACATAAAGGAATTTAATTATCTTTTGCATTCGAGTTTGACTTTTTATAGAGATTATAATTTTACAGTCTTTATGCAATTCCATGGTTTATATTTTCTTCATTTAAAACGACATATTTTGAAATGGATTTAGAGTTTATTTTGAAAGATCATCGGAAAGGAAATTTAAAGAAATAGAAAAGTAAAAAAATAAATTTTGTACTAAAGTAAAATGAATCCAGATAACTTTTTATCGAAAGAGAAATTTATCTTTACCCATTGAAATTAAAGAATGGTTCATTAGATATATAGCTATTCATACTGTATTTTAGTACTTCAAAATAAAAAGAAGATCATGGGAATTATCAAATATTTCAATTGATGTTTAGAAATAATTTAAATGAAAGTTATTCATTTTAAATTTATATGTACATGCTATTACTTTGCTATTTACTTTAAAGTATAGTCGATGTGAATGATATTTAAAAGCATTTACTGAAATTTGAATTTGTTCTGAAAACAAATTAGAAGTTTTCAAAAAGTATGTTAAACATAATTCAAAAAATAATTATATGCAATGAAAGAATAATTCTTCGATAAAACGTACTCAATATCAATAACTATGCATAAAATAAAATTAAAATAGAAAAGCAAGGTAGCTACTTGGAAGTTTGACAAGCTCATTTAGATATACCTGAAAGCAAGGAAATTCAAAAATAAGGTAAAATACTTTCCTTAGATATTTTCTGCTAGTCTTTGATGAAACTATGTTTTATCTTATTTCAAATGAGAAAATACCTAAATATATATTACTAAACATAAATGCAGATGTAATATTGGATACTGCAGTAAAGTTTCAGAAGAAAGTTAATTAAGTATCAGGAAATAAATATCTCAAAAATTTTATTTATCGTTACATTATTTGAAATAACCACGAAGGCTTTATGTTGAAGAATTATCAAGCAACTGTTTTGAAGTCTTATCGTCTTATCACCCAAGTTTAACAAGAAAGAATCTTGTATCATACATTGCAAAAGTGATTTAACGTACTTTAATTACGTATTTCTTATATTTCGACAAAGGAATTAAACCGTGTATTAATAAAAGTTAAGATTCTTATCTATGATTACAAAACCTGAAGAAGAGTTTCAGAAGATAGAAGATACGCTACATTTGATTGATATTTACAAGATTTTATATAAGATTCCATTAGGAGAAATGATTTTGAAGTCTGTAAGTTTACTAACTTTAAAACGTTCAGATGGTACGGGTCAAAATATTTCCTTTAACAATTAAGAGAAGAAAATTATTTTACCAGTGAATTATTGCTGTTCCAACTACTTCTCCTCTCCAAATATGAATTGAAAATCATTCTTAATTGTCATTTCTTATATCGAAATTGCTTCTCTTCATCGATTACTAATTGGAAAGAATATAATAAAGTTAATAGGGTATCCAAAAGCTTTTCTTCCCTGATTATGTATTGGAAAAATGGTTTAATAGCGAACACGTATAACCAAAATTTTTATCTCGATCCATTATGTTTTGGAATATTAGTTAATAGTGAATGCTTATAGTTAAAACCGTTTTTCTTTAAATATTAGGAAGTATGGAAAACTTTTAGAAGTGTAGTTCGAACTATTCCTTTTCATCAAACATGAATTGAAACTTTTAGAAATATATTCCAAAGTGTTCCTGTTCATCTAATATGAATTGGAAACAGTCAGAATTGTAGTCCAAATTGTTCCTTTTCGTCAAACATGAATTGGAAACTTTTAGAAATATAGTCCTAACTGTTTATTTTCATAAAACATAAACTGGAAACTTTTGGAAGTGTAGTCGAAAGTGTTCCTTTCATCAAACATGAATTGGAAACTTTTAGATGTGTATTCCAAATTGTTCCTTTTCATCAAACATGAATTTAAACTTTTAGACATGTATTCCAAACTGTTCCTTTTCATCTAATATGAATTGGAAACAGTCAGAATTGTAGTCCAAATTGTTCCTTTTCGTCAAACATGAATTGGAAACTTTTAGAAATATAGTCCTAACTGTTTATATTCATAACACATAAACTGGAAACTTTTGGAAGTGTAGTCCAAAGTGTTCCTTTCATCAAACATGAATTGGAAACTTTTAGAAGTGTATTCAAAATTGTTTCTTTTCATCAAACATGAATTGGAAACTTTTAGAAATATATTCCAAACTATTCCTTTTCGTCAAACATGAATTGGAAACTTTTAGAAATATAGTCCTAATTGTTTATTTTCATAGAGCATAAACTGGAAACTTTTGGAAGTGTAGTCCAAAGTGTTCCTTTCATCAAACATGAATTGGAAACTTTTAGAAGTGTATTCTAAATTGTTTCTTTTCATCAAACATGAATTGGAAACTTTTAGAAATATAGTCCTAACTGTTCCTTTTCATAAAACATAAACTGGAAACTTTTAGAAGTGTAGTCCATATTGTTCCTTTTCATCAAAAATGAATGGGAAACGTTTTTGGCTGTAAATGCGTATGTCCTAAACTATTTCCCTTCATTTCTTAAAAATTCGAAATGTTTTGGAGGAAAATGAATTAACAGCAAGAGGTTTCCTGGACACCTCGACCCGCGGTGTTGAGGGCAAGACTAACTCTCTGCATGCTTGGTGTTCGATGTTTTTTAACTAGTCAGTAGTTAATAGTTAACGAAATTATTAAGAGCAATACTATCTTTGATAGTCTATATGTAAGTTTATCTAGTAAAATAAAAATTTTATACTGTTTGATTTAAGTAACTTGTACGCTTTTTAAAGTATTCTTTAAAAGAGATGTTAATGAATACACTTATCATATTAATTTAAGTTATTTCTGATAAAATACCATGAGTCATTTGCCTGTTATTTTACTGAATAGCGAAATATTTTACTGTTTCAACAATTGCTCTTAATAATTTTGTTAAATATTTTATATTTAGCATCTATATTTAGCCTAGTATTTTATCATATTTCACTTGCTAGAGCATTCATTGCAAAAATATTTCCATACATTTAGTAAGATATATAGTTACTGCATTTGCACTGTGATGTATGTTTTTAAAAAATGGTTCATGTTTAAGAGATTATTTCTATGTTCTGTCAAAATGTATTTCATCTGTATCCAATTTTTGCTACAAATATGGAAAATTGTTGAAGCTTTCATAATATTGTTGCAGTATAAATTATACAGTGTAATTTTTTTTTCTCTAAGATATTAGAAATGATTTTACGTAGTAGGAAATGACATTTAAGGTTTGAAATATTCAAATATTTTTAAATTTATAATTAATAACGGCTTTAAATGTATGGATAAAGTTTGACATTAATCAATTACTATAACAGTCAATTCAATTTAGTGTCTTAAACTATGTTTTAAAATCAGTTATAACATTTTTACAAATATTTAATTGCTTGGGCAAAGCTAACAATCATTTAAAAATCATTCTAATGTTGCTACATGTTATATTATATTATAACTATATAAACTATCAGTATTAAGAATAGGTTTGCAAATATTATAAATGTATTATGAACAATGAATTTATTTAGGGTATATATTGTAACTTAGAGAATTTTAAACAGTATATTGCATAGAATAATTTAACTTATATATCTATCACTCGCATAATTATCACAGCAATCTATTTATCCTCATATTTAGTATTACCATCATGAACAATGAAATTTAAATAATATTTAAATAACATTTATTTTCATTATTTTAACAATATTCAAAAACTTACATAGAATATTTATCTATCAATCGCATAATTATCACAGCAATCTATTTCTCCTAATATTTAATTTTATCATCACAAACAATGCAATTTAAATAATATTTACTATACTTTTAACAATATATTTTGTACAATATTATATAGAATATTTATCTATCATTCGCATAATTAGCAAAACAATCTATATCTTCTCATATTTGATTTTATCATCATGAACAATGCAATTCAAATAATATTTAAATAACACTTTATATCTTTTTTTTAAAAACTTATCATATTCAGTAAATTATAGAATATTTATCTATCACTCGCATAATTATCACAACAATCTATTTCTCCTCATATTTAATATTATCTTCATGAGCAATGCAATTTTAATAACAGTTAAATAACATTTAATTTCATTATTCTAACAATATATTATATTGAAAAACTTACATAGAATATTTACCTATCAATCGCATAATTATTACAGCAATCTATTTCTCTTCATGTTTAATTTTATTATCACAAACAATGCAATTTAAATAATATTTACTATACTTTTAACAATATATTTTGTACAATATTATATAGAATATTTATCTATCACTCGCATAATTATCACAACAATCCATTTCTTCTCATATTTGATTTTATCATCATGAACAATGTAATTCAAATAATATTTAAATAACATTTTATATCATTATTTAACAACATATCATATTCAATAAATAATAGAATATTTATCTATCACTCGCATAATTATCACAGCAATCTATTTTTTCTCATATCATAGCATTATCATCATGAACAATGAAATTTAAATAATATTTAAATAACATTTATTTTCATTATTTTAACAATATAATATATTGCAAAACTTATGTAGAATATTTATCTATCAATCGCATAAATGTTACAGCAATCTATTTCTCTTCCTACTTAATATTATCATCCCGAACAATGCAATTTAAATAATATTTACTATACTTTTAACAATATATTTTGTACAATATTATATAGAATGTTTATCTATCACTCGCATAATTATCACAACAATCCATTTCTACTCATATTTGATTATAACATCATGAACAATGCAATTCAACTAATATTTAAATAACATTGTATATCATTATTTTAACAATATATCATATTCAGTAAATTGTAGAATATTTATCTATCACTTGCATAATTATCACAACTATCTATTCCTCTTCCTATTTAATATTATCATCACGAACAATGCAATTTAAATAATATTTACTATAATTTTTATCAATGCATCATGTACAATAACTTATATACAATATATATCTGTCATTCGCATAATTATCACAACAATTTATTTCTCCTCATATTTAATATTATCATCACAAACAATGGAATTTAAATAATATTCATTATAATTTCTAACAATATATTATGCACAATAACTTATATAGAATATTTATCTATCACTCGCAGAATTATCACAGCAACCTATTTCTCCTCGTGTTTAATTTTATCATCATAAACAATGCAATTTAAATAATATTTAAATAACATTTAATATCATTATTTTAACGATATATTATGTATAATAACTTATATAGAATATTTATCTATCACTCGCATAATTATCTCAGCAATCTATTTCTCCTCATGTTTAATTTTATCATCACAAACAATGCAATTTAAATAATATTTAATATTCCTTTTAACAGTATATTATATACAATATCTTATATGGAATATTTATCTATTACTCGCATAATAATTACAACAAACTATTTCTTCTCATATTTAATTTTATCACTCTGAAAAATGTGATTTAAATAATATTTAAATGACATTTAATATAATTTTAACAATATATTATATACAATAACCTATATAAAAATTTATCTATCACTCGCATGATTATCAAAACTATCTATTTCTCTTTCTATTTCATATTATCATCAAGAACAATGCAATTTAAATAATATTTACATTAATTTTTATCAATATATTATGTACAATAACTTATATACAATATATATCTGTCATTCGTATAATTATCAGAACAATCTATTTCTCCTTATATTTAATATTATCATCACGAACAATGCAATTTAAATAATATTTATTAGAATTTCTAACTCTATATTATGCACAATAACTTATATAGAATATTTATCTATCACTCGCAGAATTATCACAGCAATCTATTTCTCTTCATGTTTAATTATATCATCATAAACAATGCAATTTAAATAATATTTAAATAACATTTAATATCATTATTTTAACGATATATTATGTATAATAACTTATATAGAATATTTATCTATCACTCGCATAATTATCTGAGCAATTTATTTCTCCTCATGTTTAATTTTATCATCATGAAAAATGCAATTTAAATAATTTTTCAATAATATTTAATATTACTTCTAACAGTATATTATATACAATAACTTATATAGAATATTTATCTATTACTCGCATAATAATCACAACAAAATATTTCTCCTCATATTTAATTTTATCAATATGAAAAATGTGATTTTAATAATATTTAAATGACATTTAATATAATTTTAACAATATATTATATACAATAACCTATATAAAAAATTATCTATTACTCGCATAATAATTGCTGCAATTTATTTTTCTTTATGTATAATTTTATCATTATGTGCAATGCAATTAATTAATATTCCAATAATATTTAATATGATTTTTAACAATATCATTACTCTTAATAATATTTCATTTAATGTATTGTGTTAGGAATAATACAACACCAATAAGTTTATGCCATGTTATTTTATAATCTGTAACGAATGCATTTGTACAAAACTTCCATGATTAATTTAAGACACAGTACTAAAACAACAAAACCTACTTACAGCATTATAAGAACTGAAAAGTAATATTGCAGTTTTTATACATTTATATATGTAGAAAATGATATATTGAAAAATGAGATTAGTACATTTTGACAGAAATATGCATGCTTTCTACAGCAAGGATTCGCTAAGTTGTTTATGAGGTAAAACATTGTTTATATTCATCTATTTAAACTTACGATAAGTAGGTGTGTCTACTATAATATTCAAAGAACAGAAATATTAAATAGCACTGCTCTAAAAAAGGATTTTTTAAACCCTTGCGCATCCTTGCAGTTGTTTCCTAATTCTCAGGATATTTATCAGAAATCAGCACTTTTTCACTGCACCTATTTCGAAATGACTATATGCGAATGTATATCATAATTATTATTCTTTATCATCTTCTTGAATGATACTGTGCTAGAGTACAATTTCTTTGCATGTCAATTTTAAATTTCATATCTACTTCATGCAAAGACTGGCAAATTATAAATGAATGTCTTTAAGTGAATCTTCAAACCTCAGCAAAAGGTAGGATGACATTTATTTTATTTATATAGGTGATATTTTATAGATGTTTTTGTTTTACTGCAATTTATTTTGCAATTTTTGTTGTTTTTTATTTGGAGTTTGTTTCAATTCTTGATGAATTTATTTTTTTAATTTCATTTGTATATTATGAATTTATATTTTTTTGAATGAGTGGTAATTTTGTTTTTTTTATGTTTTGAAAATGCTTGATATGTAACAATTATTTATTAATGTGTAAGTTTTATAGTGTATTTAGTTTTTCTGTTTTATTCTTTGTAATTTTTATTATATTTGGATATTAGATAAGTTTTATTGTTTTCTTTTTTGGAATTTTTAAATGATAAAATGAAGTTTTTATTGTTTTATGGTTTGTGAATACGTTTTTATAATATAAATTATTAATAAGTTATTAGTTTAATTATATATATTCATTTGTTTTAATTATGTGTTCAGATTGTATTTAGATAGTAGTAGATAATTTTC
Source organism: Pardosa pseudoannulata (assembly GCA_032207245.1). Taxonomy (NCBI): domain Eukaryota; kingdom Metazoa; phylum Arthropoda; class Arachnida; order Araneae; family Lycosidae; genus Pardosa; species Pardosa pseudoannulata. Next base: position 24,533,726 of record CM063499.1, read on the forward strand.
TTAATTTTTTTTGTATTTATATTGTTTGTGGTTTTATGATTTTTTATGATATTATATTTTCGAGGTTTTTAAATATTTTTATAATTGTATTAGGAAATATAAAATATTATGCTTTTAATTTTTTATTATTAATAAATTTATAATTTTTATACTGTATAAATTTTATAGTTTTATGATTTTTTTAGTAATACAAGGCATTATTTTTCGGTTATAGGAACTTTTGTATGATTATTTTATTTAGGAACTTTTTTAATGCAGTTTATTTATGGATATTTTTTACTTTGATAATTTATTTTATTTCAGTAATTATTGTATAAAATATTTATTTATATTATAAATAAATATATTCTTAAAGTTTTAATTCCTGATTTATTAAAATATTTAGTATGAAATTTTAATGTTATTTATTTTTATAAATTTTAAGCGATGATTTAAAAAATGATTAATTTTCGATTTTTATATATTTATGTAAAATTTGCAAAAAATAAATAATTAGGCATTTAATAAAAATAATTATATAATTATAAATATACTGTATAATAATTTGAACAATTATTTATAAAAATTTAATTTTCAAGTAAAATAATCGTAAAGGTTATAAATAGGGTAGAACCCAAGTTTAGGTCTCTACTTGATTACTTCTTGGAGACTTTTTTAAATGATCGCCAAAATGACGCCAAGTTATATTGTTCGGTTTGTGAACACGATTTTATAGCGACTTATGAAGTAACAGATAGGAAATATTGCAAAAAATAAACTAATTATGCATACAGTTATTAGTAAAATATAATTATATAATTATAAATATACTGTATAATAAATTAGGTTTAACTTGTGCCTGAACAGATTTATTAAATAAACTAATTCAAGTAAATAACCGTTTATTAAAGGTTATAAATAGGGTAGAACCCAAGTTTAGGGCTCTATTTGATTCCTTCTTGGAGACTTTTTTAAATGATCGCCAAAATGACGCCAAGTTATATTGTTCGGTTTGTAAACACGATTTTATAGCGAGTTATGAAGTAACCGATAGGAAATATTGAAAATAATAAACTAATTATGCATAGTTATTAATAAAATATAATTATATAATTATAAATATACTGTATAATAAATTAGGTTGTACTTGGGCCTGAACAGATTTATTAAATAAACTATTTCAAGTAAATACAAGGTAAATGGCGATTTAAAAAGGTTATAAATAGGGTAGAACCCAAGTTTAGGGCTCTATTTGATTCCTTCTTGGAGACTTTTTTAAATGATCTCCAAAATGACGCCAAGTTATATTGTTCGGTTTGTAAACACGATTTTATAGCGAGTTATGAAGTAACCGATAGGAAATATTGCAAAAAATAAACTAATTAGGCATACAGTTATTAATAAAATATAATTATATAATTATAAATATACTGTATAATAAATTAGGTTTAACTTGTGCCTGAACAGATTTATTAAATAAACTAATAAATATACTGTATAATAAATTAGGTTTAACTTGTGCCGGAACAGATTTATTAAATAAACTAATTCAAGTAAATAACCGTTTATTAAAGGTTATAAATAGGGCAGAACCCACGTTTAGGGCTCTATTTGATTCCTTCTTGGAGACTTTTTTAAATGATCGCCAAAATGACGCCAAGTTATATTGTTCGGTTTGAAAACACGATTTTATAGCGAGTTATGAAGTAACCGATAGGAAATATTGCAAAAAATAAACTAGTTAGGCATACAGTTATTAATAAAATATAATTATATAATTATAAATATACTGTATAATAAATTAGGTTTTACTTGTGCCTGAACAGATTTATTAAATAAACTAATTCAAGTAAATAAAGGTAAATAATCGTTTCTTAAAGGTGATAAATAGAACAGAACCCAAGTTTAAGGATCTATTTGATTCCATCTTGGAGACTTTTTTAAATTATCGCCAAAACGATGCCAAGTTATATTATTTGGTTTGAAAAGACGATTTTATAACGAGTTATGCAGTAACCGATAGGAAATATTGCAAAAAATAAACTAATTAGGCATACAGTTATTAATTAAATATAATTATATAATTATAAATATACTGTATAATAAATTAGGTTTCACTTGTACCTGAACAGATTTATTAAATAAACTAATTCAAGTAAATGCAAGGTAAATGACAATTTAAAAAGGTTATAAATAGGGCAGAATCCAAGCTTAGGGCTCTATTTGACTCCTTCTTGGAGACTTTTTTAAATGATCGCCAAAATGACGCCAAGTTATATTGTTCGGTTTGTAAACACGATTTTATAGCGAGTTATGAAGTAACCGATAGGAAATTTTGCAAAAAATAAACTAATTATGCATACAGTTATTAATAAAACATAATTATATAATTATAAATATACTGTATAATAAATTATTTTTAACTCTTACCTGAACAGATTTATTAAATGAACTAATTCAAGTAAATAAAGATAAATAATCGTTTATTAAAGGTTATAAATAGGGCAGAATCCAAGCTAAGGGTCCTATTTGATTCCTTCTAGGAGACTTTTTTAAATGATCGCCAAAATGACGCCAATTATATTTTTCGGTTTCTTAACACGATTTTATAGCGAGTTATGAAGTAACCGAGAGGAAATATTGCAAAAATAAACTAATTATGCATACAGTTATCAATAAAATATAATTATATAATTATAAATATACAGTATAATAAATTAGGTGTAACTTGTGCCTGAAGAGATTTATTAAATAAACTAATTAAAGTAAAGGTAAATAATCGTTTACTAAAGATTATAAACAGGGCAGAACCCACGTTTAGGGAGCTATTTATTTTCTTCTGGGTGTCTTTTTAAAATGATTGCAAAATGACATCAAGTTGTGTTACGTTCAGTTTTTTAAAAACGATTTTATACCCAATTATGAAGTTACCGATAGGAAATATTGCAAAAGTATATGAAAAAGACAAATTTTATGATAGTAAAAATACTTGGTAACGTTTGATTGATAAAAATTATCTCATTTATTAACTCAGAAAACTTCCATACAATGATTAATTATTTTAACAACAAATTAAATAATGTAATAATTTAATTAAAACAAGTAAACACAGAATAACTGAAAGGGTTTTATACAATAAGGGTTTTAATTTAGACAAAATATCAATATTTCCATATATTAATTTGTTTAATTGGTAAATTTTCAATAAAATTTACAAAAACATTGTACAAAGTGGGATTGATTAAAGCTCCTATTTTTTGATAATTAATATTATATGATATTAAGTAAAAGTTAAATTTAAAGACTGTCTGAAATATCGAGTAAAAATATTCAAATTAAAAATTCTGCATAGGCAATACAGTTATTTTTGTAATAATTATTTATATATTATATATACTGTAGTAAAAATATAATTTCAGTACTATTCTGAAAATTCAAAAAATAAGTACAGAGTGTGGAGCCAAATAAGCAAGTTGAAAACCTGTAGGCTTTAATCCATTATACATGTGACAGGCTACATATGTATAATTTTGATAACACCATTAATAATTGTGACTTTTAACTAATACGTATTAAGCGCAGTTGATATAATTATCTAAAGATACACTCACAAGTCACAAAATCTAAACTGCATCATGAGAAATTGTTGAAACAGAAATCATTTATACCTGTGACAATTTCAGTGAATCAGCGTATTCATCAGAATGAAAATTAAGGCGGGATTTTCTTGCCAGTGACGCATTGAGTTTTCTTTAAAGATTTATATAAAAATGTAGTTTGAAAATTTTTGTGACTTTTTTGTTGCAATAAAAATAGATTTGAAAAAAAGGCGTAATTTAACAGATCAGCACCGCATCTGTATATTACATGTATAGATAATACGATAGAAAGAGTTAAAAAACATTTAGAAACTGTACTCGAAAGTTGAACCCGCGTGGAACTCCGAGCCGCTGACTCCGAGCGTTATAAATCATTTCCAAAAATCACTCAATATAAATACTTCCCAGATTTTCAATAGCTGCCTGATATGTCTTCTAAACCCCAATAACATGGATTTCCTCGATTTTCTCTGAATGATTTTTTTCACAAAGAGAGACTTTTAATTCATTCTGGTTCCAGATTACACAAGGCACGCGCAGACAGATTTTGCAATTTTATTTAGTGTTTGTGGTCGGAGGAGAGATTCTGTGAAAAAGTACGTTATTACTTGATGAAACTGATGAAGTATAAAGATGAAATATTAAAGACGGTCTCACTAAAGACGTTTAACGGCTAACCATGATTAACCCGAGCTATCCAATAGTAGATCCCAATTCTCTGTTTAAACAGTGATTAACCACGGTTTGCCGTTTTAAACGACTTTGGTGATACCAGCACTTAGATTTGATTTAAATTTTTAACTTGTGTCTTTGTGTGGGATTTCCGAATGCTAATAAAAAATCTACATTACTAAATAATTAATATTTCAATTAACCTGGTGACCTTAAATATTTGTAATACATTATACAAATCCTTTCGACTTATTTAATTTCGAAAGTTGGTAATATAATAGAAAATTGCACTGAGTCGAAATGCATAAATCTTTTATGCTTATCTCTACAACCACATTGCACACACCAGAGTCGAGAATTATCCCCCAACAAAAGTTTATTAACCAGTTGCTGTTAACGGGTATTTTCAAAACCTTAAATAAAAAACTGAGCCAGCAATTTATGTTTCCCTGTTTAAATACTTGAACATGTCAACAATTTTTGAAAACGTGTGTTTCACACACAGGAGTTTTATTGCCTGGAAAACGTGTTCGGAATAATTGGAATAGTTAAAAGAGTGTTTTTAACAGAAGAGATGAAGTATTCTTCTGAAACAAAATAAACTAGTTTGTAAAACTTTAGATAAAAATTCCTGATAACTGTGAATGCTAAGCTGCCAGAAAATGCTTTTGCAGAAATGCGTATGAAAAATAGCAGAACGATAGCCGAATGGTTAGGGTGACGGCCTTCGGAACCGGAGTTTTTGGGTTCGAATCCCACTACGGCATGGATGTTCGTAGCCGTTCGGAATCGGCTTTAAGCAGTAGGTCCCGGTTTCATTAGACCTCGTCTTGCGAAAAGTAGATCGTAGAGCTCCAAAACATACGAAAAATAAAGGAGTTTTGCTAATTGTTAGGGATGTACCACTGTTTCAACATACATAGTAGGTAACCGAACAGACATTGACCTGTTTTAACACTGTAAATTCGAAAATTGTAAAATGTTTTTAAATAAATTATAAATTGGACCGTTTTGATAAAAAAAAGGAAAAAAAATAAATTTAAAATTACTTGAAGCCACCAGCGTACAGCCACCACAACCGTAAGAATAAATTAAAATTCTCGCATCGCATTTACGGGGATTCGATCCTGGGGCTGAAGCCCGTTGCACCGACCACTGCGCCAGAGATTCATTGGCAGCGAAGGGTTTCAAGCGGCATATAATAATCTTATTAAGCGCGTAATTCTGGATTTTTAATAAAAAACATTTTCTATCAGATTAAATTGTGAACCTAAATTCTCGAATCAACTTAATTTCACACACAAAATTTCATCAAAATCAGTCCAGCCGTTTAGGAGGAGTTCTATTACAAACACACGGACAGAAGAGTTATAATTAGAGTGTAGAATGCAATAAATATGAAGGCGTAGTACAAGATGTTAATACTAGTCCTAAATACCGACATATAACATCTTACAGCTACTAATTTTACCGGTATTTTAGGCAGCATTAATAAATGCTATACTATAATTTTTACTATTTTTTTTCTAAAATAGCTATTTTAGAAAATAAATGTTTATTGCTGTGTTTTTGAGTTATTTCAATTTTATACATAAACATATAAAATTGGAAAAACTGAAAAATACAGCAATAAACATTTCTTTTCTAAAATAGCTACTTTCACTTCGACGTAAAATGGCTGATTAAAGCTAACTGCCGATTAGTTGCTATATTTTTCGCGGTACTTAAAGAGTTATGATAGAAAGAATAAAAAGAATCCAATAAAAAATAAATTATGTTCAGAACTTTGATAACCAGGAAGTAATAAATCGATAGCAATTCAAAGGAATTAACTGCGTATAATTTTATTTTCGTTTTAAATTTTATTAGAACTGTTATGACGTCTCTTTGTAATCTTTCATTTTGATTACAATCTACTCTCTCTATAACGAAAAGTTTTAGTATAGACTTTATTAACGCTACCTAAAATAACGCTAAAATTAGTAGCTTAAGATGTTATATCTCTGTATTTAGGAATGGTATTAACATCGTGTACTTCGCCTTCAATATTTATTGCAATCTACACTCTATATAGTGAGAAATCCCAACTTACATAGATAGTTTGGTCTCCAACCAATCAACAAATCCGGGAACATATAATAGTATTGTGTAAACGTCAACCTATAGACGTACAGTGTACCCTCTCCGCTTCGCGCTTCATGTTTTGCGGATTCAGTGTTTCGCGGGGGTTTTCCAAAATATTCATCCAAAAATAAAATTTAAAAAATTCAACCATGTCGGTAACCACATTTCAGAAAGGAGCTTTGTTTCATGTTGATGCGCGAGTGAAGGATCCCTACATATCAAACAAACAGATGAGTTTACTCCGATTACATACCACGGGCTGTTGAGATGACAAAGTCTGCAAGTGAGGCAGAAAATGAAGAGAAAGAAGGAGAACAAACTGAAAAGCGGAGCCTTACCCTGGATAATCTGCAACAATTGTGCAACATGGCAAGAATTTGCACAAGACACTGACGACAATATGTTTCAAACTGTCGAGTGCAGCAATCGCGTTGACGGGGTTATGTCCTCGTGTAGGCGAATTTTGAAGGAAAATTAAAAACAAAGACAACAGCCACCCATCACCCTGTTTCTCTCCAGGGTGAAGCCCCCAGCTCTACCTTCAGTGCATCCAGCAGAAGAGTCTCTGAGTGAGCAAAAAAGTTCTACGAGTCAAGTGAGAGCCTTTCCTCCGCCACCAACACAAGACTCATCTCCTCTCTCAGAAACCAATATTTATTAACCCTCAGAGTGGAACACATCGAGAAAAAAAAAGTCTCCAAAAATACGCTAAAGATTTACAGTGTCAGTGGCCAAAGCGTTTTATGATTTTTTCCTTCACATTTTGTCGACTAGAATGGAATACGGGAAACCCACAATAGTTTAATTTAATTCCGGTTACAAATAGATATAATAAATTTAATTCAATTCCGGTTATAAATAGATATATAAATAGATATTATAGCTTGCTAATTTTTAATACACATAAAGCTCGTCAAGTCTTCAAGATCATCATGTAAGAAATAATGGATTCTAAAAGTACAAATAAAAATATTCTTTGAGAGACTTATTTATAATTTTAACGAAAGTCATCCATGATATTTAAGTGGTGCAATGAGAGATACATCCGTTATCGAAAACGAAATACTTCAAAATAGAGATTAACAAAGCCATGAAAAGCTATCAGAGTCTTTGTGCCTCACGGAGTAGGAGTGCATCCCTCAATAAATGTCAATCAAAGAGGGATGCAGTTCCTAAACAATCGACCTGACACTCCTACCTTAAAACTCCACGGGGGAAAGCACTGGCAAAAATGTACATTACATCCATTTTAGGAGAGTTTTTGGAGGTCTAAAATTGTACGTTTTGAAAACATCATCGGTTTGGTGGAATTGTACATGCGAACCGCTTAGAGGGTTAATGTTTATTACTCTATAAGGTTTTGTAATGAACCTTATTAATTAGCACTGAAACGTTTAAGTAAATGCGTATACTGTGTTAATTTTTGTCTTAAATGTGTAAAGTATATTTACAGTTTACATATTTAAAACATTCGTGTACCCACATACACGAAAAATTTCTAGGGGCAAATCCTACTTCGCGGTTTTTCAGCTTTTGCGGAAGGTTCTGGTCCCCTTTAACCGCGAAAAACGAGGGATCACTGTATTCAATTTAGGTAATGCTTCACGCAAAATTCGTATGATAGGCAAATGGTAGGGCGCTGCTCTTCGGTACCAGAAACCGTGGATTGCAATACTGCTGGTAGCATGAATGTTTGTAGCCATTCTGAATCGGCTATAAGTAGTAGATCCCATCTCTTTAACGCTGTATATCCACCGGGTAGTGAATTTTTTCTTTCCCTATATATCTCTAATGAAGCCACACTTCAAAGAAATAAAAACATTACTTTTCGATAATATAATTATGGAACCTACTGTTCTATAATTATAAGTTCATAAGTGCAGAGGGCAGTTTACGTAATTCACTAAACAGAAGAAAGATGAGTTTAACCGAAGATATACATTCAATCAGGATAAGGGCTGGAGGGATTTTCATTGCTCAAGACTTTTTTATGACAGTTTACGCTGAACGGTGGCTGAATGGTAGGGAGCTGTTCTTTGTTGCCTAAGTTTTTAGTTTCCAATCCCACTGATATAATGAAGATTCGTAATTAATTGGAAATGGATTTCAACAATAGATACTAGGCACATAAGCCCCCTTGTAGCAAAACTGCCTTTAGCACTCCCTATTAATCAAACAGGGATAGTTTATAAAATCGTGACTGTACATCCACCAGTTTTTTGTCCCCTATATATCTGTAATGAGGCCACTGTTCGCAGAAACAAAAGCATTACTTATCGATAATCTAATTATAGAACTACTGCTCATAGTTGCAAAAGTTTATGAGAATTTCGGAATTCACTAAGCAGAAGAAAGAGGAGTTTAACCAATGATATATATTCAATCAGGATAAGGAGTACAGTGATTTTCATTGCTCAATGCTTTTTTATGACAGCTTACGCAGAACGATGGCTGAACGGTGGAGAGCTGTTTTTTGTTGCCGAAGTTTGTGGTTTCCAATCCCGCTGATATAATGATTGTTCGTAATTGTTTGAAATTTGCTTTCAGCATTAGATACCTGGCTCATAAGCCCTCATGTAGCAAAACTGTAGCATTTAGCGCTTCTAATCAATCAAACATGGATAGTTTATCAAATCGAGACCTACGGCCAACGACCAGTAAATTTTTTGGTCCTCTATATATCTGTAATGAAGCCACAGTTCGCAGAAATAAAAACATTACTTTTCGATTATCTAATTATCGAACCTACTGTTCTTCGTTGCAGAAGTTGCAGAGGCCAGTTTCGTATTTCACTGAACAGAAGAAAGAAGAGTCAATCAGGATAAGGGATGGAGGGATTTTCATTGTTCAAGGCCTTTTTTATGAATGTTTATGCTTAACGGTGTTAGGGAGCTGTTCTCCGTTGCCGACGTTTGTGGTTTCCAATCCCACTGATATAATGACTGTTCGTAACCATTCGGAATCGGCGTTAATACCTTGAGAACCAGCATGTAAATGCTATACGAGTCGACAGTTGTGAAAACTGTTGCCATTTAACTCCATTTAGTAATTAGTTCGTAGTAATCTATCATTTAAAAATTGAAATAAAACTTCCCGAACTCAGATTACGTATACGCGACGCTGGTCTCTCATTACCAAATGGAGATCATTACTTGGAGGCGACGCTAGACTGATAACAGAAATGTTACTCATCGGATCAACTTCTGTTGATTATAGTTCTCAGAATTCAGTGACTAGGATTCTTTTTAATGCTCTTCTAATTAAAATATAGAAAACTCTCTTTACCTTTCAAGTTGAATCACGGTAGTGTCTGGACTAAAAAGACAAAAAACCACTACTTCCATACAACACACACACAAAACTTTTTATTCTTGCATTCTCTGCAAAAAGTCTAAAAAACATTACAAAAACACACTTCACACGCAACATGTACTTAAAATTCCATCGTTATATTATTTCCTCTGTAGAGCGCCCTCTAGTGAGAAAATATCTCTTTGGGTTGCAGACATAACAAGAAAATCGCTGCGTCGTTTCCACGGGATGTTGGTCGCCAACGGGTTAAGCAATGGATACCTGGCTCATAAGCCCTCATGTAGCAAAAGTGTAGTCTTTAACTCTGCCCACCAACCAAACATGGTTCTTTTATCAAATCGTGACTGCACTGCCACTGAGCTGTAAATTTTTTAGTCCCTTATATACCTACAATGAGGCCACAGTTTCTGAAATAAAAATATTACTTTCGGGTAATCTTTTGTTTTAACAAAAGACCCAAAGCAGCTAGTTGATGTACCATTACTAGAAATACTGGATATTTACTTTTGTTTAGGGAAGCAGAAAAATAGGTTGATAAAAATAAAGTGTGGAAAAGCAATAAAGAAGAATTTGACAACTCAACTTGTGGTTTCCCAAACTCGAGACAATTCAACTTATTGTTTTGCTTAATTTAGGTATTAGTTTCTATTCATTTCGATTTTAGATGTGTCGTGTCCGTACTAAATATAAGTCGGACAACAAATATAATTATTCTATTCAAATTATGTTATTTCATTAAAGTTAGTTGTTTGTTGAAATTCCCAGTCATTTAGATTATAATAGTTCATTTTAAAGTTGTTTGTGGAATGTACCAGTTATTCAGATTATATTAGTTCATCAAAGTTAGTTGTTTGGGGAACTTATCAGTTATTAAAATTATATTAGTTCATCAAAGTTAGTTGTTTGGGGAACTTGCCAGTTATTCAAATTATATTAGTTCATCAAAGTTAGTTGTTTGGGGAACTTATCAGTTATTCAAATTATATTAGTTCATCAAAGTTAGTTGTTTGGGGAACTTACCAGTTATTCAAATTATATTAGTTCGTCAAAGTTAGTTGTTTGGGGAACTTACCAGTTATTCAAATTATTTTACTTCATTAAAGTTAGTTTTTGTGGAACTTCCAGTTATTCAAATTAAGTTATCTCATTAAAGTTAGTTGTTTATGGAACTTATCAGTTATTCAAATGACGTAATTTCATTAAAGGTAGTTGTTTAAGGAACTTCCCAGTTATTCAAATTACGGTATTACATTACAATTAGTTTTTTGTGGAACTTCCCAGTTATTCAAATCATGTTTCTTCATTAAAGTTAGTTGTTTGTGAAACTTCCCAGTTATTCAAATTAAATTATCTCATTAAAGTTAGTTATTTATGGAACTTCCCAATTATTCAAATCATGTTTCTTCATTAAAGTTAGTTGTTTGTGAAACTTCCCAGTTATTCAAATTAAATTATCTCATTAAAGTTAGTTATTTATGGAACTTCCCAATTATTCAAATTATGTTATTTCATTAAATTTAGATTTTTATGGAACTTCCTAGTTATTCAAATTAAGTAATTCCATTAAAGGTAATTGTTTGTGGAGCTTCCCAATTATTCAAATTATGGTATTTCATTAAATTTAATATTTTGTGGAATTTCCCAGTTATTCAAATTAAGTTATCTCATTAAATTTAATTGTTTGTGAAACTTCCCAGACATTCAAATTATGTTACCTCATTAAATTTAATTGTTTGTGAAACTTCCCAGACATTCAAATTATTGTATTTTATTAAAGTTAATTGTTTGTGGAACTTCTCAGTTATTCAAATTATATTATCTCATTAAAGTTAATTGTTTTTGGAACTTCCCATTTATACAAATTATGTTATTTCATTAAAGTTAGTTGTTTGTGGAACTTCCCTGCTATTCAAATGGTGTTATTTCATTAAAGTTAGTTGTTTGTAGTACTTCCTATCTATTCAAATGGTGTTATTTCATTAAAGTTAGTTGTTTGTAGTACTTCCTCTATTCAAATTATGTTATTTCATTAAAGTTAGTTGTTTGTGGAACTTCCCATTTATACAAATTATGTTATTTCATTAAAGTTAGTTGTTTGTGGAACTTCCCTGCTATTCAAATGGTGTTATTTCATTAAAGTTAGTTGTTTGTAGTACTTCCTATCTATTCAAATTATGTTATTTCATTAAAGTTGGTTGTTTGTGGAACTTCCCAGTTATTCAAATTATGTTATTTCATTAAAGTTGGTTGTTTGTGGAACTTCCCAGTTATTCAAATTATGTTAATTCATTAAAGTTATTTGTTTTTGAATCTTCACAGTTATTCAAATTATGTTATGTCAAATTATATTTATGCTACTTCTGTTTAAGTTTTAGCTAATTCGGATTCTCTTCTAACTGTTCTTAACCTGTTCGAAGTCGACTTCACTATTAACCTGTTTTAACTTGTTTTTTGTAAATTTTCTTAGTTTTAGTAATATGTTTGTTTATTAATCCTATTGTTAAAATTAAATTATCATAATTATTTTGTTTGTTAATATACTGGTATAAATAAAACACCACGTCTCAATTTGTATCTAAATACTAAGCACGAAAAATAAAAGTTATAAAATAATAATTATACATCCCTGATGCTTAGGTTACAAAATATATTTAAACTGGAACTATCCTAAATAAGTGAATTAATTTTACAAGAAAATTCATTTACATAACTAGTGGCAAGAATAAAAATATTAATTTTAGTATACTTTCTAAAAATATAAGAGCTATGCAGTAATATGTCTTAAATGCCTTTCCCCTTAAAAAAATTCTCGAATAAAGTAAAGCAGGATTTTGTAATGAGCTTCATTCCACGGATGTTATATTAGTTTTTTCAAAACAATATAAAGTATAAAACGCTTAAAATAAATTAAATGTCTGATTGTAAATCCTATGTTATATATTTTTAAACTAGAACTAGATTTGAAGGATTTTGTTGTATTATGAAATCGTGTTTTCCGGATTACACATCGCAGTTTACCGTTTATCAACCGGTAAATGAAATTAACGACTTTGTTTTATATCTACTATCCTATTAAATTAACTGAAAAGAAGTAAATTTTATTGAATGCGTGTTTATTACTTAAAGGATTCAACAAAGAACTAATGAAAATAGCGTGTATTGTAAGAGATAAATGTAATTGTAGATAAAAAATGCAGTATAGATGTAATGATTTTTTATAACTGTCATGAGTAAGACAATGTCTTATTTCTTCATCTTGTCAAAACTTCTTTATTATCATCCTTCTTTATATACATTACACTTTAATATATATAAATTGGAAGACACATTTGTTTTCATGTGTAAAAATTTCTTTATTATCATCCTTCTGTTCATGACTATGCCATTTACATATCATTTGTTCTCATAATTTACCACGACAAGCGTGAAGGAATTTTATCAGCGGCTCAGAAATGTCTCTTTTGGCCTTGCTACCTACCTAGGCCAAATTCCTATGTTTACTTCCGCGTCAGCTCTTTTAATCTGTATAGTTCCGGTTGAGGGTGTGTCTTTCTCGTATTTTCTTATTGGTAATGACTTCTAGCTGTTTTTAATTATAACTCACTTAATTCTTAACCCCCCATTTCTAAACCTGACATATATATATATATATATATATATATATATATATATATATATATATATATATATATATATATATATATATATATATATATATATATATATATATATATATATATATATATATATATATATATATATATATATATATATATATATATATATATATATAATGCCTACGATAACGTGCATCTCCTTTTTCTTCGGTAATTTCCTAATTTGGCCGGTAGGGCAAAATAGAGCTATGGTTCGTTAGAACCCCTGCTCTGAGGACGTGAACTGTCGAACCAGTGGTAAATTTAAGTTAAGGATTAAAAAGGAAAAAGCAAAAGGGTGGAGTTTTTTCACTTTGACTTAAGATTTGAAACACCCCTCCGAATTTTCTCGGACAGCCTTTAGAGATTTATAAATAATACCTACATTAGTTTCCCGATCTATTTTACTTTCTCTGTGTGTGTATATAAATAACGCTTTTTAGTAAACTGTGTTTTTTATTTCTCAATATATTTAATTTCTAAAATGCATTACATAAAAATGAATAAATATTCATATAAACCGAATTCCTTTAATATTTATTATTAGTTTTCACTGCCAAGTTTTAAATTATATACCAGAGAAGCTTTTTTATATATAGTGTCTTAAAAGCCTATCGCCATGCGTAACATTATACATAAAATTATTTTATATTCTGTTATTACCTACATAATAACATATTTAGGTTACATAACCTACAATATGTTTTGTGAAAATATTTGACATATCGATCTACTTTTTCTTCATATTACTGTTAGAATTTCGCTTTCTCGAAAAAAGAATGTGAATAAAAACCCGAAACATATATATTTATTTATGCATAAGGCATAGTAAAGTCCTCAGACGGCCTTTTTTGTATACATATGTAAACTCACAATTACAAAAAATGTTTCAAATAGATAAGCATTTATATATATATATATATATATATATATATATATATATATATAATATATATATATATATATATATATATATATATATATATATATATATATATATATATATATATATATATATATATATATATATATATATATATATATATATATATATATATATATATTATATATATATATATATATATATATATATATATATATATATAATATATATATATATATATATATATTTATATATATATATATATATATATATATATATATATATATATATATATATATATATATATATATATATATATATATATATATATATATATATATATATATATATATATATATATATATATATATATATATATATATATATATGTATATATATGTATGTATATATATATATTAAATATATATATATACATATATATATATATATATATATATATATATATATATATATATATATATATATATATATATAATATATATATATATATATATATATATATTATATATATATTATATATATATATATATTTATATATATATAATATATATATATATATATATATATTTATATATATATATATATATATTATATATATATATATATATATAAAATATATATATATAATATATATATATATATATATATATATATGTTATATGTTATATATATATATATATATATATATATATATATATATATACATATGTGGACATATACATATTTGGACAACTATGCAAATGACGATATCTGTGGTCCTGAGGTACTCCGCCAGTATACATCATACCAGCGGTATACATAAAGGTATAATTATCGGGTATCACAAATGGAGCCGATCCTTATCTAGCGATCTGAAGTACCCAAAATTGACAGTGGCCTGTGTGATTAAGAAATAGAAGGAGAGCGGTGATTGTCGGAATGTACCCCGAGTCAGCAGACCAACAAAACTGGGATATAGAGATCGACGAGTGCTGTCCACAAAAATTCAGAAGACCCGCACCGAACGGCTGGCTCTCATCAGCGACGATTTTCAACAGGCATCCGGGAGTATTGTTTCAATGAATACCATCCGTAAGGAAGCCCATATGCTTGGTTTTCATGGCCTTGCTGCTGCCTATAAGCCTTTGGTTACAAATAGCAACCGCGCTGCTAGGTCAATGTGGTGTAAATCACATCGAAATTGGACCTTAGATCAGTGGAAACGGATTCCTTGGAGCGACGAATCAAGGTTCACCATTTACCGTTCAGATGGCAGAGTTTTGGTATTGTGTTTGCCGGGAGAACGTCTCCTGCAAGAATGAATATATATATATATATATATATATATATATATATATATATATATATATATATATATATATATATATATATATATATATATATATATATATATATATATATATATATATATATATATATATATATATATATATATATATATATATATGTATATATATATATATATATATATATATATATATATATATATATATATATATATATATATATATATATATATATATATATATATATATATATATATATATATATATATATATATATATATATATATATATTATATATATATATATATATATATATATATATATATATATATATATATATATATATATATATATATATATATATATATATATATATATATATATATATATATATATATATATTATATATATATATATATATATATATATATATATATATATATATATATATATATATATATATATTATATATATATATTTATATATATATATATATATGTATATATATATTTATATATATATATATATATATATATATATATATATATATATATATATATATATATTTATATATATATATATATGTATATATATATTTATATATGTATATATATATATATATATATATATATATATATATATATATATATATATATATATATATATATATATATATATATATATATATATAGATATATATATATTTATAGATATATATATATATATTATATATATATATATATATATATATATATATATATATATATATGCATATATTTATTTACACATACATGCCGACATGCCCACATACATACACATATATAGATATATATATATATAGATATATATATATATATATATATATATATATATTTATTCATATATAGAAAAATATTAAAGAAATATGCATGGTTTGGAGTCCAAATTACTCTAAAAGGAATGTAGTGTTAAATGTATAATTTTTAGAAATGGCTTACAGATGTCTCTCATAACAAATAGTTAATTTACTTGTTCGAAATACGCTACATCTAGAAAATTCATATATCACCAATTGTTATGTAGGCTGGCAACAGTGTCGTTATATTCTTGCCACAGAGGAAGTGACGTTAAAAGCCTTTCTACTCTGGCTTTGACGGCTAAGCTCTCTCGAAGATCCCTCGTTAAAATGGGAAGAATGTAGTAACATTTTCCGAGAGCCTTATTTCACTCAAAGACCATGGCGAACACATAAAATTTATCAATAAAAGTGCTGTATCGGAAGATAATGGTTCTCTTGAAAGGTAATAAACCATACCAAGGTCAAGAAGGGCACACAGGGAATTGAAACCGCTCACATTCAGCATATTTTCTGCTCTGTCGTTGCCATTCGTAAAGTGTTTCTTACAACGAGGAAATAGAAATGTCATAGGTTCAATATTCAAATATACTTTTCCATATTCCATATTTATTTCTAACACATAGACATAAGGTTTTATCTTCTATTCAAATGATCTCGGAAACACTATTAAGGAAACTGTGACTTTTTGAAAATCAAAATCTTATAATGTTATTAACTAAGAAAAACATCAATGTAATAACTAATGGAAATTTCCCAACAACAATATTCTATATTGAAATGGTTCCGGAAAAAAATAAAGATAATTGTGGAATTTTTGAAAATAAAATCTAATGTCGAGAGTTTGAGATTGATTCGACTGTTTTTAGCTTTCCGCGATTGGCAACGTAGAAAGTAATTGAGTTACAAACAAAATGGAACGAGGGTTGTCGCCGATGATGTCGAATACATTTTTTTATTTTTCTTTTAATAATAAAAGCTACTTCCTATAGAATCGAAATTGACCCCACCTTCTGGTTTAAGATTTCTAAATGTATATATGTGTGTGCATCAGTAAATGAATATATATCTATACTATATTATAATATCCTATACTATACTAGCCTACACTTTACTGTGCTATTCGATACTATACTATACTATACGATACGATACTATGCTATACTGTACAATACTAAACTGTACTATGCTATGATATACTATACTATATTATGCTATGCTATGGTATATTATACTAAACTATGCTGTACTATACCATACTATACTATATTATACTATACTTTACTATACTATATTATTATATTATTATAGTATTGTATAGTATAGTATAGTATATATATCTATATCTATACTATATGAATATATATCTATACTATACTATAATATCCTATACTATACTATCCTACACTATACTGTGCTATTCGATACTATACTATACTATACGATACTATACTATGCTATACTGTACAATACTAAACTGTACTATGCTATGATATACTATACTATATTATGCTATGCTATGGTATATTATACTAAACTATGCTATACTATACCATACTATACTATATTATACTATACTATACTATACTGTATTATTATATTATTATAGTATTGTATAGTATAGTATAGTATAGTATAGCATTGCATAGTATAGCATAGAATACCATAGGATAGTATAGACTATGCTATGACACAATAATCTTTACAAAAGCTCTCCCCAACACCATTCATTTAAAGAATAGAAAACTATGTTTCCACCCGATGAGCCGAACAAAGGTTAAATGGTTGCCGCAGTTCGTGGATTCGAATCCCCATGTGGCATGGATGTTCTTAGTCGTTCGATATTGGTTGTAAGCAGTGCGTTCCGGTCTTATTAGCCCTCGTGTTTGAAAAAGTAGACCGTAGTGGCCAAAATCAATCATCCAATTCGATGGGTTTGTGTAATTTCATTAGCTGTAGCTCTACTTAAATTCAACTTTTCTAAAGATTCAACAAGAACCGTTTTATTATAATCATAGTTTTCTTCCACTAATTATACTTCATTACCAAAAACTTCCGTCTGTAAATAAAAGTGAATAATTTAAAGTATTTAATCGCTTAGTATTGATTAGTTAAGTAAAATCTTTTATATGCTAGGAGTTTGAATAACGTTGTGTTAGTATTATTTAACTTTTACATCTAGTCATTAAAAATCTCCTTTAAGTTCGCAGTATTTAGGTAATACAAAGAAGTACAGTAGACTTCCTCTTAACCGGCTTTCATTTAACCGGATCATCGAATATTGAAAGTAATGATATTGATGTATTCATTCAAGTATTCATGAATGCTAATTTGATACTCCTTCAAAAGAAATTTTGGCAGTTCTTGAGAACTTTTATCACTGTTTTCAAAATACTAAAGAATAAACTAAAAATAATATTTTTTATTGAATTATATATAAAAAATTCAAATTTTAATACTTAAAAAAATATTGTTTTTATTTCATTAAAATATGGACTTATTCTGCTTCCACTTAGTGGGTTTAGGTTTGGGTTTGAATCACGAGTAACTCTTGGTTGTTTTAATGTGTTGTTCACTCATAAGGAGCGATGTTTCTCTACTTATATGGTGCTATCATAAGAAAAAAGGGCAAAAGATTTGCGGATTATATGATAAAATACTAATTAATTAAAGGGCGCATCATTTGTGAAAACAAATTATCTCTTCTTATTTGGACTTTCAAAATACTTTTTGTGTTTATTTATTTGAATTGTACCACACTTTAAAATACCTATTATTTTTTATTGCTTAGTGTCAAACAAAGCAGCAATATTAAAGAAATTGTCCACAAAGTGAAAGACTGAATTTCAGGTTAAGCCCTTATATACCGCACTATGGACTTTTGAAATACTTTTCGTGCTTATGAATATAAATTGTACCACACTTTAAAAATACCTCTTATTTCTGCCTTCTTAGTGTCATACAAAGTGGCAGTATTAAAGAAATTGTTCACAAGGTGTAAACACTGAATTTGAGAATAATTCCATATCTACCACACTATGGACTTTTGAAATACTTTTCGTGCTTATTTATATGAGTTGTACCACACTTTAAAAATACATTTTATTTCTACCTGCTTAGTGTCATACAAAGTGGCAATATTAGAAAAATTGTTCACAAGGTGTAAACACTGAATTTGAGATTAAGTCCTTATCTACCGCACTATGAACCTTTGAAATACTTTTCGTTCTTATTTATATGAATTTACCACACTTTAAAAATGTCTTTAATTTCTTCCTGATTAGTGTAATACAAAGCAGCTCATTAAAACCATTGTTCACAATGTGTAAAGAGTGAATTTGAGATTAAGGCCTTACCTACTGCACTATGGACTTTTAAAATACTTTTCGTGCTTATTTATATGAATTGTACCACACTTTAAACATGCATTTAATTTCTCCTTGATCAGTGTCATACAAAGCAGCAATATTAAAGAAATTGTACACAAGGTGTAAAGACTGAATTTGAGATTTATTCATTATATACCTTACTATAAGCTTTTAGAATACTTTTCGTGCTTATTTATATCAGTTGTACCACACGTTAAAGATACCTTTTATTTCTTCCTGCTTAGTGTCCTACAATGCGGCAATATTAAAGAAATTATTCACAATGTGTAAAGAGTGAATTTGAGATTAAGGCCTTACCTACTGCACTATGGACTTTTAAAATACTTTTCGTGCTTATGAATATAAATTGTACCACACTTTAAAAATACATTTTATTTCTACCTGCTTAGTGTCATACAAAGTGGCAATATTAGAAAAATTGTTCACAAGGTGTAAACACTGAATTTGAGATTAAGTCCTTATCTACCGCACTATGGACCTTTGAAATACTTTTCGTTCTTATTTATATAAATTGTACCCAACTTTAAAAATACCTTTTATCTTTACCTGCTTATTATGATACAAAGTAGCAATATTAAAGAAAGTTTTCACAAGGTATAAACACTGAATTTGAGATTAATTCCACATCTACCGCACTATGGACTTTTAAAATACTTTTCGTGCTTATTTATATGAATTGTACCACAATTTAAACATACATTTAATTTCTCCTTGATTAGTGTTATACAAAGCAGCAATATTAAAGAAATTGTACACAAGGTGTAAACACTGAATTTGAGAATAATTCCATATCTACCACACTATGGACTTTTGAAATACTTTTCGTGCTTATTTATATAAATTGTACCCAACTTTAAAAATACCTTTTATCTTTACCTGCTTATTATGATACAAAGTAGCAATATTAAAGAAAGTTTTCACAAGGTATAAACACTGAATTTGAGATTAATTCCACATCTACCGCACTATGGACGTTTGAAATACTTTTCGTGCTTATTTATATGAAATGTACCACAATTTAAAGATAAATTTTATTTCTTCCTGCTTAGTGTCATACAATGCGGTAAAATTAAAGAAATTATTCACAAGGTGTAAAGACTGAATTTGAGATTAATTCCTTATCTACCGCACTATGAACCTTTGAAATACTTTTCGTTCTTATTTATATGAATTTACCACACTTTAAAAATACCTCTTATTTCTGCCTTCTTAGTGTCATACAAAGTGGCAGTATTAAAGAAATTGTTCACAAGGTGTAAACACTGAATTTGAGATTAAGGCCTTACCTACTGCACTATGGACTTTTAAAATACTTTTCGTGCTTATTTATATGAATTGTACCACACTTTAAACATGCATTTAATTTCTCCTTAGTGTCATACAAAGTGGCAATATTAAAGAAATTGTACACAAGGTGTAAAGACTGAATTTGAGATTAAATATTTATCTACCATACTATGCACAAAGAAATTTTTCAGAGAAGGTGTAAAGACTGAATTTGCGAATAAGTCTTTATCTACCGCACTAAAGACAAACATAAAGACGTAAAATAGTTAAAATACATTATGTACCTATAGAGAACAACACATGTGATGCTGTTCAC
>CM063499.1:24562584-24570084 GCA_032207245.1 Pardosa pseudoannulata
TCTTGCTTGACTGATTCCTACTACTATCCAGGGCATCTAGTAAACTTTCGCTACTATCATTTACATATAATTCAGTTTCTGATTCCGAATCACAGTTCGAATCGCAAGAAATTAGCTCCATACGCTCTGAATTATCCATTATTTAAAAGTAAAAATATATTATTCAACTCATACGTCAATAAAATTATCAGGCGGTTAGTAAAATATAACCAGAAAGTTATACACTGAAAGATAACAATTCGTCTTCTGATACAAAACATGCGAAAAAACCCGCGCTTTTGAACCAGAGTAGAAAATACAATAAACTGCAAACTATCATTTACTGGACATCTATACGAATAATTTGTTACTAAAATTGGAAAAAATACGGCCAAAAGAGTGCAAGCGAAATAGAAATCAGATTGCCCGTACGCCGTACGGGCGAATCAGTAAAGTCCCGAAAGCTGTGTCTGTACGGTGTACGGGAAAAACAGGGAAAGGGTTAATAAAATTTTTTTATCACATTTAGTTATGAATCTAAAACATTTTAGAATCAATTTAATTACATACGCAAAATTTCATCAAAATCAGTCTAGCCGTTTAGGAAGAATTCTATTACAAGTCATACCGACTGTAATTAGATTAAATTGAATTTCTGTTTGGACAGTAACGATCAGCAAGTTTCCACTGATGTTTAGCACAGTAGCATGGCCTAACTGAAGACTGAGTTTCTTTAACCCTCTAAGCGGTTTGCACGTACAAATCTACTAAACCGATGCTGTCTTCAAAACGTATAATTTTCGACCTCCAAAAACGCTCCAAAAATGGATGTAATTTACATTTTTGCCAGTGATTTCCCCCATGGAGTTTTGCGGTTGGAGGGTTAGGTCGATTGTTTAGGAAAAGCACCCCTCTTTGACTGACATTTATTGAGGGATGCACCCCTACCCCCTGAGGCGCGAAGACTCTGATAGCTTTTTATGCCTTTGTAAATCTCGTTTTCGAAGTATTTCGTTTGCGGTAACAGATGTATCTCTAATTGCACCACTTAAATATCTTGGATGACTATCGTAAAAAAAATATAAACAAGTCTCTCAAAGAATATTTTATTTGTACTTTTAAAATCCATTATTTCTTATGGGATGATCTTCGAGACTTGACGAGCTTTATGTGTATTAAAAATTAACAATCTATAATATCTATTTATATATCTTTTTATAACCGGAAGTAAGACAATAACGAGATTGGGTTTCCCGTATTCCATTCTAGTCGACGAAGGGTGAAGGAAAAAATCATAGAACGCTTTAGCCACTGACACAGTAAACATGTAGCGTATTTTTTAGACTTTTTTTTCCTCGACGTGTTCCACTCGGAGGTTTAAAAGAGTTACACAAAAATATAAAAACATCAAAGTTTATTTTTTTCTTTCTCAAAACAACGTGAATAAAAAAAACGGTTAAACAAAACATCCAAAACAGTAGGCAGATAATACAAAACTAATTCACAAATTCAACATTCTGGCAAGTGACTATATTATGTAATTTACCTGATGGTGAAAAAAACTATATTGAAGAAAAAACACGACGAGCAAAAGGCAACAACAAGGGCAAAAACTGAACGTAAAGTGCCCCCTTTTATACCTCTTCTTGATTTCGTAAACTTTAAAATTATTCACATACTGAAGAAATAAACCACGGAGCACACAAAAAAACGATTTCCAAATTATGATTAAAAGTTTAAGGAGTTACAAGGAATGATATCCGAGTATTTGATAACAATTACCCCCAAATTAATTGAAATCCCCAATCTGTACGGTGGATTGATCCTGGGAATTCTCTTACTGAGACCATTGCGCTGACCCCTGCGCCGCAGATACACTGGAATGATGGGTATAAAAAGAGCATTATAATAATCTCAATAAGAGGGCATTTTTGTATTTTTAATGAAAAAACATTTTCTATCGAATCAAATTGTGAATGTAAACTATTCTTGAACCAAGTTAATTACATACACAAAATTTCATCAAAATCAGACCAGCAGTTCAGGAGGAGTTCTATTACAAACACACGTCTAGAAGAATGTTCTATATAAAGATAAATAATTGAATAAGTCATTTTCTTCTTATACTTCATTTGAGTAATGTAGCAAACATACATTAGTATTCAATATTTCGAAGATCCAAGTTACTGAGAAGCGGTTGTAAATTAAATGACAAGATTTATGTTAAACTTACACACAAAGTGTTAGACAATTTTGGTATATGAAAGAATATAAAATATTAAAAGATTAAATAAAAAAAATGTCTGAAATTTTTACTGTCTTTACATCCCTTAAGTTGTAAGCTTTCTTGCTTGTTTACGATTGTGAATTTCACCAATGCAACACAGAAGCACCGCTCTGAAATTGGATCAAATTCCCATAACCCAGTTTCATGAAACTTTTAAGATCTCCATCTTAGCGTTTCTCCCGTTTCCCTTCTGAGTATTTTGATCGAGGTTATGCCCTCCTGAAGCCTTTAGTTTCGGAAAAGTTCTACGAAACAGGAAATGCTTCACTTTATGACATAACACGATAATGTTTCATTACTCACGTTGCCATCGTAACGGGAGAAAAAAAAACTGACGTCCATTTCTTTATATCGTGTTGAGGGAAAACAATATCTTTCATTGCGAAGAGTTTTATGCTTTGTATAAAAGTACTTTATGACGATTTACTGCAAGATAAACACGTGAGGCTTGTCTGTTGGAAATGAAATGAACTAATTCTGCGTTATTTGAAATGTAACTATAATGAGTATGACTGTTGTTGTTGTAATAACATTTGGAAATGACGATAACTGCACTGAGTTTCTTATTGTAAGCGTATTACTTGTTGGTGACTTCTATATGTTGTTAATCGTATTAACGCATATACAATAAGGCTATTTAGATTTTCAGGGGAAAGACTCAAGTTGTGCATTATATACGGATTAAATTTTAACAATTCATGTAATTAGACGAGATTCTAATTTTGGCGATTTTGTAATATAACTCGTTGCCAAAATTTCAATTGATATTTACCATATAAAGAACGATATTATATGGCGATCAAGATATCACAGGCGACTTTCATTTCATAAAGATGTCAGACGTTTCTAGGGGTGAGGAATGGGTATCATATATTCATATATTAGTATAAATTCAAATTCGAATATTACCTGTACGTGGATTCGATCCTGGGACTTTTAGTACTGAATAGCGTTGCGCCAACCACTACATCACAGATACGTTGGCAGTGAAGTGTTTCAAACAACATTATAATAATCTCAATAAGCGCGTTTTATGCTTTGTAGAAAAGTACTTTACGGGTATTTACTGCAAGAGAAACAAGTAAAGCTTATCTGTTGGAAATGAAATGAAGTAAGACTGCGTTATTTGAACTGTAACTATAATGAGTATGCCTGTTGTAGTTGTAATAATAGATAGAAATGACGACAACTGCACATAATTTCGTATTGTTAGCTTATAACTTATTGGTAACCTCAATATGTTGTTTATTGTATTTACAGATATGCAATAAGGCTATTCATGAATTCATGGGAGAAAATCAAGTTCTGATTGATATACGGATTAAATTTTAACACTTCATGTTATAACACAAGATTCAAAATTTAGAGATTTTGTAATATAAATTGTTGGTAATTTTTCATTTGATATTTACCGCATAAAGAATGATATCATATGGCGATCAAGATATCACAGGCGACTTTCATGTCATAATTACTTCAGAAGTTTCCAGAGGTGGGGAATGGGCATCACATATTCCACACTCTGACATCATTATGAAGCGGATATTGCCTGTGATGTATTTCAATCAAAATATGCTAGCAGTTTTACTCGTGTATAAACAAACTTTTTTTTTCAAAAATTTAAGGAGAAACTCAAGTTAAATCTGATTAAATTTTACCATCTTATGTAATCATTCGATATATAAAATTTGATATTGTTATCACATAACTTGTTAGTAATTTCCATTTATTATTTTTTTAATGTGAAGCTCTTGATTCTATATCATTGGCTTCCATGTATCTCAGATGCAAGAGATTGGAGCCGTAAATAATTACAAAACGATAAAATAGAAACAAACTTCAAAAAAAAAATCTACAATAAGTATTAAGAAGCAGTAAAATATAAAAAAGAAAAGAAAATCAATCTCCGGGTCGTGAGATTTATTATTAATTACCATTTATTATTTACCATATTTATTTGTGTGCAACAATTTTTTTGACCCGACAGACGTTGTTCTGTTTTAACGCTGTAAATCGAAAAATTGTAAAATATTTTTTAAAAAAATCATAAATTGCACCGTTTTGATGGAAAAGTAAGAAAAATATTTTTTAAAATACTTGACATCACCACGCGTACTGTTATTACAGACGTAATTAGATTAAATTAAAATTCAAACATCATCTGTATGTGGATTAGGTCCTGGGACCTCTCGTACTGAATCCCGTTTCGCCGACCTCTGCGCCACAGATACATTGATAGTTAAATATTTCAAACAGCGTTATAATAATCACAAAAAGCACGCAATTCTGAATTTTTAATAATAAAACATTTACTAACGAATCAAATTGTGTATCTAAACCATTCTCCAATCAAGTTAATTGCATATACAAAATTTCATCAAAATTAGTTTAGCCGTTTAGAAGGAGTTCTATTACAAACGGAATTACAGAAGAATTTTATATAGAGAGATAAATAATTAAAAAAAGGAATTTTCTTCTTGTACTTGATTTGTATGATGTAGCAAAGATACATTAGTATTCAAGATTTCGAAGATCCAAATTAATGGGAAGTGAATGTAAATCTGATGAAAAG
Source organism: Pardosa pseudoannulata (assembly GCA_032207245.1). Taxonomy (NCBI): domain Eukaryota; kingdom Metazoa; phylum Arthropoda; class Arachnida; order Araneae; family Lycosidae; genus Pardosa; species Pardosa pseudoannulata. Next base: position 24,567,423 of record CM063499.1, read on the forward strand.
ATTTATAATCTGATGAAAAGATTTATAAAAGTTTTAAAAAATTTTTATATATGATAAAATATGAAACACTAAAAGATTAAATAACTCAAATGTTTGAAATTTTTATTGTATTTAGATCCCTTAAGTTTTAAGTTTTCTTGCTTGTTTAAGATTGTGAATTTAACCAATGCAGCATTGAAGCACCGCTCTGAAATTGGATCAAATTCCCATATCCTAGTTTCATGAAACTTTTAAGATCTCCATCTTAGCGTTTCTCCCATTTCCCTTCTGAGTATTTTGATCGAGGTTATGCCCTCCTGAAGCCTTTAGTTTCGGAAAAGTTCTACGAAACAGGAAATGCTTCACTTTATGACATAACACGATAATGTTTCATTGCTCACGTTGCCATCGTAACGGGAGAAAAAAACTGACGTCCATTTCTTTATATCGTGTTGAGGGAAAACAATATCTTTCATTGCGATGAGTTTTATGCTTTGTAGAAAAGTACTTTATGGGGATTTACTGTAAGATAACCACGTGAGGCTTGTCTGTTGGAAATGAAATGAAGTAAGGCTGCGTTATTTGAACTGTAACTATAATGAGTATGGCTGTTATAGTTGTAATAACAGTTGGAAATGACGATAATTGCACAGAGTTTCGTATTGTTAGCGTATAACTTTTTGGTGACTTGTATATGTTGTTAATCGTATTTACGCATATACAATAAGGCTATTTAAGAATTCAGAGGAAAAACTCAAGTTGTGCTTTATATACGGATTAAATTTTAACACTTAATGTAATTACACGATATTTAAAATTTGGCAGTGGATATTTCAAACAACATTATAATAATCCCAAAAAGTGCGCAATTCAGGATTTTTAATAATAAAACATTTACTATCGAAGCAAATTGTGTATCTAAATCATTCTCCAATCAAGTTAATTGCATATACAAAATTTCATCAAAATCAGTTTAGCCGTTTAGGAGGAGTGCTATTAGAAACGCAAGGACCGAAGATTTTTATATATAAAAATAAAAAATTATATAAGGAATTTTCTTCTTATACTTGATTTGTATGATGTAGCAAAGATACATTAGTATTCAAGATTTCGAAGATCCAAGTTAATGGGAAGTGATTGTAAATCTGATGAAAAGAATTAACTTATACACAAAGTTTTAGAAAATTGTGATATATGATAAAATATAAAACACTAAAAGATTAAATAACTCAAATGTTTGAAATTTTTATTGTCTTTAGATCCCTTAAGTTGTAAGTTTTCTTGCTTGTTTAGGATTGTGAATTTAACCAATGCAGCATTGAAGCACCGCTCTGAAATTGGATCAAATTCCCATATCCTAGTTTCATGAAACTTTTAAGATCTCCATCTTAGCGTTTCTCCCATTTCCCTTCTGAGTATTTTGATCGAGGTTATGCCCTCCTGAAGCCTTTAGTTTCGGAAAAGTTCTACGAAACAGGAAATGCTTCACTTTATGACATAACACGATAATGTTTCATTGCTCACGTTGCCATCGTAACGGGAGAAAAAAAAACTGACGTCCATTTCTTTATATCGTGTTGAGGGAAAACAATATCTTTCATTGCGATGAGTTTTATGCTTTGTAGAAAAGTTCTTTATGGGGATTGACTGCAAGATAAACACGTGAGGCTTGTCTGTTGGAAATGAAATGAACTAATTCTGCGTTATTTGAAATGTAACTATAATGAGTATGCCTGTTGTAGGTGTAATTTGGAAAGAACGATAACTGCACAGAGTTTCGTATTGTTAGCGTATTACTTCTTGTTGACTTCTATTTGTTATTTATCATATTTACGCATATACAATGAGGCCATTCAAGTTGTGCATTATATACAGATTAAATTTTAACACTTCTACGATATTGAAAATTTAGGGATTTTATAGTATAACTTGTTGGTAATTTTCATTTGATATTCACCGTATAAAGAATGCTATCATATTGCGATCGAGATGTAACAGGCGACTTCCAACTGATAATGGCGTCAGAATTTGCCAGATTTGTGGATTGGTCATCATATATTCCACTCTCTGACATTTTTATGAAGCGGACGTTGTCTGTGATATATTTCGACCATAATATGATAACAGCCTTACTCGTGTATAACAACCCTTTTTTCCCCAAGAATTCATGGAGACACTCAAGTTGTGCTTTGTGGACAGATTAAATTTTACCACCTTATGTTATCACTCGAAATGTAAAATTTGGTATTTTTATCACATAAATTAAAAACTATTGACCAAGTGGTAGAAGACAATAAGAACAGAAAGTATAATGTAAACAGAGAAAAATAATAAACAGTGAAATAGAAATAAATCTTGTTCTCAAAGATATAATATTCATTTATATATATTGGATTGTACGAAAAGTAATTTCGTTTTTTTTTTTTTTGTTGTTGTTTAAAGAGAATGACAGTTTTTGTATAATAAACAAATACTTTATGACATTATATATTGGCCCTTCTCGTCCAACACCTTTTGCCATCTTTCTGGTAGTAGCATAATTCCAAGCTCATAAATTTTTTGGACTTTGCTGGCAAAAAACTGATGGAGGTTTGTTTTGACCTCTTCATTTGATGTGAAGGTTTTACTGTCTAAAGAATTTTGGAGTGACTGGAACAAATAATAATCCGATGGTGACTGTTCT